>JADMNL010000022.1:454685000-455195000 GCA_016271365.2 Neoceratodus forsteri
CTTTTCTTTGTTTTGAACGGAACAGACGGCAACTTGGTGTTGATTCAGTTCGAACAGGGCAGGCTACAGCTAATGGCTGTGGCACATCAGTACTGTTGGGGAACCTGTAAAGCACATCTCTTCTCTTGGCACCAATGTGACCGATCACGGTGTTTCTGCCTTTTGGGAGCGCTGTACAGCAGAAGTAGGCAGAACGAAGAGGTTGTCTGATTTTTTTGCTGGGTTTTTCTCCAGCCTCAGGTAAATGAAAATCTCAAATGATTCAAGCAGACTGTCACCCACTAAGTTACTAACTCCTACTGGCTTGGGTGTCACATGAATCTTGCCCTGATCCTTCCAGACCAGACCCAGTACAGAATCAAGGTCAATAATCTACTGAAAGATGATGAGTGTGTGTGTGTGTGTGTGTGTGTGTGTGTGTGTGTGTGTGTGTGTGTGTGTGTGAAATATTTGTTCACCAGTCATCGTGTGTTAGTGTGAGCACTGCCTTCAAAGTTTAAGAATGTATAGGCCCTTTCTTATTATCTCCAACAACTACTGATCTGTGGTGATTTTTTTTCACATTCCTAAATTTAGGCAATACAAGAAAATGCCCTTCTGATAATGGGTCTGTGACAGCTTGGACACAGTTGTGAGGGATTAGTTTTAACCTATGCTTGGAGGGAAGATTCTGCCTTAACCCTTGTCCCTCAGTCCTCTTTGAACACGTATAGGAACATTGTTTTCATCCTGGAAGAATGGACATCCATATTGGCCCCATACCTGCTCTTTTAAAGGGCCTGTGGTTTAAAATTGCCTTAGACTATCTTTGAGTTAGGTTTTTGCAAGTCATTTCATTATCAATTCAGTTCAAAGTTTTTATTTTTTTTACCATTGGTCATTACAAAATAGATAACGAGTGCACACAGATACATAAAAACATTTCAAATGACTAAAATTAAATATTACATATATATCAGAAGCACAAACATAGACTTTTTTTTTTTTTACAGTATAGTTACTGGGACTGAAGAAAATATTTTTTTAAGTCTGAGAACTGCTTCAACGTATTTGGTCAGTAGTCTGTTGGGGGCACATGAGTTTCAAGCTTATGAAACCATCTGCATAAGCATTAATCCCAGAGACAGGAGGCATTTCCAGGAATTAATGCATGGTTGAAGTTGCACAGGCCATAGGCTGAGGCACCCACCACCAACCATGCATTAATTCTTGGGAAATCCCCTCCTATCGAGGATTCCTGCACTTCTGTACAGGTGCAACATGGAATTCCTTGCATCGGTGATGTACTACCGAACTAGTGACATAGTTCATGACAGTTTAGCTGACTGTGAAAAACACAGTACTGCCGCCCACACGCAGCCACTTCCTGTCATACTGCGTGTTGGTTTTCTTACCTTTGAAACGTAGCCGTGCATATCTAGGGATTTAATGCCCGGCTACGTTCGGGTCATGTTACCAATTTCCTCCAATCAGTGTGTAGTATTTACGTCATACTATTAATGCCGTGTTACAAAGTAAGTTAATGCAGCCCTGCTGAATAGAAACATTTTTACCTACTTTTCTGCTCGCAGGTGGGCCACCCCTCTTTGGAAGAAGCCAATGGCCAGGCGTTCATCCTTGGCAATGGTCCTGTCGAATGCCTGAGGAAACAAAAATACATGAGCATCCATGAGCAGTGCATCACCACAGACGAATACAAAGTGACATAGAATGCAATTTCCATGCAAATGTCCTTACTGATACAAAATAGGGGGAAAGGAAGTAAGGAAATATCTGCTTTTATCACAACAGAAACGTTGAAACTGCTAGATGAAAAAAGACCAGGGATCCATGATGTTCATCTCCTGCCAGCCAGACAGCATTCAATGTCATGTGACATACCTGTAACCTTTTGCTAAATGGGAGCTGCTACCAGTACTTTTTATGGACTTTTGGCACTATGGAGAGGAGAACAGCCAGTGACCAAAACCTCTAGGAACCCCACCCAATACCAAGTGGTCTGCCGCTTCCTCCTGGGCACCATTATTTCTGCTAGAAGTACCTAGAAATCTTGTAATTTAAAGTCAGAAGGGGCTCTATGTCTAACATGTCCACCCCGTCATAAGCAGGCTGCCCCCGGGTGTGCTCATACAGGATAACACAACAAGGCAGATAAAGATTCAGGTGCATAAAAAACGCAGACATGTGTTTTTAATTTTTATTTTCTCATTAAAATAAAGAAATATATACAGAAAGTAAAAGAAGTGGTGTTAATTCAGTACACCTACATGGCCCAGTTATAGCTTTCTCCAGCTATACTGCTTCCTAAAGACTCCTCTGGTCTTAGCTAAAAACTTGACACAGTGGGAAAATACACACACCTTCTCCTCTCTGTGTCCAGCTACTCACTGGCCCACCTATCTAACTTTCACCCCTAGTGGTGGGTCTTTTATACAGTGATAGACATGACATCACAGTCACGTGATCAGGTATTTACACTATTTTCCCTGTCTTTTGCTTTTAATATCTGTGAAGACATAGGTTGGCTGTTACCATCTATTGGGCTTAACATTCTTTAGCATACCTGGAAATGCATTTTCAGGTGGAGTTCTTCTACATACACAAGAGACTTTATTGTGAGGAGACTCAGTATGGGGTTAAGCCCCTCCTTCCTTTAGTAACACCACCAGGTACATTTTATACATAAACAGTCAGGCTATGGGCTGCCAGCCCTATATAGTATCATGCAGCCCACCACGTAATACAATCCTTTTGCTTGGTGAGCTGCCAAGGCGATTCCCCGCAGTCGCTTTCCGACTGCTCCACGTCCGCCCCCCCAATACCCTCCCACCCTTAGCTAGTGTTACTTGTATAGTTAACCTCTCGTGAGATGTGATATCGCTTTTTTCTATCTCCCTAGTTTCTCATTTGCTCCTTCCTTATAGCTCTTCACCACTAGAGGTTGTCTTGACCTCTTCTGAATTTTTCTCAGCTTTCCTTGCTAGTGCTCTGTAACTCCTTAAGCAGTCCTCTCCTTGTGGAGCTTGTTTTGCCCTTCCTCCCCCCTCTCTGCTGAGCCACATCGAGTTTCAGCTCTGTCTATTGTTTCTCTTATCCTGGTATACTTGTAAGGTGTTTGTCTTCTCACTGCCTGCGGCAATCTCGGTGTCATTCTGGGAGCTTATTGCTACAAGACTACACTTATCTCTCACTCTTTCCTCCTGCCTCTCCTCCTCACTGACCACTTCCTCCTCTCTCACCACCCCCTTGCTATAATCCTTTGTTACCATGTATTCAAGGGCTTTATTCCCCCTCATGCTAGTACTCTCTTTGCTAGTTCTACTCAACTTCTCTGCCATTCCCTCTGTGCCTCCCCCCAATAGCCATACGTACTCTTGAGAACTTCCATTATTCGAACTTACTGGTGGGGACTGACCCTTATCCTTCACCTACCTTAGGGCTCAGCACTAGATATTTTGGGGTAATACTTAGATTCATCTTGTGGAGGCTCACTATCTCCCCTGGTTGTGCCTCTCAGGCAATAATGACTGCTACTTTATGGATAATAACTCTATCCCTCACCCTGGCAGGGGATATTGAAACCAACCCTGGCCCTACTATTCCAACAAATACTACCCTGTCTCACCCCACGTATTGCATACCACAATCCTCCGGTCTTTCCTTTGCTCACCTTAACATAAGAAGCCTCACTGACAACCTTCCCGAACTTGAGGCCTGGTTATCTGCCAATAAAATTGGAGGTTGTGTTATCACTTCGCTCTGCTGTGTTCATTGAGCTGAGCAGTATTGCAGTGCGCTATTTTGTGTGCTGAGCTTCAATGTGGGTGGAATTCTCTTTCAGGAAAGCTTCATATCTTATAAACATGTCAGCTTAGTCACCATTTCCCAGCAACATGTAACCCCTAGATGGCGCTATCCCAGGGGCTACTACCCCTGCCTGATTTGCCAATAACAGGTTGAGGGGCCTGGATCCAATGGCGGGTGCCTCCACCCAGAGGTCAGGGTTTGCAATAGTTAAACTAACTTGGTCACAGCCCTCTGGGACACTGCAATCCCCCTTTCTTCCCACTAGTGGCCCACACAATATATCAGAATTACCTTCACAGTATACACTTACCCCAGGTCTGGTTCCGGCACTGGGACCTCCTGTGAAATGAGATACAGTGCAACAATCACAGTACAGTACTTTAACATAGACAAATACACTCAGGCAGTATAACTTTGCTGAAACAAGCAGCTCTGATTTATTTAGGGATATAACAAGGACAGGGGAAATCAGGTTAATTAGCTTATCACTCTAATAATCTACCTATGGCTCTGTGCAGGCTATCCCTATCAGTTACTGTCCTGGGTACCCAAGCCCTAGTGGCTAGTCCAAACCGTGGCAGCTGGTAGGGGCCCTTTCACACAGAGAAAAGGAGAATTAAACAGTCAGCAGTACAGTAATTCCATTTGGATTTAATGTGGCAATTCAACAGGAGGCGACCCTGAATTAGTACTCACGACCTCCAAATAAGATAGGGTCCTTCAATGTCAGCAGGGCTCACTTGAGGTACACAAACCTCTTCACACATCCATATAAAAGAAAGCACTATACCAGGCAGGCTGCATCTGTATCCCAATCGCAATTACTGCACAATACCGGAGAACACACAGCAGATTCAGTTCCTGACAGACCGAGTACAATTTTCAGCAATTCCTCCAGTCTTCTACAGGTGAGCCTGGTTTCTACTCTTCAGAGATCCTTGATTCTTTTCACAGGACAGATTCAGTCCTAACAAGCTGTTACACAAGCTGCAGACCGGAACTCTGGGCCTTACACACGTTTTTTGACTGAAACTGCACACTGAAAAAGCACAGGGCTCCTTCCTTCTTCACTGCCAAAGCTCAACTGAAACTCCAACTGACAAAACCGGTCATTTCCTTTGAGTTCCTCCCAGTTCTTGACTGGATTGGCCGTCACTCACAATAGACTGCTGCTGTTGGTCCAAAAAGGTGCTGAAGTCTAAACTACATCTCCCAGAGTCACTGCCCATACAATCCTCTTGTGGCTGGCTCAGATTATGAGTCCAAGTTCTGATTCGGTCAAGGCACCATTTTAGAGCTAGCTTACCCCACACTGATTGGTCCAGTTCAGCAGTTCAAAACTAGAATGGGAACTAGCAGACACAGTTCTGACTGCAAAAGAAAGCAGGTTAGACAAACTGTAATTTCATTATTACTCTAAATAATTTCTGGCAAACAGTTACATCTTTCAGACAGGTTCCCTTTGCACCCTAGTGACTGCAAAATGAAGTGAATTGGCAGCAGCTCGAGTGGTACTCAATCAAAGAAACACACAGTCCCCATAAAACTAATTATGTCTGCAAGCAGACAGCTCTTAAAGAGACAGTACCAGAGGTTCTAAAACACTCACTGATAAATGGCTTAAATGCCAAACACCATTCAGGCTTGGAGCATTCAAGCAAGCTCCTGGAAGTCTTTTGGGAACCCCATTTGCAGGGGTTACACCCTTCCTGGCCTGGGAAAGCTTGGCGTCCGCGTCAAGCAAGTACCCATAAGTTTCAACTGCAACCATATACATTTGCATTAGGCTCGCATATGTAATCATCAGTCAATATATCATTTTACCAAGAACACATTTCTGAAACATTGCAGTCGTCACTCTTTACACAGTATTACATACACATTGTACCATAACTCAAGTTATTACCTCTTGTACATGAAACCTGAAGAGGGGCCCTTCCTATCAGTTACCTTGGGGCTGGATGGGGCAAGGGCACCATACTAGAAGGGCAACACAAGTAACTTGGAGTTAGCACTGATGCTCAGTTTGGGCAATGAGCTCGGGACACATACACTCCTTTATGGACAACATTGAGAGGCAAGTCCACAGGCCTCCCAAGTGAATCATAACTGAGGTGCACCACAGGCTTTACAGCTTGACCAGTCTTTCTAGGGGAACTGTTATAGTCTCTGCACTCTGAGCCTCATTTTCAGCATTGTCCTCACTTGTCAGGAGTCTCCATGGGGGTGAGAGGCTAGAACTTGGGGCACTTTCAGCTCCAGGAGTTACAGTTTCTGAGTCCACAACATTTGGCTCGCATGGAGAGCTTTCGGACACTGGCAGTGGACTGTCAGGGCACTCAAAATACTCTTCTTGTTGGGTGTATCACCAGTCTGACCCAATCCATCATTTTCCTCCCCTGAAAGCTCAAACAGTTCAACCATGCACAATGATTCCATTTCATCTGATCTGATGCTTTGCACTTCACTTTCTGGGAGCATTGGCTCCAGGGACGAAGCTGGGGGCTTGGACAGTCCAGAAGACCCAGCTTCATCTCCAGTATTGACTAGGGGATTGCCCGAAACAATTGACTCAGTTCGTAAGAAGGATAGTATTCAAAGTCACTCTACTTTCTTCTGATATGGACTGACAGTCATGCTCAACTGGGACTTGTGCAGGGAACACTTTAACTCTGCTTCTGTAGGTGCAGACTTCCTTGGTCTTTTCTTAGCAGCAGCTCTAGTCACTGGTCCAGAGGGCATCTTCTAGGGGCTCAGACTCAATTAAGATTTGTCCAATGGGCAGTAAATGATTTCTATCATTGTTTTTACATCTTTTGAATTATTCTCAGGCCTTACTTTGTACACTGGCAGATCATCTAGTTTGCCCACTACAATGTGAGGGAGATGGTGCCATCTGTCAGCAATCTTGTGCTTGCCATGCAGTCCCAGATTTCTTAGCAATACCGATCTCCTCCTGGAGTTCCTGTACTTTCACCTTTTTATCATACCTTTCTTTGTTTGGCCAGATTTCTTTTGGCAGCCATGGTTTGAGCCAGTTAGTACGCATGAGTTAGCTGGGCCTTTAACTTTTGCACATACTGTAAATAGTTGTCAGCTTGAACCCCATCAGAGAGACCCCAAAACACACATCTACTGGTAGTCGAGCTTCTCTTCCAAACATCAAGCGGTGGGGAGAATCCAGTGGCATCACTTTTGTGCAGTTATAAGCATGTACCAGGGTGCTAATTTGTTGGCTCCATCTAGGCTTGTCCTTTGGGTGCAGGTGCCTAGCATATCTAGCAAAGTGCGGTTGAAGCGTTCAGGCTGTGGGTCCCCTGGGGGTAGTGAGGAGTGGTTCTGGACTTTCGCACTCCCCACAGAGAAAGCATCTCTTTGATCAGACGACTCTCAAAGTCTCTCCCTTGATCAGAATGGATTCTTTGTGGAGCCCCATAGTGAACAAAAAAGTTTTCTACAAGTACTTTGGCTACAGTGGATGCTTTCTGGTCTTTGGTGGGGAAAGCTTGGGCATATCTCGTGAAATGGTCAGTGACCACTAGCACATTACTGATATTTCTTTGATCTGACTCCAAACTTAGAAAATCAATACAGACCAGCTCCATGGGTGCACTGGTGGTGATGTTAACAAGGGGGGCATCCCTCTGGGGCAAAGCTTTCCTCTGTAAGCAGCGACTACAAGTTTGAATGTGTTGCTCCACATCAGCCCCCATCTTAGGCCAATAGAATCTGGATCTCACCAAGTCAAGTGTTCTGTCTATACCAAGGTGCCCCATGTGGTTGTGCAAGGACCTCAGTACTGAGTCTCGAAGGCAGTGGGCAGCACTAGTTGTTGTTTGTCTACTTGTCCCCTCTGTCTACTGTTTCTCTGTATAACAGTTTATTGATCAGTTTCAACTTAGGACCTTCTTTGTATAACAGTGCAGTTCTCAAATCAGTGGAGCGTAATTTGGACACATCTTTTCCTGCATAGAGGGCTTCTAAAGCTGCTTTGATCATGGGATCGTGAGATTGAGCCACTTGAATACTGTCATTGTCCAGCTGAGGCAGTGCACCAATGTCTATTGCAGAAAAGTGGCAATAAGCACAGGTATGCAATTCTCAGAGGCTCCCAAGCAATCCACCATGCAGTTCACTGCGTCCGTGGACATTTGTTCCTCCCTGTCAAACTTCCGGCAGAGTGCCCGAATGTCAGGTTCTGCCAATCGGACCCAATCATTCTGGGGAACAGGCCTCCGGGAGAGCATCAGCATCTATGTGGTTCAGACCTGCTCGGTATTCGAGAGCATAGTCATATGTAGATAATGCAGAAAGCCACCTATGGCCAGTGGCATCCAACAGCTGAGGTCTGCACATAGGTCAAAGGATTATTGTCAGTTTTACTAGTATTTTAGCCCCATACAAGTACTCATGGAATTGGTCAACAATAGCCCACTTCAAAGCTAGGAACTCTAACTATGTACAGGATAGTTCTTTTCGGATGGGGTCAGGCTTCTACTGGCAAAGGCCACTGGTCTCAGGCCATTCTCGTGCTCTTGGTACAACACAGCCCCAACCCTTGCAAGCTAGCATCAGTGTGCAGGGCGTAAGGTTTTCTTGGATCGGCATAGGCCAGCACTGGAGCATGGGTAAGTTGATATATGATCTCATGAAAAGCAGTCTCACAATCAGGAGTCCAGCGGCCCCAAATACTTCACTCGGATGAAAATACCTCTTTCAGTCTTGAGGGACGTGACTTTTGGTATTTTTTGTGGGTTGGGGATACCCTTGAGTAAGGTTAAGTAAAGGGCGGATCACTCTTGAATAGTCCTTGATGAGCGCCGATAATAACCACAGAATCCCAGGAATCTTTGCAGTTCTTTTAGATTTTTGGGCTGTGGCCAGGTGGTCAAGGCCTCAACTTTACTTGGGTCGGTCTCTATTCCCTCGGTGGATACTATGTGTCCCACATACTTTACTGATGTTTGAAAGAATTGACACTTATCAATGGACAGTTTAAGGCCAAAGTCCTCCAGTCGGTCCAATACCTTAAATAATCTGCTCTCATGTTCCTCCAGTGAGCTGCCAAACACAATAACATCATCTGGGTATACCAGGCACTCTAGTAAGTTCATGTCCCCCACTGCACGCTCCATCAATCGTTGAAAAGTGGCTGGGGCACCTGAAATCCCTTGAGGCATCCTCATGAATTCATAGAAGCCAAGCGGACAGATAAAGGCCGTCTTCTCACGGTCCTCTGGGGCCATCGGGATCTGGTAGTACCACTGCGGAGATCCAGCACAGAGAACCACTTGCTCCCGTTTAGGCAGTCCAAAGCATCCTGAATGCGGGCATTGTGTACTGATCAGGGATAGTCCGCCGGTTTAAGATCGATAATCCACACATCCTTACTGTTCCATTCTTTTCCTCCACTACCACAATGGGGAAGCATAAGGGCTTCTGGATTCTTGTATTACACCAGCAGCTAACATCTCTTGCAGATGCCGTCTCACATCATCTATGTCAGCAGGTGCCAGGCGTGAGACCTCTCACGAAATGGTCTTTCGTCATGCAGCGGATATTGTGCTCAGCTCCTTGCGCATCCTACATCCCATTCCTTTAAAGAAAACACCTGGTCTCTCTGGGCAAGCTTCTCACTGATCCTCACTTTCCATTCAGCTGGCAGCGGGCGAAATCAAACAAGTCAGGCGTTACTCTGTCATTCTTCCTTGAACTCTTGCTGCTGGGTAGCACTGCAGTGTCTGCACAATGCACATTAGCCAGGATGCAACCTCTGTTTACTCGAATGTCTCTTTCAGACACATTATGAACTTGGACCATTACCCTTCTGGCATAAGCATGGGCTCTAGCGGGCAAAATACTAGGCTTGACCAGCAGTCCCTCTGGCAATTTTCCATCGCCTGTGCATCCAACATTAATATTTTATTCTTAACATCCTTTGAGGCATTCTTGCAACAATTTTTCCAGCCAAGAGACATACACAGACAACAACTCCCTTGGTACTGTTGTGCATTTCTTACTCTCCACCATAGGTCCTCATCAGAATCTGGGCTCCACACATTCTCAAGGCCTCAAGATAGGCCTGTGCAGTCGCTTCAGGGTTACTGGCCGTTTAGCATGGATGGTAGCCAGGGCAGGACCTCGGAGGCTCTCACTAACCCTCTTTTCGCTTTTAGCCTTCCGAGCATGCCATTCTAGCACTTGGGGGCAACATAGTCTATCCAGGTCTCCCAGTCATCCTCCCTTGGGGGTGGGGAGGGTGCCAGAGAAGATCCTCAACCTTCGAAGAGTCGTGACTAATGGCAGGTGCAGAAATAGGAGTCTGCATTGGTTCAGCCACCATTACGGGCACTGGAGCAGGAGAGGGTGTTGGGAGGAACACCCCAGGTGGCAAGAATAGTTTCTTCAAGTCCTCCACTGTTTTCCCTCTCCCAGCAACTATTCAGCAAATTTCTCCTCAAAGTTTCAGATAGTGGTGGGGCTGATTCCCCAGGTCTTTACTGTCCTTAGTTATCACTCTCAAGCAGTGAGGGCTCCCTCTGGGGTAATGGTCTGTGGCACTTTGGAGCTATCTATGGGATCCTTAAACTCTACTAGGACCAGGAAAGTGTGGGTGAGCAGATTAGCATGCCGACCCACCACCACAGGGTTTTGTAAACCTTCCACCTTGGAAAGTACTCCCTGCACAGTGTCCGTATTGATACCCAGGGGGATGTCCAGGATAAGCATAGCATTTTGGGGGTCGATCTCCTCCCCAGTACACCACTCCACCAGCCGGTGCACAGCCACTTCTGTCGGGGTACCCATTTTTTTCTTAACAGTGGTTCGTAAATATGGCCACTAGAGGACACACAATCCCAGCGGTGAGCCTCCAAGATGTAACCCTAGATGGTGCTATCCCAGGGCTACTACCCTGCCTGATTTGCCACTAACAGGTTGAGGGGCCTGGATCCAATGGGGGTGCCTCCACCCAGAGGTCAGGGTTGCAATAGTTAAACTAACTTGGTCACAGCCCTCTGGGACACTGCAACCCCCTTCTTCCCACTAGTGGCCCACACAATATATCAGAATTACCTTCACAGTATACACTTACCCCCAGGTCTGGTTCCGCACTGGGACCTCCTGTGAAATGAGATACAGTGCAACAATCACAGTACAGTACTTTAACATAGACAAATACCTCAGGCAGTATAACTTGCTGAAACAAGCAGCTCTGATTTATTTGGGGATATAACAAGGACAGGGAAATCAGGTTAATTAGCTTATCACTCTAATAATCTACCTATGGCTCTGTGCACAGGCCTATCCCTATCAGTTACTGTCCCTGGGTACCCAAGCCCTAGTGGCTAGTCCAAACCGTGGCAGCTGGTAGGGGCATTTCACACAGAGAAAGGAGAATTAAACAGTCAGCAGTACAGTAATTCCATTTGGATTTAATGTGGCAATTCAACAGGAGTGACCTGAATTAGTACTCCGACCTCCAAATAAGATAGGGTCCTTCAATGTCAGCAGGGCTCACTTGAGGTACACAAACCTCTTCACACATCCATATAAAGAAGCACTATACCAGGCAGGCTGCATCTGTATCGATCGCAATTACTGCACAATACCTGGGAGAACACACAGCAGATTCAGTTCCTGACAGACCGGTGCAATTTTCAGCAATTCCTCCAGTCTTCTACAGGGTGAGCCTGGTTTCTACTCTTCAGAGATCCTTTGATTCTTTTCACAGGACTTGATTCAGTCCTAACAAGCTGTTACACAAAGCTGCAGACCGGAACTCTGGGCCTTACACACGTTTTTGACTAAAACTGCACACTGAAAAAGCACAGGGCTCCTTCCTTCTTCACTGCAAAGCTCAACTGAAACTCCAACTGACAAAACCGGTCACTTCCTTTGAGTTCCTCCCAGTTCTTGACTGGATTGGCTGTCACTCACAATAGACTGCTGCTGTTGGTCAAAAAGGTGCAAGTCTAAACTACATCTCCCAGAGTCACTGCCCATACAATCCTCTTGTGGCTGGCTCAGATTATGAGTCCAAGTTCTGATTCGTCCAAGGCACCATTTTAGAGCTACTTACCCACACTGATTGGTCCAGTTCAGCAGTTCAAAACTAGAATGGGAACTAGCAGACACAGTTCTGACTGCAAAGAAAGCAGTTAGACAAACTGTAATTTCATTATTACTCTAAATAATTTCTGGCAAACAGTTACATCTTTCAGACAGGTTCCCTTTGCACTCCTAGTGACTGCAAAAATGAAGTGAATTGGCAGCAGCTCGAGTGGTACTCAATCAAAGAAACACACAGTCCCCCATACAAACTAATTATGTCTGCAAGCAGACAGCTCTTAAAGAGACAGTACCAGAGGTTCTAAAAACACTCACTGATAAATGGCTTAAATGCCAAACACCATTCAGCCTTGGAGCATTCAAGCAAGCTCCTGGAAGTCTTTTGGGAACCCCCATTTGCAGGGGGGTTACAAACACATCTAGTAAAAAGATTTACACTGCTTCCTCAACCTCATAAGATACTATCTCATTAGCACTGGCTCATAGTTTACTACAGCAGAAGACAGCCATTTCTTTAATCTCTAAGACAAGTGAAGAACTGTTATCTTTTGTTACTACTTTTACTGTGCTTTCTGAAAAAAAAAATATTTACATTGTACTTTAGCTGGCAAACATATTATGAAACGTTTAGCCCTAAAAATAGCCATCTTTCCTGGTTTCAAATACACAGTAGATACTGTACACACCATCCTCATGGCCACAACATTCAAAATAAATACTGCAGCATAATGTGTTATAAAACAATAAAGAGACTGTTTATTTATGTCAGTCTTGGTTATATGGAACACAGTGAAGTTCAGTTTACAATGTGGAAGCTGCTACCATGGTAAATGTAATTACTATATATTTACATTCAGCTGTTTAATAATTAAAATAACATTCATCAGCTTAGCCTCTTCCCCACTTCCACTGCATCTCAACTACACGATTTACATAATGATAGTATAGAAAGAATTATAGATTTCCTTTAAATATTTATATTTTGTAGCCTGGATAGCACAGGGAAGATGTTGCATCTCATTCTCATAGGGATTTTTATTTTATATATTTCTGCACTGTGCTTACTCAAGATATCCCAGATTAGATGCAATATCTTGTTTTCAGTGGGGTCATAAATACATTGTAAAAATGAGTAAAATTATCAAGGACAGCTTAGTCCAGATGTAAAAGATTGTTTTCAATGTGTTCTGATTTTACGCAATGCAGCATAATGATATGTAGTTGTACAACCCCACTGACCATAAGATGCCACATCTTCTGTAAACTATCCGAGATAACTATATAGCAATCAGCAGGCATATGCTAGGAAAACACATGGCAAAAATGTGTAAAAGGGAGACCACATTGAAACTGCCTCTCAGCAGATCTGCGTTGTGCAAATTCATTAGAAAAAATTGGGTAAAAGCATGATCACACTGTAAATTACATCTCAAATCTCAACTGGCACATCCTGTAAAAATTCAGCATTTAAACTGGGTTAAATGTTTTACCCATAAATATCGTCTTGGCTAGCCTTTCCTTATAGGTCTTATCCCGCAGGCCCTGCATCATTTTAGTTGCCCTCCACTGCACTGCCTCCGCCCTGTCTATGTTCTTTCTCAGATGTGGCCTCCAGAATTGGATGCAGTATTCCAGGTGCTGTCTCATCAGTGTCTTATACAGGGGCAAGATGGCCTCCCTCTTTATACTCCTAATAACTCCCAGGGCTGTAGCCAGAAATTTCCAGTTCGTACACAGTCACACACCCCCATTAAAAAATGTACACATCCTTTCCAAATGGCATCCCCTTCCAAACAAGTCAGATTTTTGTCAGATGATTCCTCTAATCTCTAAAGAGGTTATACATGTATCTGTCTCCTAAACAACAGAAGTTTAAACAGAGACACTCCTCAGTGGCCAACACTAACCCAAATACTACAGATTAGAATGAAAATGTTAGCAGAAAGGCATATGGTTTGTGACAGGCACTCAGTAAAACTGTACACAAATGTGTACAGTGAGTATGCCTGTCTACGCCCTTGATAACTCCTCCCTATGCATCCAAGCATCTATCTAGCATTTCCAGCCACCTTATCACACTGCCTAGTTTCTCTTAGGTCCTCCAAGATGATAACTCCCAGGTCCCTTTCCTGCTTTGTGACTGTCAGTACCTCCCCACTTAGTTTGTACTCTGCCCCTGGGTTCTTGTGCCCTATGTGCATGATCCTGCCCTTCTTTGCATCGAGTTCCGGCTGCTATTATTCAGACCATTTCTCCAGTTTGTTTAAGGTCTTCCCCCATTCTTTCAACACCCCTGGCATGGCCACCCTATTGCATACCTGTATATCATCTGCAAAGAGGCATACCTTCCCTCCAGTCCCTCTGCAATGTCCCCAATAAAGACATTGAAGAGGACCAGACCAACACTGACCCCTGGAGCACCCTGTTCCTCACTTCTCCCTCTCCAGGGTACTCCTTGTTTAATACAACCCTCTGACTCATGCCACTCAGCCAGTTCTCCACCCACGTAACTATTTTAGAATCCACACCTAGGCTGAGCAGTTTGTTAATCAGCCTTCTGTGGGGCACAATGTTGAAGGCCTTTCTGAAGTCCAGGTAGGCTACATTCACCGCACTTCCCTGGTCCTCTACCTTAGTTACCCAGGCATGCCATGGATTAGTACAATGAGTTAGTGCAAAACACAGTGCTTATCCTAAATACAGTAAAAGTTAAGGTTAGATGCATAAGTAAATGCCATAAAAGGCAGTGTATGTGTGTTAGTGCATGTGTGGCAATGCTCTGTGTGTGTAGACAGTACATTGCAATGTTATACTGGAATATATATGTGTATATATGTATTAGTGTGTGTGTGTGTGTGTGTGTGTGTGTGTGTGTGTGTGTGTGTCGTGCGCGTATCACAACAATTAGAGAGTGCAGTTAGGTGGCTCAGTGGTTAGTGCAAAAATTGCTAGTCTACGGTACATTGATAGTTTCAGCCTTATGCATGTCATCACTGATTTAAATGAGGTGTCTAATGGCAAACCCCCACCCTTCAATGTCCCTCAGAGCCTGAAAATAACAAAATGGCGTCTCAATGTCTTTTTTAATCTGTAAAAATGTGTGTAGACAGTGTACTGCTATACCAGAATATATATGCATATATGTGTCAGTGTGTGTGCACGTGTATCACAACACTTAGAAAAGGCAGTTAGGTGGCTCAGTGATTAGTGCAAAAAAATTTTAGTCTACATTCCCCCACTATCTAGAGCAGTTTCAGTCTTATGCATGTCATTGCTGATTTAAATGAGGTGTCTAGTGTCAAACTCCACCCTTCAATGTCCCTCGGAGCCTGAAAAGAAGAACACAGTCCCTCAATGTCTTATTTTTAATCTATAAAAAAAAAGGTCCATCACTGATGCAACCCCACACCCCACAGCTGAACCTCCCACTGAGCACCCTCCATCCCATATATTCCCAAGACCCTCCCCCTCCATACACCCTCACTCACCTGAACAGGTCCCAGTGTGAAGATCCACTGTCCCATGGAAAACATCTCTTGCTGCTGAAACCAATGACTGCTATATGAGAAATAAGGTAAGTACAGTTGAAAACCCACTGAAATACATTAAACCAATTTTTCATACAGCAGTCACCAGTTCCAGCAGCAAAATGTGTCTTCGCTAGGAGAGTGATCTTCACACTGGGACCTGTTCAGGTGAGTGAGGGTGTGTGGCGGGGTCTGGGGGTGGGGATGGTGGGAGCTCAGTGGGAGGTCAAGCTGGGGGGGGGTGAAGACACATCACCCCTCAGTCTGACCTATTAATCCCCATCTACTGTGAGGCGCCATGCCCAAATTGAACTCTGAAGCCCTCCCCCTTGCCTCCAAGATACCCTTGTCTATCCCACTCCTTAAAATTGTGTGACTGTTTTAGCCCCTACCACCCACTCTGGTAGGCTATTCCAGGCATCCACCACCCTCTCCATGAAAAAAATATTTTCTCACATTTCCCTTGAGCCTTCCCCCCTCTAACTTTATTTTGCACCCTCTTGACTTGGAGCATCTCTTACTTTGGAAGATGCTTCCTTCCTGTACTCGGTTTATACCGGTGATGTATTTGTATGTCTCAATCATTTCCCCCCGTCCCTACTTTCCTCCAGGGAATACATATCTAAATCCTTTAATGTTTCCTCATATGTCTTATCCGGCAGGCCCTGCACCATTTTAGTTGCCCTCCACTGCACCACCTCCACCCTGTCAATGTTCTTTCTCAGACGTGGCTTCCAGAACTGGATGCAGTATTCCAGGTGTGGTCTCTCATGATTGTCTTATACAGGACAAGATGACATTCTTCTTTATACTCCTGATACCCCTCCCCATGTATCCAAGTATCTGACTAGCCTTTCCAGCCACCTTATTGCACTGCCTAGTTTCTCTTAGGTCTTCTGAGATAATAACTCACAGGTCCCTTTCATGCTTTGTCACTGTCAGTACCTCCCCACCTAGTTCGTACTTTGCCCCAGGGTTCTTGTGACCTATGTGTATAATCCTGCACTTCTTTGCATTGAGTCCCAACTGCCATTCTTTAGACCATTTCTCCCGTTCTTTACGTTCTTCATTTTTTTTTTTTTTTTTTTTTTAAACACCTTCTGGTTTGCCCAACCTATTGCATACCTTTGTATTGTCTGTGAAGAGACATTCCTTCCCCTTCAGTCCCTCTGCAATGTCCCCAATAAAGACAATGGAGAGGACCGGCCCGAACACCAACCCCTGTGGCACCCTGCTCATCACCTCTCCCTCTTCAGAGTACTCCCTGTTTAACACAATCCTCAGACTCCTGCCTTTCAGACAGTTCTTCGTCCCACAGAACAATTTTAGGATCCACCCCTAGGCTGCATAGTTTGTTAATCAGCCTTCTATGGGGGACGATGTTGAAGGTCTTTATGAAGTCCAGATAGGCTACATCCATCGCACCTCTTTGGTCCATTACCTTAGTTACCCAGTCATGCAGTAGATTAGTACAAAGAGTTAGTGCAAAACACAGTGCTTATCCTAAACACAGTAAAAGTTAGGGTTAAGATGTATAAGTAAATAAATGCCATATAATGCAGTGTATATGTGTTACCGTGTGTGTGTATAGACAGTGCACTGTCTATACTGGGACCATTGCTGTTCATGACATACATAAATGATTACCCGAATACATTGTAAACTCACAAACAAGGCTTTGCGCAGACAATACTGTCTTGCTAGCCACAGCAAAAATAAGATCAGTTATTGGAAAAACTTCAGTCAGACTTCAGTATTTTGCAGGATTGGTTTACTGAATCAGAGTTTGTCATGAATCAAAAGAATACACAAGTAATGCTTTTTCATAAAAAAAAAAAAAAGGGAGAACAGCAGCTGCCCCTGTCAAAACCTAGGGATTGTAACCAGAGTGAATAAGTTATTAAAAGTAACTAATTTGTATAAATATTTAGGGGTGATCATAGATAGCTCACTCATATTTAATGCAAATATAGATTACATAACAAAAAATTTTAACTTAAGGATTTGATGCTTTACGGCAATCTTCATCGACAGTGTCTCATCAGACGAGGAAAAATATTGCAGAACAGTTAATAATCCCGGTATTAGAATACGGCAATTTGGTTTATGGTTTTGCAGAACTAAAACAGTTAGATAAAGTCAATAAATCCTAGAATTGTCTGGCAAGATTTGTTCTCAGCTGTCCATTTAGGACACATCATTGCCAGATGTATAATACTCTAAAGTGGGACAGCATAAAAGTACAACTTAGGAAACAATATTCAATATTTATTTTTAAAATCCAAAAGGGTTTGATAACATATAACCTCAATTTACAGCAAAGTTTTTTTTTTTGTTTTTAATTTTCCTGTTTTTGTCCCTGCAGCCGGCCGCCGGACATCAGCCTGGTCAAGGCACCCCCAAGCTTCCACCTCCAGGCTCTTGTTGCTCTCTCCCAGCACCCCTGGCTTACCCCTCCAGAGGGTGGGGATGCAGCACTGGAGTGCCAAATAACTAGTGACTGTCTGGGGAGAGCAGGTCCCGGAGGCTAATCGAAGCCGGAGGCAGGCTTCACTGGCGCGACCAACTGCGAGGAGTTTTTCCTTGCTGCAGGGGCAGGGACGTGCAAAGATGTCCAACATCTGCCCCTCTTAACATTGGCGCCGGTAGCTGCGCAAACCCCTCCCCCCGCTTCCACCAGGGGTCCGTCGAGTGTGACCCTCACCCTCCCCACGGATAAGGAGAGCTGTCCATGGGACACTTGATCCTACTCCCCCAGCTGGCCCTCCAGCAACCTGGGTCCATTCCCAAACCCAGGTCGCCGGCGTCGCAAGCAGAAATCCAACTGCTGCACCAGTGGGCCTGCTAATTTACAGCAAAGTTGGGGGACACAACGTTATGGAATGAGGGGAGTAGTCCATAGGGGCATAAAAATTCCTAAAATTAACACCCGGTATGGCAACATGACTTTTGAGTACCATGTGGCCAGAATCTGGAATGAACTAGGACCAACAATCTGGAATTTGACAAAGTATCTACTTTTAAATCCCGACTAAACATGAGCATAACTCAAGAATGCTACTGTCATTAAAAATGCTGCTTTATTTTGGATTTCATTGTCTGTATTTGATTATTAAGTGTTAAATATCTGTGTGGTATGTGTATACTCCACGTTCTTACATGAGTTTATTGTTTGTTGGTTTCTAGTATGTTTTATACATATACAGAACAACTTTGTAAATAGGACCATTGGTCCTAAAGTTCTACCCTGTATAAAAATTAAATTTTAACTAACTGTTATGTTATACTGGAATATATATGTGTACATGTACTAGTCAGTGTGTGTGTGTGTATATCACAGCAATTAGAAAGTGCAGTTAGGTGACTCAGTGGTTAGTGCAAAAATTGCTAGCCTACATTCCCACGCTATCTAGATCAGTTTCAGCCTTATGCACGTCACTGTTGATTTAAATGAGGTGTCAAGTGGAAACCCCCACCCTCCGATGTCCCTCAGAGCCTGAAATGCAGAAAACGGTCCCTTGATGTCTTTTTTCTTTTTATCTGTAAAATTGTGTGTAGACAGTGCACTGCTATGTTACACTGGAATATATGTGCATATATGTGTATATGTATTAGTTGGGTGTGTGTGTGTGTGTGTGTGTGTGTGTGTGTGTGTGTGTGTGTGTTTCATGACAATTAGAAAATGCAGTTAGGTGACTCGGTGGTTAGTGCAAAAATTGCTAGCTTATATATTTCTCACTGCCCACAATACCAGTATTTTGCAGTCATATTGGCTCTTGATAGAGTTTGTTTTATGTTGTTACCTTTGATTATTTTTGTAGCAGGCCCTACTGTCTCACCAGTCTCACTCTTATAATTGTAGTTATAGGATGACCACGTTCAGCAACAGTTTTACAGATTTTTTTTGCATACAGTGCCTATGGTGAGGGCTTTGACAATGCAGCACTGATTTTTAGTAATGCTTCCTACACTGTACACAGCGATCCAAGTCCAACGAACAGCAAGCAATTAATATTCCCCCTTCCAGCAACAAACTCACTACTTCACAGGTAACGGGGCAGATTTTTTTTACTTCCTGATGGGGCATGTTGGGCACCAGACCCATCAGGTAGTTTGGGGGAGGAAAGGAAGGAGGGAGAAAGATTTTTTGTTATTCCATTAAAAAGGCCGGGTTAGGCTTGGGCTTTGTCAGGTTGTTGAGGGAAGGCTCCCTGATGAAGACCCACCTCGTCGAAACACCAGGACACTTGGTCAGTGTACCACCATCACTGGTTTTGGTTTGGTTTTGTGGATTTTCTAGGAAAACTTTTTTTGCAGTATTTACGGTTTTTGTTGCTTCTTTCTTCATGCGTCTTTCTGTGGTTGTGGGCATCAGACCCATCAGGAAGTTTGGAGATTGGAGACGGATTTATTGTATTCCCTGACAGGCTGGGTTGGGTTTAGAATTTCTCAGGTTGTTGGAGAGGGGCACAGACTTTTTTTTTTTTTTTTTAATATATCCCTGATGGTCCGGAATTGGCCCTTGACTGATCAGGTAATGGGGTGGATCTCTAACAGATTGTGTTGGCCACTGGACCCATTAGGTAGCTGATGATGGGGGATAGATTTTTTTTTTCTCCCCGATGAGTCAGGTTGGACACTGCACCCATCAGGTAGTTTGCGGGAGGGGGGGCAGATTCCGTTTTATTCCCTGAAGGGCCAGGCTGGGCACCAGACCATTCTGCTACACAGCATGTTGGGTTGGAGTGTGCATGGCAGTGGTAGCAGCAGCAGTGCTGTCGTAGGTCCAAGCCTCCCGTGCAGTGTTCAAGCCCCTTACTATGACCCGAGTGGATGAGCATGGGAAGAGCAGTGTTTCACTACTCCGCCTATTCCACCTTCAGCTCACCACTTTTCTGCTGCTCCACCTTATCTCCATTTGGCTTAACACATGGCCCAGGTTGGGCACAAGACCCATCAGGAAGCTGGAGGGAGGGAACATACATTTTGTAATTCCCTGACAGGCCAGATTGGGCACTGAAGTCATCAGGTTGTTGGGTGAGAGAACGGGTTGTTTTTTTATTCCCTGATAGTCTGGGTTGGGCACTCGCTATATCAGGTTGTTGGGGGGAAGGGGGCATATTTTTTTATTCCCAAGAGGCTGGGTTGCATGCTGGACCCATCAGGTAGTTTGTGAGAGGGACATATTTTTTTTTTTTTTGGGGGATTGTTTATTGGACCAGTCAGGTAGTTGGAGGGGGAAAGAGAGCCAGATTTGTTTTGAATTCCAGTGGATCAGGTTGGGCACTGTATCTGTCAGGTTGTTGGGGGAGGGGGGCTGATCTGTTTTATTCCCTAATGGGTTGGGCTCTGGACCCATCAGGTAGTTGGGTACTGGATCTGTCAGGTTGTTGGTGGGAGGGGACATTTTTTTTATTCCCGGGGAGGCAGCAGGGTTACATACCGCACCCATCAGGTAGTTTGGGAGAAAGGGACATTTTTTTTTTTTTTATTCCCCGATGGGCTGGGTTGGGTTTGCTTGTTTGTGTATTTGTTTATATGTTTATTTTTGTTAACCAGGTAGGTCCCATGAGCACAGGTGCCCATTTTCAGGGATCACCCAGGTGCACAACATAAACAGAATACAATCTATACAGTACATAAGGATGCCAAAAAATATATATGTTAAAGTACCATGTCAGTACAAAAGATTATTGAGAGCACAATAAAGATATTCATAGCATAAGCATTTACAAACATTCATCAGATGCATCTTTAATGCATTTTGAAGCATACCAAATGTCTGGGCAGTTCTTATTGTTAGTGGTAGAAGGCTTTGTCTCTTTGGAACAATAGTCTAGAATGAATTTTGGCCCAATTTTGTTTTAGGTCTTGGGTATCAGACCATTCAGGTAGTTGGGGGGGGACCATATATTTTGTTTTTTATTCCCTGATGGGTCGGGTTGGGCACTGGATCTGTCCAGATGTTACAGGAAGGGGACAGATTTGTTTTAGTTGCTGATGGGTTGGGTTGGGTACTGAACCCGTCAGGTAGTTGGGGGAGAAGGGCAGATTAGTTTTATTCCCTGACTGGCCGGGCTGCTCACCAAACCCCCATCAGGTACTTGGGAGAGAAGGCCAGATTTTATTTTATTCCCTGTTGGTCTGGATTAGGCACTTGTTACATTACCCGTGTTACCAGTGTGGAACTTAGTGCCTTGTATAACACTTTGGCACACAGTGTGTATGAAACTCATGTTGGCTAAGTGTTGTTTTGCAGATTCCTCCCCCTGGCCGTCTCTTGCTCCAATAACTGGTCTCCTCCCCTCCCATTTGTTTTCCCAGCCCTTGGCCAAATTATTCCAACTGACTGGAAACTCAGCTTTTTTTTCATTATGGAGATACAGAGAGATATTTCTTAGTTCCTACAAGCATCAAATGGTGCCACGGCTGTGCTGTTCTTTCATTTTTTCATTGCAGTAATTTAGTAGCACAAAACCTCTCACTTCTCACTTTTATATAGGCAATTTCATTTTTCTCAGGAAAGAATAAAGCTTAGCATCCCATTCACAAAGTTGTGAAACTGAGAATTAAGTGTACTCCTCTCTGAGCTCATTTATTGTTATTCTTCTCATCACAGTGTGTGTGTGTGTGGGGGGGGGGGTGCACTAACTTAAACAACCCAGGGATTTCTTATGTACATAAATTTCTTATGTTAAATTCAACGACACCTTGTCTGATTCAGCGACTGTAAACATAGGCATGCCACAAGGCTCTATCCTTGGGCCTCTGCTTTTCTCCATTTTCATTAATGATATTACCACTAACCTTGCCCCGACTGCCTCAATACTATACGCAGATGATATTGTCCTTTATGCCAGTGCTAAAAACATTACAGAAATAAATGAAAAACTTTCACTTGACTTTCAAAGAATTCAGCAATGGCTATATAACCACAAACTGCTGCTGAATGTATCCAAGACTCAAGCCATGCTATTTGGTACTACTGCCAAGCTCAAACTCTATCAACCCACCTTCAAAGTAAATACCCCGAATGGCTCCTCTGTTGACATGGCACCCTCATTCAAATACCTTGGTCTCACACTTGACCCTACTCTTTCTTTTGATCTCCACATTCAACAAATGTGCAAGCTGACTAACATAAAACTAGGCATGGCCTATCATTTTAGCTTTATGCTCACACCTTCAGTGAAGCTTGCCATGGCCCGTGGCATACTCCTTCCATTGCTCACCTATGGAGTTGTTGTGTATGCCTCTGCTCGTAAATCTATCCTCAGGAAGTGGGATGTCACCTACAATAATATCTGTAGGTATGCGTCCTCATCACATCGGTTGAAACACCATTGCCTGCTATACTCAGAGCTTTCTCCGGCTGCATCTAGAGACTTTGCACTGGGCTCGATCATAGATAAAACCACTCGTAACCATACGCCTAAACCCCTGGCGGATTTATTCCTTGCCCAGCCATCTAAATACAGTCTTTGCTTGACTGCTAATGCCCCTGTGCATATTCCTTGGCACCATTCCATGAAAGGTGCTAGTGCCTTCTCCTGTTATGCCCCTTATCACTGGAATTCCCTTCCACTTGCTATAAGGATAGCACCTTCCTATGCCTCCTTCAAGAAATTGCTGCTTGTCCATCTTGCTGACTACTATTCATGCTCATGTTTCAAACCACCCTAGCCCATTATCTCTCCCATGATCCATGCACCCTCTCACCTATGGCATGCACTTTACCCGCCTCTTTACTTCTACCTGCTCCCAGTTTTTACCTAAATCCTTTCTCCCATTCCTCGACTTTCTGTTTATACTTCTCCATCCTTCCACCCCTACTGCTCCTCTCCCTAGTCATATCCTAACTTTACTCTATGCTCTATGTATAACTATTTTTTGGGGGTATTTTGTTTTGTGTATTATACCATTTTTTCTCTACCTTGGTGACTGATTTAATTGTTCTTATTGCACTTGTTCTATTATTTACTCCATGTTATTGCCCATGTAATTTGTACCATGTTTGCTCTTGGAATACTTTGTACTACTGTTGTCCATGCTCTTACCTATTTGTATTTCAATGTTTTGTATTTGTTTACCTATGTTCATAAAATGTTAATGCAACTGTATTGTATCTGTAAACTCCCAGGTCGTGCCTGAAAATAGTCATGGATATGGCTAGCACACCCTATCCGGTAAACAAAAACAAAAACAAATAAAAAAAAAAAACACCTATTTCAGCTGCATGTTCACGAAAGAGCTGCCACTTGCTCAACAGGTTCTCATGCACTCTCCTCTGTGCAGCCAACAGAAAGTTAGCAGAACAGTCCGGACAGCTGCAAGGAGTAATAGCAAGGCACAACTCACTCACAGACAGCCACAAAAAGGCATACCCCAGTCCCCCAATGCATTTCAGTAGGGCAGCTGCAAAACACTTTCTGACTTTAAAGAGGAACTTCCCCAGTCCTTTTGACTTTCTTGCATAAATTACCCCATCTTGCATTGATTCTGGAATTGTACTTCATTACTGTCTGCTGCAGTTAGTTTTGGAACTCTGAGCTGCTAAAAACTACAGGGTGTACCAAAGTTTCTATAGCAAGCCAGGTGTTGCTGTGAGCCCAGGTTTGTACTGCTGACATCACTATTGGGCAGAGTCAATTTTACACAAAAAAGACATACTGACAAGGCATTTGGATTTTGCCATAATGCATTGCTAACAGGGTGTCTTGGGGAAGAGAAAACACAGTATGTACACTGAATACTGGTAGGTTTCCCTTGCGACATTGTTGAAACTGCATGGTACTGCACAGTGTGAGTCACTCCTCTACCCTACAGTGATGTCATCAGGAGCTAGCAGCCCAGCAGCTGAACAGCAAAGGCAAGGGCTCACAAACCAATCCAAATTATGGAAGGCAGAGTAAACCCTGGCCAAAAACAACAAATGCACACACCTTTTCAGGTCTAGTACTGCATATAATGACTATAAGTTGTAACTTTTTCTGATCTCTGGTAACATACACCCCAACCCAGGGCCAGCAGGACAAACCCCCCCCCAATAGGAGGGAGGGGTCCCTCATACTCGCATCAATCAATGTCTGTAGCCTCCTCAGCAAACCTGATAACCTCCACACATGGGTACAGCATCACAACCCAGACATCCTCTCTGTGGTCGAAACATGGCTAAACCCTAAGACACCTGAGACTGCGGTCACAATCCCCAGACACTATCTTCAGGCAGGAGAGAATTGCAACATGAGGAGGGAGTTGTGCCATCTATCTGAGAGATACTTTCATGGGTCATGTCATTCCTTTCTCTAACCCAGACACCCCCTCTCAGGTCTTTGCCATCAAAGTTCTCCTCAGAGCCCATAATAAGCTTCTTACTATTACCTCAGTGTATCTACCCCCTAAGAATCAGTCTAGGGGTTTCAATAGCATCATGGATTATCTAAGGGACCTACACCATCACTCTGAGACTATAATTCTGGGCAATTTTAACATAAATTGGCTTTCACCTGAAGCCTGCACCTACAAAGACGCTATCTCAGCACAGCTTGTCCCTACCCCCACCAGGTGCAACTATAAGACTGGGACCTACACCCTGCTAGACTGGGTGTTGACTAACCGCCCTGCATGTATCTCAAATGTCTCAGTACTCCCGGACACTATAAGTGACCAGTCACCTGTTATCTGCTCTTGGGCTAACAAATTCACCAAGGCCCCCCCCAAAGTAATTCACACCAGAATACTAAAACAGGGGCACCTCCAACTGCTAAAATGCCATCTTAACAAGCTGGACTGGGCTATAATTGACACATTATATGACACTGACAAAGCCTTGGAACTCTTCATCAATCGCTTTACTGCTGTTTGTGATATATATGCTCCACTCAAAAAGATGAAGGTCAAAGGCAGACCCAACCCATGGATCACCTCTGAACTCATAACACAGCTCAAACAACGAGATCACCTCTGGTACTGTGCTTGAGCCTCATCCACGCAAGGGGATCTACAAAAATATAAAACTGCAAGAAATAACTGCACTCAAGCAATATGGAATGCTAAAAGCAAATATTTCAGGGACTCACTGACCAACTCCTGGGGTGATAGGAAAATATTCTGGAATTGTATGAAAGACCTCACAGGCAAGGATCCTAAAACTCCTCCCACAATGCTCAACATTGATGGAACACCTACGCAAGACCTTGGCATTATCGCCAACACCTTCAATAATGCATTCTCAAACCTTGGCAGTGTCCTCCCACCAGACTTCTTCAACGCCCCTTCCACAAGCACCCTCTATGGCATGACATCCCATGTACACACAGCTCCACAATTTTTCTTCAAGGAGATCCCTATGCACATAGCCAGATCCTATATTCACAAGGCCATCTGCAAAGCTGGGTACAGTGGTGACGCACTCGACCTGAAGCTGATTGTGCTAGTCCTAGATGATATCCTTGAACCCCTGACTAAGATCTTCAACCTCTCACTAAAGTTGGGCTAATTCCCATCACTCTGGAAAAAGGCGACTGTAACACCAGTCCTCAAAAGTGGAGACAAGTCACTGCACATCAGCTACATTCCTATCTCCATCCTCCCTCCTTATCCAAAGCACTTGAACGTGTAAGTCTTGGACCCGCTAGTCGAGTACATGGACAAGTATGACATCCAATGCCTGGAACAGCACAGCTTCAGAAAAGGGCATAGCATCACCACCGCACTGCTGGAATTTACAGGACTCAAATGCCACCCTCAACCTAGGTAACTGTGTGGGGGCAGTATTCATCGACCTTACTAAGGCCTTTGATACTGTTAACCACACACTTCTACTTAGGCAACTGACAACCATCGGACTCTCCAATGACGCACTGCCCGGTTCGCTAGCTACCTTGGGGGAAGGGTCCAGCATGTTAGAATTGCCGGTGTCACCTCCAATGAAAAACTAGTCCTTTCAGGAGTTCCGCAAGGGTCTATACTTGGCCCTCTACTCTTCTCTCTTTTCCTGAACAACCTCCCTAGTGTTTTCCACCAGAAAATACTACTCTACACGGATGATGCAGTCCTGTTTACTAGTCATTGTGACATCAAACACCTGGAGAGCCAGTTGCAGAGAGACTTTTGTCATATTGAAGAATGGTTCAATTCTCACAAGCTCATCTTACATTATACCATAACCAAGGTCATGATTTTCTGCAACACACGGAACAAGTACAAATCTCAGTCCCTCACCATTAAGAACCAGTCTGGGACTTCACTCGAACATGCGCCAGATTTAAATATCTTGGCATCATACTGGACAGCTCCCTCTCCTACACATGGCACATCAACAATGTAGCAAAGACCGCCAACATACAAATCGGTCTGCTCCACAGGCACAAACACTGATGGACTGCAGATGCCCTTAGACTGGCTATCTACAGCTCTGTCACCTCCATCATTGACTATGGTCCAGGCGTCTACGGCTCTGCTTCACCTACTGCACTTCGCAGGATATCAGTGACACTCAACAAAGCCTGCAGGCTCCTAACAGGCGCTGCTTGTCTAACTCACACCTGTGACCTGTACACAGGCCAGATGGCTTCCACTTCATAGTAGAATTCAGTATCAGACATGTCTGATCTCCAAAAAGGTTCTCTTGGGTCTCATGCACCAGGTGTTCAAAGGCTCCTCACTGCATACAGCAGTACCCAGCGTACATATAGTGCTCAACATCAAACCTTCCAGGTCCCAAGATGCAGGACCACAGTGGGTCAAAGGTCATTCACCCATAGAGCTCCTCAGTGGTACAATGCCCTCAACAAAGAAGTACTTACACCTGCAACACTTGGACCCTTTAAAAGGCAACTCCGACTATACCCAACATCAACCACGCAATGTGACTGCTTCTCCTAGAGTTAACCTCCTCTCTCACCCCAGTCAAAGGTGAACCGTTACCCCCCTCAGCATTCACCCCCATCACCTGCTTCCATCCTCCCACCCCTACCCTTCACCACCACCACCAATCCTACCTTACCCTTCCCCTCCTCCCCGCTTTGGCACATTCAGATTTGGGTCCCCCAACCCCTACCTACACTGCACTTATGCTACCCATCCACCACCCTCTGACAATGGCCCTTCAGCCTGCCCACCCCTTTCCTTAACCCCCACTACCCTACAATCACTATCTATATAATGTACGGTTTGCTCTGAAATGTTTTTTTTCTCATAAACTGGCTTATTATGTCACTGCATTATGTACTTTAAATTTAAAGCCTAGCCTTCGCTGTGTTAAACCTGTAACCATGGTCTACCTCTGTATGTATGTTTCCCTCCATCCTGTGACGGGGAACCTTTATAAAATGAGCAGTAATTGTTCAAAAGTATTTGTAATCCTAGCGTCTGATAAATAAAAATAAATAAACTTTTTGGACAATTATGAAAGTTCCTCTTGAATACTGGTAGGTTTCCCTTGCAACACTGTTGAAACTGCATGGTACTGCACAGTGCGAGTCACTCCTCTACCCTACAGTGATGTCATCAGGAGCTAGCAGCCCAGCAGCTGAACAGCAAAGGCAAGTGCAGCAGGGATCACAAACAAATCCAAATTATGGAAGACAGAGTAAACCCTGGCCAAAAATAACAAATGCACACACCTTTTCAGGTCTAGTACTGCATACAATGACTATAAGCTGTAACTTTCTGAACCATCATGAAAGTTCCTCTTTAACATCAATAGAAACTGGCCTGCTATGCAGACCAGCCCTAAAAACAAGACCAGTCTTGCTGGCACCAGCCAAATCTTGTTTATTTTTTTAAATATTAAAGGACCACTCCTTTTTATACAACTGTCTTTACTTTTTCATAATTACTCTCAGCTATATTTCTACACTCATTGTCCCATAAAGTCAGAGAGGGAGTGTCAGGTGCATGCTAGTTCATTTTAGTCACAAGAAAAATTATATTTAAAACAGCTAGCTGAGAGTACTGATGAAACCTTGGGGAATGTCACATTTAAAGATATGCTTCCTTTTATTATTTCAAAAGTACAAAAACTACTAAAAAAAAAAGATTCAAAATGGAGGAAAATGGCATCTTAAAAAAAAAGACAGGAGTAGTTCGTAGTTGGAACTGTTTGGAGGTAACACTAATTTATTGACCCTTGTATCAGACCTTCCTTTCGTCCCCCTCCACCTGTGTTGAGTAGTTGATTTGTATTTCCCCACCTCTGTCCTTTCTATGGCTTATGAAAACCAGGTTAGGAAACATAACTGAAACAACTGAAAAAACAATGCCACCAAAGCAAGACTCTGGCAGCATCTGCTGCAGCAGTAAGCATATGAGACACACTCTTCAGAGCGGAAATACAGTTTCGGGTCAGATAGCTGTACTGCTGTTGGGCTGCTTTCTATGTAAGAGAGACACAGGATGCCTTCATGCTTATCACTCACCTAAATGCTACAATTAGCTCTGCATTGTCTACTGGAGTCTAGGGTATACTGGCATAGTACTGTCTTCCCTGCAGTGGATACTGTAACCTTTTTTAAGTTGTGCAATGGTTGCGAGTCTGTTGATGATTTTAAGATTTGTGTAAAGAAAACATGTTTTTATTTATTAAGATTTAAAGCAGTAATTTATGTTAGCAATGGCAAAAAAAATGGCAATGCTGTTTTGATTCGTAAGAAAGTGACTATAGGCTCCCTTACTAAATCATATACTGTAAGTTCAAAATAACAAAGATGAGCCAGTCCACTAGCACAGCAGTAGCACTGTCACTTGTGTGCCGATGACCCGTGTTTGGGAATGAACTCAGAAGCACTGGAGGCCTGGATGGGGGGGGGAAGGAAGGTAGAGCATCCAAACAGATGCAGCCTTCTTCAAAGGGGGAGGGTTCTAGCTCCCCGCCACTGCCACCATGCCGGGTGACCATGGGGGGAGATGCAGTGGGGAGCAGCAGAGATGGGAAGGGGATGTCTCAGATGTCAGTGGGGGAAGCCCCGTCATGATGTTGTGGCATGAGAGGTCTTCAGGGCACCAGTAAAAAGGAAAAATGGCAAGGCCAGCTGCAGGATGAGCTTGGTGTCCCACAGACCCTGCACCCACCAACTGGGTGCTGCTCTAGACTTCTGGATAACGGATGCAGTCACAGTCGGGATCAGCCACCATCCCAGTGGCCACACCTTGAGGGGGCGCACTGCAGGGTACTGGACAGAGCTGGATAGGTCCCCAGGATGGAGTGTGATGGGGCTGGGGATGCTGAGGGAAGGGGGCTCAACCCTAGAAAGAGAAGAGCAGAAATAGAAGGAGAAAAAAAAAGATAAATTAGTTTATTCTTACCTTAGTTTTGTTCTACGGATTCGACAGTAAGATGATACTGGCCCATCCCTGCTGACACTAGACCAATGACAAAAGACTTTTGAAAGGGATGTCTACCATGATTGGTGTAGAGCTGGCAAAGGTGAGCCAGCTCCCCCTTTTCTTTGGATCTGCAGGCTCAGTAAGAGAGCTACTCCCTTATTAAATCAAAAACAGCACTGACATGGGGGGTCACAGCTAACATGAGCTGCAGATTTAACCACCACAGCAATCTATTGTGATGAAACATCTAATTTGCAAAGCATACTCAGGGAAATCAGCATGGAGAGACACTGATCGCATTGCTAAAATTGTTCAGGAAGCAGGAGAAAACATTGACGTCTTGGTACACATAGGGACTAATGATCTCACCAGCTTGTGGAAACCAAGGAACACCTGACCAGGCTGGGTGACAAACTATCATCCATTCATCCGGCATCTCCTCCTCCGAGATCCTGCCAGTCTGGGAGAGGGGTGCAGATGGATGGAAGGTCAGAGAAGGGAAGATAGGGGAGCTAAACATGTGGCTCAAGGGCTGGTGCCAGAAGGACGGACTCAAATTTGTAGGGGACTGGCAACAGTTTTGGGAGCAAAAGTTCTTTAAATTTGATGGACTGCATCTGACTAAGGAGGGAGTCAGTGCAATGGGGCAGACATTTGACGTCTTTGCAGAATATTTAAACTAGAAAATGGGGAGAGGGGTGCAGCACCCCATATGTCGAATGGGAAGAACACCCCTCCCCCCCTCAGCTAGTGGTCAAACAGGAGTTCAGCATGTTTGCAGTTCATTTGCATCACCAGGTAAGGAAAAAGGTCCAGGTCCCCATACGATGCACATGGGAAACGCCAGACCTTACCCAATAACTAACACACCAAAATCTGGCCAATGGAAAATCATGTACACAAATGCTCGCAGTCTGGGAAACAAGATCCCAGACCTGCAGGCAATAATGACAGAGGCTAAACTCGACAAAGTAGCAATTAGAGAGATGTGGTTTACCAGTAACCACACTTGGGAGACTTCAGTACCTGGCTATGTACTGTTCAGAAGAGACAGAGGTGCAAAAATGGGAGGTGGAGTGGCCCTGTATGTCAATGAAAATATCAAAGCTACAGAAATTCAGAATACACATAAGGAGCCAGAAGAACTGTGGGTCACCCTGGAAACAGAAAATGGGACAGCCATACGAACTGGAGTTGTCTACAGGCCCCCAGACCAGGGGGAGGACATAGACACATTACTGTTAGAAGATATACAAAACATGACAGCTAAAGGGGCGGTTCTGATAATGGGAGACTTCAACATGCCAGATACAGACTGGTCAATACCAGCAGGAACATCTGCCAGAACTAGACACATGGTGGATTCCCTGCAGGGGGAGGGCCTCAAACAACTGGTACAACAACCCACAAGAGACAGGACTATCCCAGATCTAGTACTGACTAACAGGGAATGGATTACAGCTCTCCAGGTGGAAGATTACCTGGGGGCCAGTGACCATCACATGGTATGGTTCAATTTGGGCACTAGAACTAAATCATCCCATTCCAAGGTAAAAATATGGGACTTCAGAGGTGCTGACTTTGATAAGATGGCCAACAGAGTTAAGCTAGCCTTGGTAAAAAGAAATACAGGTGAGGGGGTACAGGCAAAGTGGGCAAGCATTAAGGATGCAATACTTGAAGTAACATCCCATCATGTTAGAGAGAAAAGGAAATGCAAAAGAAGAAGAAACCACTTTGGTTCTCAAAAACTGTAGCAGAAAAGTTCAGAGCCAAAAGGCTGGCCTTCAGGAAATATAAGGGAACGCAGCGGGATGAAGACAGGGAGGCATACCAAACTTCCCTAAGGGAAGCAGGGGAGGCAGTAAGGCAGGCAAAGGTCCAAACAGAGGAAACACTAGCACAAACAGCAAAAGAAGGTTACAAGACTTTCTATAGATACATTAGTGAAAGGAGAAAGTCCAGAGGAGGTATTGCTAAGATCAAAGGAGATAAGGGGGCGTGTGAGGAGGAGAACCATGTAAAAGCATCTATCCTAAATAGATACTTCTGCTCAGTATTTACTGAACAGAAGGTAGGGCAAGGTCACAGCTCAGCACCGGGTGGGTCTGAAGTTGGTCAACTGGGTGGCAAACTGGTTGACGGGCAGAAACAGAGAGTGGTGGTAAACGGTGTACAGTCAGAAGAGATGCAAGTCACAAGTGGGGTACCTCAAGGATCAGTCCTGGGGCCAGCCCTCTTCAATATCTTCATCAGTGATATTGCAGATGGACTGGAGGGTAAGGTTTGTCTGTTTGCAGATGACACCAAGATCTACAACAGAGTAGATGATCCAGGTGGAGTGGGCAGAATGAGAAGAAATCTGGATAAACTAGCAAAATGGTCGGAAGAGTGGCAACTGGGGTTTAATGCAAAGAAGTGCAAGATCATGCACATAGGGAAGAGAAACCCTGAAGCCACCTATAGGATGGGAGGGAAGTTGCTTGCAGTCACAAGGGGAGAAAGAGACTTGGGCATCATCATCACTGATGAACTGAAATCATCCAAGCAGACCACTAAAGCAGCAGGTAAGGCTAGGAGGATGTTGGGGTGTATTAGTAGGGGTATCACAAGTCAGAAGAGGGAGGTAATAATCCCTCTTTACAAGACACTGGTTAGGCCCCATCAGAGTACTGTGTGCAGTACTGGAGACCACACCTTCACAAGGACATTAACCAAATTGAGGCAGTCCAGAGAAGGGCAACCAAAATGGTGCATGGACTGCATCAGAAAACATGAGGACAGATTAACGGAGCTCAATATGTATACCCTAGAGCAAAGGAGGGAGAGAGGTGATATGATCGAAACATTCAAACACCCTAAAGGCATTAACAAGGTGAAACAGTCTAACATGTTTCAATATAAGAAAAATAGCAGGACAAGAGGACACAGCATGAAATTAGAGGGAGGTCGATTAAGGGGTAATGTGAGGAAGTACTTTTTCACAGAAAGGGTGGTGGATGGATGGATGGAACGGCCTACCTCAGGAAGTGGTGGATATGAGTATAGTGCAGGGCTTCAAACAGGCATGGGATAGGCATAAGGGAGCAATACAGATGAGTATGAATATATAGGCCATTGACAGAGCAAAGGCCGATGGCACATTTATGAGGTGGAAAAAGAAATGGCCAGAATGGATGGGCCTTGCGGTCCTTATCTGCCGTCAACTTCTATGTTTCTATGAAATAGCACCTAATCAGTTACAACATACTGTACATTCAGTACATCAATACAGTGTTGCAGGACATTACTGCAATTATGGCTGCTGCTATTAATATTTATTTGTTTAAAGAGCACACTTGGCTCGCTGGTGAATAATGCCCTCCCAAACCCACTAAGGACCCTTACCACCTTCACAGAAGTTATATGGTGCCAAAAGAAGAATTTTCTATTCCTTGGATTTGGGGAGGGAAGGGATCATATTTAGGCTCCACGGAGCCAAAAGCTCAATCCCTTCCACTTCCCAATACGGAGCTCCGTCCCCGGCCATTCGCCTTGGGCCTTCCAGTTCACCTGGGGTGTGCATTCTCTTGAGGCCCTACCGGGTCCCTTTGTCGCATGCTCTGCAGTGCACGTCAAAACCGTGCAACAGAAGCAGCTCGGTAGGGAAGAGCGAGAGGGTGAAAAACCATGAGCGGGTGTATGCGCAGTAGTGCACCCTCTCACTTTTCCCAGGCAGACAATAAGGCCTCTGCTGGGACAGGGGACCAGCGAGCAGCTGCTGTGGCTCGATGAGGTGAGCCACAGGCAGCAAGGGGCATGGGGTCATAATGTTGCAAGACATTAGCCGCATGGCAAAATCGTGCTGCCAATACAGCGCGATTTCTGCCATGCAGCACAAGTCGTTTCTGTGGGGGGCTCCACTCCCACACCACCCGTTATGGGGGGGCTGCACCCCAACCCCCCACTAAAGATTCTCAACTCCGGGGGTTCCTCGGGGAGCGCACAATGTGCGAAAAAAATAAAATGTCAGGGACTGGGAATCAAACCCAGTCCCAGACGCAGTGCCTGGGTTCCTGCTGCTGTGGCTCAGTCCAGCGAGCAACGGCAGCTGCTCGGCAGAACCCACTCCCAACAGAGGTCTTATCCTCTGCCTGGGATTTTGTGAATGGTACAATACTGCATACAGCAGTATACGCAGTATTGCACCATTCACGGTCATGGACAGCGCTGTGCCAGGTTAGCTATAATGCTGTACGCTATTAAGCATACAACATTATGATCTGGTACAGCAGCAAGGTAGGCAGTGCATTTGTGGACTGGGTTTCGATTCCCAGTCTCAGACGCATGGAATATTTTTATTTTTTGCACTTTGTGTGAATTTAAGTGTTAAATTCCCCCCCCCCACCAGAGTTTGTTATTATTGTTGGAGGGTTCGAGGGTGCATTCCCCCATAACGGGGGGGTGTGCGGGGCTCAACACAGACATATGCCGCTGGCAATATATTACGTTGTATTGGCAGTGTGATATACTGCTGTGGCATAATGTCTTGCGATGTTACAACCCCGCCTCTAGAAACATATGCCCTGTTGTGGGTTACTGCTTACATATTTATGACTATGCTATCCTCTGCGTATATATATTTTTGCCCATATCTTTCTTGGTTTATATTTTGATTCCTGTACCCTCCCCCTGTGTCAGACCTGGAAATTAGACTTGGCTTAGTGTGCCTTTCTCGGTTATCAATTTTCAGTACATAAATATTAGGTCATGCTCGTTGATACTATTTCAAATGTTGCCCAAAATATGGAGCCACTCCAAATCTTTTCCAAACATGTCCTCTCAAGTAATGAGTAGAAAATATCTGGACCTAAACCTGGACCCAAGTCTGTCCTTTAGAACCCATATTCACTCCATCACCAAATGCTTAAACCACAAATCTGGGCCATTATACAGAGTCAAGGCATTTCTTACCAAGAAGTTCTGCCTTACAGTTGCAAACAGTATCCTTCTCCATGTCCTTACCTATGAAACTCCTGTCCAGTCTTCTTTAAGAAAGACTGAGCTGGCTAGAATGAGGGTCCTCTATAACAGAAATAGATGACTGGCCCTCCAAACCCACAGGAGAGATTATCACTGTACAGGGCTCGCTAAACTCAGATGGCTTTTTATTACAAGGTCAACTGCAGTATGCACTGCACTGCCTGATCTTCAAGTTGTCAAACAGTCACTCTTCTCCTAGCTTGTCCTCCATCTTCTCACAACAGTTGCCCTTGGTTGACAGTATATATCTCACTTCAAGCACCCCACATGAGGACCACTATAGGGCAGTGTTTCTTTTGCCTATGTAGCACCCACACTGTGAAATTCCCTCACCTCCTGTACTAAAATCATACAAAGTGCTGCGCTCAGAAACCACCTCCATTTCCTTTCATCTCGACCACTCTACTCCTTTATTAATTTGTACCCAGTGATAATTCCTACCTACTGCTTTAGCCTGGGAGGGAGCAGTTTCTGACTCCCCACTTTCTTCCACCACCCTTGTTGGTTAGTTTAAATGTTCATCAAAGTAACATTTAAACCATCCACTCAGAACTGCGGTTCCCCTCCCAGATGGATGCAAGCCATCACCCCTGTATAGGCCCCTTATCCTCTCAGGTGGGTTCCCAGTCCCAATGTAGCCAAACCTTTCCTCTCTGCATCATTCCTTCAACCATGAGTTGATACTCCTGATACAGAGATACCTCTCCTGTTCCCTGTCATTGACAGGCAGCACCTCAAGCGAAACCGACTGACTGAGCTACCTAAAACCCCTCCCCAGCATCCTGAACTCCCCTAGCACTATCCCAGCCCCATCCCTAGCCAGGTCATTGGTCCTCAGATAGACAATGACATCCCTCTCTACCTCCCTTCCTGCTGCCCTAGCGATCCTCAGGATTTGTTTTCCATCTTTCTGGGCTGTGGCTCCACATAGGCACCTAATCTCCCTTTCCTTCCCCTTCCTATTCCCACATCTATCCCCCTCACACTCGATTCCTCCAACAGAAGTTGCTTCCTACTCCTCTGGGGTCCTCTACCACCCTTTCTGAGGTCTCCGCTATGGAGGACTCCCACATCCTCCCCAGTCCCTACATCGGGTACCTCCTCCCAGCAGTCCCACCTCACAAGACGTCCTGAGGTGCCGTTTTTCAGATGAGATGTTAAACCGAGGTCCTGTCTGCCTGTTTTGGTGGTTGTTCAGGTGGACATTAAAGATCCCATGGCACTTCTCGAAAACAGTAGGGGAATTTTTGTTATAAGAACATCAAAAAACACAAATATATACAAAAAGAATGATGAAACACAAAATAAGCAGTACAAAAACAGAATAAATCACTTTCAAACTGACAAATTACTGTAAATCATACGAAAAGTAGAGAAAGCACAACTAAAATAAATATTACATCATACATTGGTTACTTAAAGTCTAATAAATATTCAAGGTTTCCTCACACCAAATTTATTTATATTTTATAAAAATAGCAAAACCCTTCTACCACATCATTACTTTTAATGGAGAAACCTGTAACATCCTTCTGAAATACCGTCCTCATAGCCTGACCCACTAAAACAGAAAAGGTTTCACAGGACATTTGTTTCTGGTATAGGACCCACCAACATCTGGCTTGCCATAAATAAAATTTTAAAATACAAAAAATATTGCTAGAGTTTCCTTGTGAAAAGTATATAAATATACTGGGTATATGCCCAACACAAAACAATCATAGGTTAACAGCTAGCCAAGGCATTTTCCACTTGGTTCCTAAATATTTCCACAATGTTACTGAAAAAGAACAGTCAAACAGAAAATGATGCCTTGTTTCCTCTGCTGCAATACACGTGGGATATGGGCAGTTTCTATCCTCTAACACTTTATGTTTCCAATCACCACGGACATTTAAGCGACCGTACATAGATAACCATATTATCTCCCACATATGAGGAGGAATCCTCTCATTCTTTAATTGAACAAGGACCGAATCAACATGTTCAGGGGAGTAGTTCTTAAAAACTGGAATATCAGGATGTATTAAAGCTAATATCACCTTATATAATTGTTTTTCAGAGTTATTTTTAATAATGTCATATGTCAGGTCCCATTTCCTAAGTTTCTGAGCTGATGGTTTAAAAAAAAAAAACAGGTAACTTAAGCCTAATGTGTGGTTTTGGGGGATGTGGGTTCCACAATAAAAAATATGAACCTATAGTCTTCATGATCCATTTACTATCAGGCTGTTCAGCAAGACATAAGCCCAATCTTATAGTTTGAGAAAAAAAGATGGTGTGAAAAAAGATGATGGGATCCACCATCCCTAAATCCCGTTGTCCTTTAGGTAAATAAATAAAGCATCTTTTAATTGGGTTAAGTCTGGACCCCCAAAGCATCTGAAAAAAACAATTATAAAGTCTAGTCTCAAAAACTAAAGGGGGTGGAAATATCATTGCTATATATAAAAAAGGGGGAATTATGAATTGTTTAATTATATGGATACTTTTAAATTTATACAGTTTCCATGCCTTCCATCTATGAACCTTCATTTCTGCCTGGCATAGTACAGCTTCCCAGTTTTGAGAGGGTAAATTCCTTGGACCAAAGAAAATACCTAACATTTTCAGGGGATCTGATGCTACTTCAATTCCCTCATGATTTTCTTTTAAAACCCCATCTGGACCAATAATTAAGCTTTTACTTTTACTCAAATTTAATTTATCATTTGAAACCGCTGAGAATTTCCCCACTTCCTGCCTAAATAAATCTGAATGGGATAATGATGTGAAAAATAAACAAATATCAGCATAGGCTATAATGCGCAGCTCCTCACCATGGGCTCCATATGCAATACCCTGCCATAAGGACAGATCATTTATTTTTTTAATTAGTGGGTCTAAAGAGAATTGATATAATAGGGGGCTAAGGGGGCACCCCTGGTGAACCCTAACAACTCTGACACTTTGAGAGACCTGGTTTCTAATTATAAGCCTAAACGTAGCTGAAGAATACAGTAATTGTACCCAATCTACACATTTTTCAGAACTCCATATTGTTCTAGGGAATAAAAAAGAAAGGGGTAAAAAACCCTATCAAATGCTTTTGTCTGGTCCACTAAGATGACATAAGTTGTTTCTCTTCAGAAAATTAAATTACAGCTCTTATTATAGTCAAAGCTTGGTGAATCTTTCTGCCAGGAATACCATAAAATTGAACTGGAGATATGACCAGTTGTGCTAGACGTTTAAGTCGATTATTAAGGACTTGGATATTTTTATCACCAGTTTTATATAAAAAATAAATACTAAGCCTTCTGAAAAGGCAGGGGAAATAACATTGTGGGTAAGAAAATAGTTAAATATTCTTCTAAACAAAAGCTTAATTCATTTGCATAAGCGTTATAAAATCCATATGGGATCCCATCAGGACCAGTGGATGCTCCTAATTTTAGGTTTATCACAATTAGAATTTCTGTAGCCAGAATAGGTGTGATTAAAGACTCAGACACCTCAGAGAAACAAGGTATATGTAGGGGTTGAAAATCTTGAACTGTAGGACAATAGTTCTCACACTTTGTCACAGTGAGCCTCCCCAAATCCATGGAAAAGATCTTGAGCCTCCCCAAAAACTAAAATAATTTTGGGCCTCCCCAAAGAAAAATAACATACCATACTTTGTGCAGTACACCATGAATACATTGAAACCCCTTTGAGTACTTGGCTCACTTTCAGTTCTTTGTCTTATACTGACATGGAACCTTTGAAAAAGAGCTCCGGTGCTCAAAGGTGTTATCTGAATAACAAATAAATAAAATAAACAATTATTATTCAGCTTATTGTAACTCCCTCCTCCCACAGGCCAGCCTACTTGCTCTGCTATTTTCATTCTTGAACCATTGTTACCCCTTGTTGCAATACCTTCATGGGTCCAACTACTGTCTCTGTTTCCTCTGTATGAAATAACCTTCCTACATATTTTGCCTCTTCCCTCCATCCCTGCTCCTAAGCAACTCTCGGGATTACTTTGCTCCTTCCTGCTATTGCTGTTAGCACTTCTATGCTCAACCCTTGCATTTGGGCTGTTCTGCCATCAGTCTACAAATTGATCAATTACCACCACTCATTATTAGTTTATTGTTCATATTTGTTTGCACTATTGTCCATTGTATATTTCTTGATTATTTTGCAGTTACCTTTGAAATGTATTCACTACCTACCCTTTCCGGTACACCTGAAATGAGCCTTGGCTCATTCACCTTCCCTTGTCACCTATCAGTAAAAAATACATACTCACCTACTGTTATCCTCTTTCAGTTTGCTTCATCTCTTCACACAAAATATATAAAACTCAAAATTTAAATACAGTACTTTTTCAGACTTGCTTGAGCCTCCCCTTGAATGGGTTGGGGCCTCCCCAAGGAGGCTGGCCTCACCATTTGAGAACCCCTGCTGTAGGAAACTGGGAAATCATTTGCTGTGAATGAAAATGTGACATCACTATTCTTTCTATTTCTGGGACAGAGGTAACAATGCTACCTTTCTCATCAAGTAACTCTTCTATGGTAATTTTTGCTTTTATGGCTTTACAGGCTTCGTAAGGGTCTCCCCCAAGGGTTCTCTGGGTACCGTATTGCAACAAAGCTCTTGCTGTCAGGGCTCAGTCATTTTGGTAAGCTTTCATATCTGTTTTTACTTTGTCTACTTGAGCTGAAAAATCTTGTCTAGATGTTGAGGCTACCGAACGTAAGTATTGTAATTGTTGTCTAAGTTTTAAATATGTAAAAAATCTATTTGTTTTGGTTATTTTCCCATACTTTTGAAACCATTTTTTTAATCTCCAATTTTGAATCCTCCCACCATTCTCCTTTATCTAGATATAAAAAGCTAACTGTAGTTCTTGCCCATAAGAGTTGATATACTTGTTTCTGGACAGGTGACTCCTGTAAAGTTGCAACATTCATTTTCCATCTATTATAACAGGGTTTCATATGTGTGGTTTCTTGAAAACTGATTGACAAAAAACAGTGAGCTGAAAATTCCACAGGTTACACCATCAGTTGGGGAATAGGAAGAGAATTTGAAATGAAAAAATTATGTGTATTGAAAAAATGTTTCCCTCTAGAATAGGTAAAACGTGGATGTGAGTTTGAGAGAGGCCTACATTCTCTCAAAGCTGTTGTATTAATACAGCTTCAAAACGCATTTGAGTAACAATAGATTTTTTTCCAGCTGATGTGGAGGGTTTTTTAAGTTCACCGTTAAAATCGCCCCCCCTCCCCAAAAAAAAAATTACTGGTTTTAAGGTAACCAAGTAGGGTTGCAGTGTATGAAACATGTCCACCTTATCAGCCTTCGATTACGCACCATGAAAGTTAATGAGACGATATTCTGTAGGTCCCAGAAAACCATCTATAATTAATAACCTCCCTGGAATTGCATCAATTAATTTGGATACTGAAAAAGCCAAAGAAGAGAACACTATACCCAGGCCATCAACCCTGTCAGGGCTAAATGACCAAAAGGATGAACCACTAGTACATTCTGCTCTAAAAGCCCACTCTTGGTCAGAAGTATACTGTACATCCAAGTCTCTTGGAAAAAACAAGAGTGAGTCAGCAGAAAGAACATGTTGCAAAATGGTGTGCCGTTTATTAGGATCTAATAGGCTGTGAACATTCACAGAGCCCACTTTACAAACCTGCATTCCAACTCAAAAATTAAGTTATCTTATTTAGTTTTTTTTTTCTTTGGTTTATATCCCTCCGAGTCCTCAACTTTCTCAGGATCCCCCATATCCGGGTGTTGAGGTAGGACCTCCTCTTGGCCACTATCCCCATCTCCCCATTGGCTAGGATGGAGAAATAAATTTTTATTTCCACAGTTTTACTAGGTGTTGGAGGATTAGTACTTCTAGTGGACCTGCGAAGAGTCTGCATGGGTGTACTATCTACCACAAGTGCTACAGATGGTTTTCCCCCCTTCTGGCCTATCTACTTAATAAACTGACAGAAGAGCAGCAGGAAGAGTAACATCCTGGTTTGGGCCTGGATGGCTATCCCCACATTCTGGCGGATCCTCAGAAACTTGGGGGTGGGAGGGGTCTTGAGGGATATCAGTCTCCTGCTTAGGGGGGACGTTAGCAGCATCTTGGGCCTGCTGTATCAGCAGATCTGGGCTGATCACAGAAGCCTTAATTTTTGTAGCCCAGGGGCAATCTGGAAATATATGGCCAACTTCCTCACAGGAGTTCGCATTTTGTGTGGTTAGCACATTGAAAGGTAACATGTCCTACCTCCCCACAATTATTACATCTTGGAACATCACAAATGCTAGATAAGTGTGTTCTAGAACCAGTTTTATAGCATGTCCTGGGCTGCCCAGCATAATAGCAGATCCCCCATCACAGCCCAGCATGAAGGAGTTGGGTATATGTTCTACACCAGAATCATTTTGTCGCAACTTCACCTTATATATCCATCCCCCAGTCCAAAACAGTTCACTATCCAAAATAGCTTCAGGTTCACTCAAAACCTCACATTTTGAAGACAACCAGTAGGTTATGTCCTCTACGTGGACCCTCTCATTCTGAAACATCACTGTAACATATTTTATTAAAGGTTTTGTTAACAGAATAACCAAAAAGGGGGTCCATGTAGGGGAAAACTTTACCTGGTTTTATCTCTCCCAAAATAAGTCCAAAGCATAAGCTGAATGAAAACTGATGTCAAAGCTGTCCTCCCCAGATAAGTTGATAAAGGCATAAACATCCCTGGGGGTAAATTTTTGAGAGTCTTTCAACAATATTTTCCCTACATGATATCTGTCTGGACAGGGTCTAGCCCGCCTTTATATCTAATACGAACGGCATTACGCCGAGGTGCAGCTTCTTTTTTTGAGTTCTAGAAAAGTTCAGACAACAGGGGTTTTGAGCTTGGCACCTTGTCCAGCTTGGTCATATCAAGAGAGTCATGCTGTTTAGGGGATGCAGCAGAATCAATCACCTGAGGTGTAACCAGATCTGTAATAGCATTGTCAGAATGATTCTGTTGGAAATAAATATCAGATACTGGGGTAGGTTTGGGTAAAATGTCCTGTACAAGGAGACTGTCCAAAGGTTTTTCCACCATAGAGAGAGGTACTGGAGTCTCTATCGGTGGGTGCCATGTAGGAGAATCCCGAGAAAAGGTGCCCCATGCAGGATCGGGTATCCAGCCACCCGATAAATTCCGTTTCCAGCCTGCAGACTGCAGTGCAGCTCCCGGGGACCAGTCAGTGCACAAAGGGTTTTGTGCCATTGGGACTACAGAGAAAATGCTGTTTGTATCGGAGGCCGTAGCCTTTGCTGGGTTTGGGCCTGATGTCAAAGGAGTTCCTGACAGGCTAGCAGGCTCTGTATTGCATTTAGCCAGTGTCAGTGCTCCCCCCTGCCCTTTTGAGATGTCTTTCCTCTGGGGCTTAGGAGCACTTCTGGCCATAAAAGAATAAATTGTTACTCCATCCTGTTGAGACGGCCCTGTTTGATAAACGACAGTATCTGCAGGGAGACTAGAGATAGCAGCTTGTTTAGGTACAGATGCCTCCATCTGCAAAGGAGACTGCCCGGGTATTTGAAACAACTGAACATTTTCACCAGCTGCACATGAAATCCCGCCCTTCTCCCCCACAGGCTTTGGGCACACAATTTCACTATAAACAGAGTCACTGCCAGCCTTGTTTTCAGTAATAGGGGAAGAAATTACCTGAGGTGATGCGCAAATACCAGACTTTTCAGTCGCTAGCTAGGGAGCAGCTGCATCATGCTGTGTGGGGAGTTGGCTGTCAGTTTGCACAATCAGTTGCCAGCCTGTTCTTCTGCTGTTAGCTGAGAAAGCCGGGTTTGAAAGAAATGCCTTGTCTGAGCAAACTTTTGCTCTTCAGCTGCCAGTAAAACAGTAATTCCATTTTTGACATAGCCAAACCTTCAATCTGTGTATTTTGTGAGTCCATATGAGATATTTCAGGAGCCTTTTCTTGTGTTTTAGAGAGATCCTCCGTGGAAATAAAGATCTCTTCTTCTTCCAAAAAATCAAAATTCACTTCTAATGCTTCTTCCAGAACCTTGACCTCTTGGTAAATCGAGGATTGGGGAAGAGGTAGACTCCCCTACCTCAGAGACTTCCATCTCCTCCAGTGATTCAGACCTTGAAAATCGGGCCTCCTCCTTGCAGCACAACCTGCTCCCCTGCCATATCATCGCTTCATCCTCCTCCTCCTGTGTCTGGCTGTAAACTGGGTCCCTCCATCCTGTCCACGGGAAATGACAGCACCCCTGCAGGCAGAGTAGGGTAATTTCCCCAGTGTCATGCCTGAATTTCCTCCATTCACTAGAAATACCACCAACAGCTTAATCTGCTTCAGTTTCAGTTGGTTACCATCTGTATCCCCACCCCCGGGTCGCCACTGAAAGAGGGACTTCTAGTCTCAGTGGGCTTACCCGGTCAACAAAAGTAAATAAATAAAAGAGCAGCACAGGAATTACACAGTGATACAGGTTGAGGAATGTGCCTCTGACCCACCACCTCCACCCTTCCAGAGCCCGCCATAATCCAGCTGCTCCTCCTCCTCCTAGGTAAAGGTGTCAGACTTGGTAGCCTCTGGGTAGGGGGAAGAGGTTGCTTGAATCCTAGCTAACTCAGCCTGGAGTCTAGCAATCTCCTCCCTCAACCCAGAGAGGTACATGCAGATAGGGCAGCACCACAGTCTCCAGAAGGTCTCCCTGAAAACTGCTGCCCCACAGCCACTGCACCACTCTCAACATTTTCAATTCCTACACTTCCTTGTGTTATTTGGAAATACTTAAATACCCTTACCCCTGATGGGGTGTTAAAGTTTTTCCTCCTTTTGTTGTTTGCTATGCCCCTTGTACACCTACCCTAGACAGTGTTGCTTGGGTTAAGATTAAGAGTGGGTTAAGGCAGATAGCATCATGGGAGGATAAAGGAGGATGCTGACAGTGTCCATGCATCGAAACAAGTGGTACAGCCTGTCCACACAGCAGCTTACACCACCCACTCTGAAATGCATCCCCAACTCTGCTGTGGATCAGGGAGAGGACAAGAGATCAACCTTTTTTTTTTTTTAGTATGCTTTTTCCCCCCCTGCTGCCAGCCGCCTGGAACCTCAGCCGAGTCACGGACCTTGGGCTTCCACCTCCAAATCAGCCGTGACCCTCGGATGCCCCGTGGCTTACCCCCCAGGGTGGGGTTGTGGCACAAGCCCCCTAACAGTGCCACAAGCACCAGAATAGGTCAGAGGGCCAGCCTGGAGGCTAATTGAAGCAGAGGCGGGCTTCATCTAGAGCGGCTGGCAGCTGAAGATTTTTCTTGTTTTTTCTTGGGGGTGGGGACATGCAATGACATCCAGCATCCACCCCCCCCCGAACATTCTGGCACCAGTCGCTGCAGTACCCCCAGCCTCCTCCAGGGGTCCATCAAGCACCGGTCACACTCCCCTCCCTACCCCAGAGAAGGAGAGCAGTCCTCGGGATGCTCCATCCTTCGTCCTCGGGCCACCCTCCGATGTCCCGGGTCCGTTCCTGAACCCAGGTCGCCAGCATCGCAAGCGGAAATCCAACTGCTGCACCAACAGGCTGGCCAGAGAGCAGCTTAGTGTGTTTGGGTAAGTGTCCACACTGCCAATTTGCTGCAGTGCAAATGTAGTGGAGTAACTGGCCTAGAGATGATCACATTTGAGAGCACCCTGTACAGGAGGTGTAGAATTAGCGGTGGGAGTCAGGCAGGCAGGGGATTCTTCTCCCAAGTGAGAAAGAGGAGCATAATTTGGGAGGCAGTATAGCGCAGTGGTTTAAGGCTCTGAGCTGCAAATCTGATGAAATCCAGCAGACCAGACCTGGGTTTGAATTCTACAGCTTCCACTTGCATACTGTGTGACCCTGAGCAAGTCACTTAGCTTCCCAAGTCACTCCTATAAAAATGCTTTCAGCTTAGTGCACTACTCCTGGCTAAACAACTAAAAAAAATAAATAATATACTAGTACCCCCCTGACAATAATCAGCAAAATATTGCAGTTTCTGCTGCAATCATCACCATCTCGAGTACAGAGAGTAGCAGCAATCGTTATAGGAAAACTGCACAAATCCAATTGCCCTCCCTAGCTGGTAAATGAAACCTCACCCCACACCACTTTCATCAGTAATTTAAGGCAATCAGTCAATTTCCCAATATTTTACAATCCTGTTTTTCATACTTGTAAAAACACTCCTTTGCTTCTGCTCTCAAATGCTGCCACAACCATCCGGCAGCCAGCTGCATGCTTCCATCACTCACTCTATGCTAATGTGTCCTGCCAACCTCTGCCATTGGTCATCAGGGCACATTATCATAGACTGAGCCATGGAAGGGCATGGCTGCCAAAATATCAGTGGCAGCATTTGAAAGTGTAATCTAGGGAACGCTTTTACAAATATCATAAACACGATTGTAAGGTACTAAAACAATTAACCGATTGCTGGAACCTGCTAACTGGGGGCTTAGGCATTGACTGGGGAGTAGAGGTGGGACAGCAAGGAAGTTTTTACCTGGAGCCAAGCCAGAGTTGAGCCACAGGTCTGGTTTAGCTCTACAAGCCAAGCTACATACCAACAGCGTCCCTCGTGTTGCACAAGAAAAGAGGAGTTTCAGCCACTGCCTTAGCTGACAAAACTGCTTGCTTTGCTCATAATAACTTTCGCAGTTTACTTGCTCATAGAGAACAAGCCAGCTATTAGGCTCGAGCCCACTCTGGCTTGCTCATCTCTGCTCAGGAGAACAACTATATTTGTGCAGTTGTACTCACAGATACCTGCGTACTACAGATACAATTATGGAGGTCAGAACTGTTAGCCAGGAAGAGGAGGTGATGCAGGAGTAGTAGCAAATCATAACTATCAGTTGCTTTTCAGGAAAAGTATGTGGGGATCATGAACATCACTAACTCATGTAGGACTAGTGATTCTCATAAAATCACCAGTTTTCCAAAGCCTGCCCACTGGTGCTTCAGTGCTGCCACTTGCAACACCGATTATGAAGGTTTGGCAATAAGCATGGGGTGAAGAGCTAAAGGGGGACAGAGGGCAATCAGCTTTGATGTGTAAATGCCACCTAGATGAGCACCAGTACTAATGCAAGTAGAGCAGCTTAAGATGGGAATATGCCATCTGGTTCTGCACGAAAGCATGCTTCAAGACCCAGGAATCTTCTAGTAGTAGTAGTAGTAGTAGACAATACTGCAGTCAGTCCAGACTTGCTGACTGCCCCCAGAACTCTGAATTTAGAATGTATGCAAATTAAAGAATTTGGAATGCTTACCTTCAAAACTGCTGCCTCTTCTGCCTCACTGCCAGATTCAATTTTTCCGTTCAAGGCAGCAGCATTTTCCCCCAAGACTGCATAGCAACCTCGCTGCAAGACTGTTTATTTTACTGAAAAAGTGGTATTTTTTTCAATATTGTATTCATACTCTGCCTCTTGTTGCCTCATGTAGTTATTTACTAAAGTTTAGTGTATTTGAGTAGTTTCACTCATTTCAGCGGTTCCATCATGGTTCCCAGGAACCAATTTATTTAGTTTAAAGTGTTGTAATTTGCAGTTCTGCCTGTTAGCGATTTAGTTTTAAACTTTCTTTTGTTTATGTAACCCCTGGGTGGTGCCATCCCGTGTTACACCTCTGCCTACTACCCTGGACATAGGCTGAGGGATTTTGGTTCGCTATCTGATAACCATACTTTAAAACCTTTGTGCAGTGCCTCCACTCAGGGTGCTTTAAGTGGGTGAGATGGTGATGGGTGTAGCGCCCCCCCCCCCAAGCTGCTACACCACCTTACGATAACTATTTACCTTTCCCAGACATGCCCCAATAAACATTTCCCTGCATTTCAACATTCTGCATTTAAAGGCTGTCTCCAATAATATGCTCACATCACATGTTTCAACAACAACAACAAGATTATTGTTTAGGAGGTATAGAAATTAGGAAAGGGGATGAGAAGTAGCGGTTAGTTGCTTACTGCTTACATATCTACACTGATTATTTGGATTTTGCTGAGTGAACCCTCCAGCTGAGTGGCTACATACTTACTAACTACATACTAAGCCTTCGACACCGTCAATCACTGCCTCCTGCTTGTCCAGCTTCAGAACACTGGGCTGTCAACCAACTCCATTGGCTGGTTTAAGAGCTACCTTGAAGAACGATCCCAAACAGTAAGAATCGTTGATACACTCTCGGACCCTAGACCGGTCCACTCAGGAGTCCCCCAGGGCTCCATTCTGGGACCCCTCCTCTTCAGCCTATTCTTAAGCTCACTACCAGACAGCTGCCCAGAACAAATAATTCTCTACGCCGACAATGTTGTGATCTTCACCTCGGACCCTGATCCAATCCAATTACAAAATAAACTTCAGCGGGCCTTCTCTTCCATCAAATCCTGGTTCCTAAATCCTAAGCTGTTTCTCAATCAGAAAAAGTCTATGGTCTTCTGCAGCCCCCACAACAAAAACAAACAACTCCACCTCTTCATTGCAACCGAACAAGGTGCCATCCTAGAGCAAACACAATCATTCAAGTACCTCAGCATCACCCTTGATCCACACCTCTAATATGCTGTCCATATCAGCAATGTTACAAAGTCTGCCAATGCGAGGTTAGGCATATTATTCCGGCACAGGAAACACCTAACCCCAGAAGCACTGTCAGTGGCCGTCCAAAGCTCCATCGTCAGCATCATAGACTATGGTCTTATAATATATGGGTCTGCAAATACCACTGCTCTCAAACATATCACGACCTCCCTAAATAAGGCCTGTCATCTCATCACTGGCTCACATCGCCATACCCACACATGTGACCTTTATTCCCAATCTGGATGGCTTCAACTGGACAAACACATAAAATACCAATTCTGCATCACGGCCAAGAAAATTATAATGGGGCTTGCCCCACCTGATGTCTGTGCCCTCCTTAAGCCTAGACACAGGAACGTCACCACAAGGAGATCCAATTCCCATCTACTACATATCCCACGATGTCGCATGACCCAAGGACAAAGATCATTCGCCTATCGGGCATCCAACTGGCTCAACTCTCTTGGCAGCGACATAGCTACCACTTCAACACTCAACCTCTTCAAGTCTAAGCTGCGCCTCTCACTGCTTGTATCCTGTGATTGCCCATCTTAACATTTCCACCATTCCAGCTGCACATGCCCCAGCACCCAGCTCTTACAATCAGTCTTTGCACCCCTAGCACCTTACCTGTCATATTCCCTCAACAAGGCCCCCCGGGCTGCACTGTCTCCCGCCTTGCCCACCTCCCCATATCTCCCTCCTGCCCCTGCCCCAACCTCCCGTACTCCCCTCCACCTCCTAGCCCCTCGATCTCCTACCCTCACTTCCCCCACCCACCTCTCCTTCCCTTGTCTTGCTCATAGCTCATGTCTTTGTACTGGTTATTACATGTCTGTAAGTCATGACTATATGTTTGTAACTAAAATGATGACTGTTGCACACGCTGATGTGGAACCTTTGTAAAAGAGCCTCGGCTCAAAGGTATTGTAATCTTAGATGAAATAAATAAATAAAAAATACTAATAGGCCTAAAGCAATCACATTTTACCATTCGATTTCTGATATCCAGAGCCCTGGCTATCTAGCTGCTGACAAATCAGATGTTACATTATAATTTTTCCCACACTGGTACCAGTCCCAGAACAATATGAAACCCCACAGTCTCATACTATACTGAAATCCCAGATACCACAGTCCTAGGTGTTGCAGGCCTGGTGGACGTTGCAGCTGGTCAAGATGGCCGGCTATTGATTTGAGGGAGGAGGCAACTTGGAGACATTTTTCTGCAATGACTGCAGATGCTGTATACAACGAAGGCAGGTGTAACCACCACACACACCCCCCCACTGGCCCCCCTTGCTTAACTAGCAGGGCTGCTCCTCTCACCACATAGCGCCAAACAGAGGGATGGGGGTTGTTACTATAAACAGTTTACAGTATATCTACTTCTGAGCCTGCCATACACAGACAGGCAAACCAAGTGTGGCAACTACCTGGCACACACCTGGAGGGACCATTTACCATGGCCATCAACCTAGGTCCCTGGGAGAAAACATTTGCTCACAGTTATGCTAGGTTTGCACTTCTGGTCAGGGGCACCCAAGTAAATCCAGACACAGTGGAAGCATTAACAATACTGTCCAAACCAGGTTGGGATTCTAGAGTGTGGCTTTTATTCATGTAACAAAGTAGGAATAATCACAAAGCGAAGATGGACCCCCACAGGGCTACACATACTGGTAATGCAGATTACTGAGGTGCAGACATTCCTAAATTCCCATTTAGCAAAGGCATACTGAACATACACAGCAAACTCTCTGGTTCTAAATTACACAGTGAACTCTCTGGTTCAGAATTACACAGCGAACTCTCTGGCTCTGAAATGGAGACACACGGCCAGAATTGGTACATTTCCTCTTGATTAGGCACACATGGCCAGTACTAGGACACGTTCCCATATCTCATGAGGCATATTCGTGGCTCACACAACCACCAAAGAGAACATACAGGCTTACAGAGAATCCAACCCACGTCTGGGTAACTATTTCCATCAGGCACTGGCCAAATGCACTGAATGAAAACTGAACTGGTGCCCAAACTGAACTCGGAGAGGTAAACTGGTTACTCGAGATGGGAGGGGTCTCCCACCTTTTGCTTCCAAGTTTATACTCGGCCATTCATCTGGTTAATAACACCCTCACAGATAACGTGTAGATGCTATCTTGAAATGTTTTTCACACTTAACATACTATAGCAGATCAGATACAGTCCTGAATAATGTCCTGGTGCAGCCAGAAAGAAATAATTATTTGTCCAAATGCTCCACAGTTCTGTAGCTCAGAGATTGTACTTGCAGTCGCTGCACAACTGAAGAATGTGGCTCTGATCATTTTTCTGTTGCTACTGCACTTATGCAAGCTCCCCTGCAGCAGCGGACAGACTGACACACAAGAGTTCCAAATGGCGGTTACTCCAGGGAAAAGCATTTATTTCAAAATTGGACACTTTCCCCACATGTACAGTCATTCCCCCTTACTGCCATCACAGAGGTAACGAGCCTTTGTGTGAAGCAAATAAACAAAACAAGACGATGTAAGAAACCACTATGGTTCACAAAGGAAGTGGCAGTGAAGGTTCAAGAGAAAAAGAAAGCATTCAGGAAGTACAAGGAATCGCAGCAGGAGCAGGACAGAGAACTGTATCAGTTAAAGCAAAAGGAGGCTGGGAAGGCAGTCAGAATAGCAAAGGCCCAAACTGAGGAAAAGATAGCCAACTCAGTTAAGAAGGGAATAAAACCTTTTATAGGTACATCAGGAGCAAAGGAAGACCAAGGAGGGATAGTGAGGCTTAATAAAGGGAGGAGGGTGGGCAGAGGGAGAATGTGAAAGGCAGAGATACTAAACAAATATTTTGCTCAGTATTTACAAAGGAAGAGGGGAGGTACATAAAACAAACAGTAGTAACACTCTGGATACAGAAGTTGATACCAGCCCATTTACAGAAGAAAGGGTTCTGAAAGAACTCTTAAAACTGAAGGTGGACAAAGCAATGGGGCCTGATGGGATTCATCCCAGAATTCTAAAAGAACTAAGGTAGAACTAGTGACACCACTGACTACCCTCTTTAACAAATCATGGGAGGATGGGGTGGTACCGAGGACTGGAGGAGGGCAGATGTGATTCCCCTTCACAAAAGTGGGAGCAAGGCAGAAGCAGGAAACTATAGACCTGTTAGTTTAACCTCAGTGATGGGGAAATGATGGAATCACTTTAAAGGAAAGAACTGTCGAGTATCTAGAGGCCAGAGGGCACAAGACCTAGGCAGCATGGATTCTGGCGGAAGGTCATGCCAGGCGAATCTGATAGATTTCTTTGACTGGGTGACCAAAGTAGTAGATCAGGGAGGGGCTGTGGACATGGCCTACCTAGACTTTGCAAGGCATTTGACACAGTCCCACACAAAGATTAATATATAAGTTAGCCAGCCTGGGAGTGGGTCCCAAGATGACAGCCTGGGTAAAGAATTGGCTGGAGAATAGGACACAGAGAGTAATAGTAAATGGAGTCCACTCAGAAGAAAGGAGGGTTACTAGTGGGGTACCGCAGGGTTCAGTATTAGGACCAGTCCTCTTCAATGTCTTTATAAGCGACATTGCAGAAGGACTGGAAGGAAAAGTATGTCTCTTTGCAGATAACACTAAGATCTGCAACAGAGTTGATACACAGGGTGGGGTGGAAAGGATGAGAAGGGACTTGGCAAGGTTAGAGGAATGGTCAAATGTATGGCAGCTTAGATTCAATGCTAAGAAGTGCAAGGTAATGCACCTGGGAAACAAAAACCCAGGGGAAGAGTACACAATGGGGGGTGAGATACTAACAACAACAAAAATGGAAAGGGACCTGGGGGTAGTCATATCAGATGACCTAAAGGTGGGCAAGCAATGTGAGAGGGCAGCAAGGAGGGCTGGGGGATACTGGGATGCATAGGGAGAGGCATCACCAGTAGAAAACAGGAAGTTATTATCCCTCTGTAAAGACAGCTGGTGAGACCCCATCTGGAGTACTGTGTGCGGTTCTGGAGACCCAATCTCCGCAAAGACATAGACAGGATGGAAGCTGTCCAGAGGAGGGCAACTAAAATGGTGCAGGGTCTGCACGGAGGACATATGAAGAGAGACTTAAGGAGCTTAATATGTATAGCCTCGAGGAAAGGAGGAGAGGGGACATGATAGAAACTTTAAAGTACCTCAAGGAATCAACAAAGTCAAGAGGGTAGCATCTTTCAAAAAAGAGTGTGCAAGAACAAGAGGGCACAATTTGAAGATAGAGGGGGCGGCTCAGAGGTAATTTAAGAGTATTTTTCACAGAGGGTTGTGGATGCATGGAATGGCCTTCCGGAGGAGGTTGTGGAGTCAAAATCAGTGGTGGAATTCAAGCATGCATGGGATAGTCATAAGGCAATTCTGGGGGGTGGGGGTAGAAAGAAGTAGGCTGCTGGTTAACTAGGATCTGCAGCTTATCCAGTAGGTAGGAAAATGGGCAGACTGGGTGGGCCAAGCGGTCCTTATCTGCCGTCAAATTCTATGTTTCTATGTTTCTATGTTTCTATGTTTCTTATGCAGCATCAAGTTTAATTTTTTAAACCATTTAATTTCTTTACGTTTTGGCTGAAATCATTGAGGGCTACCCTGGAGGCAGCATGACTCATTATACAGATGACTGGAGCCCTTCTCAGGCATTGTTGCCCTGAACCCCAGTCAAACTCTTTAAATACGCACAGAAGCAGCCCCCTCAGCAGACTGTCCATGGTCACCGGGTCCCAATTAGGTGAAAGGAATCCAGGGATCCACAGTCCCCAAGGCGACCGCAAAATGAGCGGATCCATTGAGGGCCAAAATCACGCCAACACAAGTCCCGCTACCCTGGAGGCAGCACTTTTACAGTGGTGCTTGAGAGTGGCATTTTTGTAAGCCCAGAGGGGCTGGATTTTCATCTGGGATGCAGCAAGGGCACAAAGAAGGGCAACACAAACCTGGAGGACCAGAAAAAAAAATTGGTGGCCAAATCAGGAGAAGCCCGGAAGACAGCAGGAGGAGAACAGAGCAAAAAGGCCAAGGTAAGCGCAGGCTGGCATTTTTAGGAACCCCCATTTGCAAGGGGGGTACATTTACTTATTTAAAACTACTTTGTTTTAATCATGATCGGTCCCCATTTGCTCATAGGAACCAATTACGTATTTCAAAGTAAACACAGTTGAATAGGTATTTTCTGGGTAGTGATTGGTTCTCTTTTCATTTTAGCAACCAATCGTTTTTTGAAGAAAAACAAATAAGTCTGTTATAATCGAGGTTCCTTTTAAACATACCGAACCAACCATGATTACTCTAAATTTAGTTTTGGGAAACTTTTTCACAGTCTGCTGACAGTTTGGCATGTCAGATAGACCAAAAAAAAGAGGATGGGAACCGCAGGTTTTAAAAATTGTATGAAGTGCTTTCAAATCTTTGCTAAGGCTGATCATCACGATTTGTGCATAGAGTGCTTGGGTCACCATATTTTCTCTAATTGTGAAATGTGTAGTACTTTTTGTACAAAAACTATAAAAAAAAGCCAAAATGTTAGAACAGATGGCTTCTATTCCCACCTCAGTGTCACCAAGGCAAAGTGACGAGGGCCCTTCTTCATCACACTCCAAGACAAAAGGAAAGACCCTCTAAGGACACCTCAGACCCCCAAATTACTGAAAAGAAGTCTGAGCATTCTAAGCACAAAAGAACAAGTGAGCAGGCACCTGAGACTGTGCCTGCCAAAAATAGAGAAAAATGTTGTTGTGCCTCCTGCTGAAGAAACAAAGGCGCTCCCAACAGACAAAGATAAAATTCCCTCTGTGGAAGAAATTGCTAGAGTCCTGCAAGTCATCCAGGCTCTACGAAAATGCAGGTTCCATACTGGGTTTACCAGTTTAAATCCCACCACCAGTTCCCAGTGAGCAAGGGCTTGAAGTTTACTTTGAGGAGGAAGAACCGGATCTAGGGGAACCAATTGAACCAGAGGTTCAATAGGTTAGGGAGGCAGTATAGCGCAGTGGTTTAAGGCTCTGAACTGAAAATCTGGTGACATCCAGCAGACCAGACCTGGGTTTGAATTCCACAGCTTCCACTTGCAGACTGTGTGACCCTGAACAAGTCACTTAACTTCCCTGTGCTCCCAGGTCACACCTGTAAAAAAGCTTTCAACTTAGTGTGCTAGACCTGGTTAAACAAACAGAGGTATCCCCAGACCAGGAGTTCAGTTCCCTTCCATGTGGGCATGATGATTTTTCATCCCACTTCTCTTTTGTGAGGCAAATGGCTGACACCCTGGGCCTCACCTCATAAGAATCCATAGACGATGAGGAAGAGGCAGGTTTTTTGATAAGATGGGTCTCACTCCAACAAGAAAGGAGGTCCTTCCTAATCATAATTCCCTTAGGAAGGCTACTTTTAAAATACTGCAGACACCTTCCTCTGTTCCCGGAGTGGACAAGAAGGTGGAAAAGTAATACCAACTGGATAGGGCTTCTGCTGATTATTTGTGTACCCATCCAGATCATGAGGGTATTATATAGCTGTAGCCTGTGATAAAGCAAAACTCCCTCTGGCATCTTACCCACCATTTAACGATTCCAGAAAAATTAACACAATGGAGAAGAAAGGTTATTTGGGATCTTCCCTTCTCCTCCAACAAGCAGCCTACATGGCTTATGTTGCACAGTACCAGAAAGCCCTCTGGAGCTCTATGAAGGCTTTAATTGATAAGGTTTCAGGAGATGTGGTACACGGTATGGCAGATATTGCCAGGACAGCTTTGGACTCCACAAAGTACCAATTTCACATGGCAGTGGATACAAATGACACTGCATCCAGAAGGCTGGCCCTATCAGCTTCACTAAGAAGGTTTGCTTGGCTCAGAGCAACCAGTCTTACACCAGACACCCAACTAAAGGCTATGGACTTTCCATACTAAAATAATTTCCTTTTTGGTGACAAAACTGAGCTATACAGGAAAAAGATGTAGGAGTACAAAACCACCTTTAGGAGTAACTCAGAGAGAGAGAGAGAGAGAGAGACCACTTCTTTTAGATCCACAGGAAGGGGAGGTAGGGATAGGAGGTACTACTCCAGATCTTATGCCCAATATCCTATGCCTGTAGAGTACACTCAGGTTAGAGAGTATTACAGGGGCAAGGGCAGGAGGTCTGATAGGCGTGCCAGCCCAGTTCCTGCTCCCAGACCACAGTCCGGACAGAATCCCTGACTGCACAGATCAAGTTGTCCCCTACTCCAGTAGGCGGCAGGTTGTCTCACTGTTTCCAACACTGGGAAAACATTACCACAGACAACTGGATATTGGAGGTAGTGAGTCAGGGTCTTTGCCTGCAGTTCAAACAATTTCCAAAACTCCAGGGCCACAGAGTTTTCAGGCCTTCAACTCCATCAGAGACCATTCTGCTAGAGTTGGAAGTAAAAAAGTCCCTGCAAGCCAGGGCAATAGAGCCAGTCCCCCTTGCCCAATGGAGAAGGGGCTTGTACTCAAGATACTTTCCGACCAAAAAGAAAAACAGCGATTGGCATCCAATCTTGGATCTCAGATACCTAAACAGACACCTGGCAAAGCCCAGGTTCAAAATGGTAACACTGACAGTAGTTATCCCTTCTCTAAATACAGGAAACTGGTTGGCATCGCTGGATCTAAAGACACTTACTTTCACTTTCCAATCAGACCTTGCCACAGAAAGTACCTAATGTTTTGTCTTCCCTAAGGTCATTATCAGTTCTCAGCACTCCCTTTCGGGCTCACTTCTGCCCCATGAGTATTTACAAAGTGTCTGTCAGTGGTGGCAGCTTACCCCAGAAGACAGGGAATCATGGTAGTCCCTTACCTGGTCAGGCTAGTCATGAGGGACTCATATCAACAGGTAAAGGAATCCATCAGGGTGACTCTTGAGTACCCTGGAGCGCCTACATTTCCTGAACCATCAAACATCTCAGATGGAGCCGGTTCAGTCACAGGAATTTATTGGAGCAGAACTGGATACCGTCCAGGAAAAAGCTTATGTTCCACAGGGCAGAGTAACAAACCTACTGACTCTAGCAAACTCCTTCACTTTAGGTCAGCCAAGAACTGCAAGACAGTTCCTAGCATTGCTAGAACACATGGCCTCAACTACAACAGTGGTATCAGGCTCCAGGTTTCAAATGAGGGATATCCAGTATCATCTCGGATTACAATAGTCCCAAAGAAAGAATCCCATTTCAAAGTTGGTGCCACTTATGAGAACTCTTGTTACTGGCACTGCAATGGTGGAAAGAAAGGGAAAACCTTTGACAGGATGTCCCTTCTCAGCAACAGCACCACACGGTGGTCCTAACAACAGATGCCTCTCTCCTAGGGTGGGGGGTGCACATGGGCAACCTCAAAAATCAGTGGAATCTGGTCACCTCAGGAGTCCAAACTACACGTCAACCTTTTAGAGTTGAGAGCAGTCTTCCTTGCTGTAAAGGCCTTTGCCACACAATGGAGGGGTCAGTCAGTCCAAGTCAGGACAGACAACACAACCACCATATGGTACATCAACAAGCGGGGGGGGAGGTACCAGATCTTCAAGGCTGTGCGTAGACTCTCTGAAAATTTGGTCCCTAACATACTCTCTGGAGGTGCATCTGCCTGCCATTCATCCTCCAGGGAAGGACAATACACTGGTTGATTCACTCAGCAGAATCAGCCAGGATCACCACAAATGGGCTCAGAACAGGCAAGTGTTGGATACAATTTTCAGGTGATGGGGCACCCCAGAAATAGATTTGTTTGCCTCAAAAGACACTCAGTTTCCACTGTATTGCTGCAGGCCACCATACTTGAGCACAGTACCCAGGGATGCACTAGCCTTGGATTGGATAGGGAAATTTCTCTATGCCTTCCCTCCAATTCCTCTGGTGTTGAGAGTTCTTCTCAGACTGAGGAGTCAGTCTGCAACCATGATAGATTGCTCCAGACTGGGCCAGACAGCCTTGGTACCCTTTGCTGCTCAGTCTTTCCACCAAGCAACCCATTCATCTGCCCCACAGATTCAATCTTCTAACAACTGTCCAGGAGCAGATAGTTTTTCCAAACCTCAAGAGCCTACACCTGAAGGCTTGGTTCTTGACTAGTAAGAATTTTCCGAGTTTAACCTGTCAGAAGAGGTACTTAAAGTACTGAACGTATCTCTGAAAACCTCTACAAGAAAGACTTATGCTTCAAAATGGAAAAGATTTACCATTTGGTGCAAGCCTAAGAAAATCAATCCCCTCAGGACAGGTTTGTCCACATTGCTCGATTACCTGGCACACTTGCAGTCTCTAGGCCTCAGGCCTGCAACCCTTAAGGTTCACTTAGCAGCAGTATCTGCTCGTTTGTCCACAGGTGCTCAGAGAACAATAGCTTCACACCCTATTTTTAGAAGAAATTTGAAAGGGTTGGCACATATGTTCCCTCCAGTTAGGGAACCAGTCCCTCCATGGGACCCGAATTTGTGCATAGCTAAACTCATGGAACCTCCTTTTGAGCCAGTGACTACAGCTGAGCTAAAATATGTCACATGGAAAACTGTTTTTTTAGTGGTAATTACATCAGCAAGAAGAATGTGCAAATTTCAAGCTCTTTGCATTGATCCCAATTACATTACAGAAAACATAGAATCTGATGGCAGATAAGGACCACTTGGCCCACCTAGTCTGCCCATTTCCCTACCTAATGGATAAGCTGCATATCCTAGTTAACCAACAGCCTACTTCCTCCTACCCCCCACTAGAACTGTCCTATGTCTGTCCCATGCATTCTTGAATTCCCCACCTGTTTTTGACTCGACGACCTTAAGAAGGTTGTTCCATGCATCCACAGCCCTCTCCATGAAAAAATGCTTCCTCATATTACCTCTGAGCCATCCCCCCCCTCTATCTTCAAATTGTGCCCCCTTCTTCTTGCACATCTCTTTTTCTGAAAGATCCTTTTGGAATTTGTTGATTCCCTTGAGGTTCTTGAAAGTTTCTACCATGCCCCCCTTTCCTCGAGGGTATACATATTAAGCTCCTTTAGTAGTCCCTCTCTTTGTATGGCTTCTGGTGCAGACCCTGCACCATTTTAGAACAGCACAACAATGGGAGAGTCACTGGTGTTTAAATAAAGAAACGAGTCGGCAAGCAAAAATGTTTAAAGCAAGGAGCCAATGACTACAAAACCCCAGCGCTTTGGCTCTTACTCATGACCCCTGATGAAGGGTCATGAGTAAGACCCAAAGTGCTGGGGTTTTGTAGCCATGGGCTCCTTCCTTGCTTAAAGCATTTTTGCTTGCTGACTCGTTTCTTCATTTAAACACCAGTGACTCTCCCATTGTTGTGCTGTTCTTATGTTTTTTCCTTTTTGGGATGAGCACCCGCTTTTTCGCTGAGCACTTCTGTTTTTGGTGGTGTTGTCCTACACCATTTTAGTTGCCCTCCTCTGGACAGCCTCCATCCTGTCTGTGTCCTTGCAGAGACGGGGTCTCCAGAACTGCACGCAGTACTTCAGATGAGGCCTCGCCAACTGTCTGTACGAAGGGATAACAACTTCTTATTTGCTACTGGTGATGCCTCTCCCTATGCATCCCAGTATCCCCCCAGTGCTCCTTACTGCCTTCTCACATTGCTTGCCCACCTTTAGGTCATTTGACATGACTATCCCATGATCTCTTTCCATTTTTGTTGTTGTTAGTATCTCATCTCACCCCCCATTGTGTACTCTTCCCCTGGGTTTGTTTCCCAGGTGCATTACTTTGCACTTCTTTGCATTGAATCTAAGTTGCCAAATATCTGACCATTCCTCCAACCTTGCCAAGTCCCCTTCTCATCCTTTCCACCCCACCTTGTGCATTAACCCTGTTGCAGATCGTTGTGTCATCAGCAAAGAGACGTACTTTACCTTCCAGTCCAGCAAAGAGACGTACTTTACCTTCCAGTCCCTTTGCAATGTCGGACCGGTCCCAGTATACTGAACCCTGCAGTACCCCACTAGTAACCTCCCTTTCTTCAGAGTGGACTCAGTTTTCTATTACAATATTATCTTCCATAGGGACAAGATAGTCCTTAGAACCAACAGAAAGTTCCTTCCAAAGGAAGTAACCGAGTTCCACTTGAACCAGTCCATCACCCTGCCAGTATTTTTCACAGCAAGTTCCAGTTCAGGTGAACAAAAGCTTCATAGCTTGGACGTAAAAAGGTCCCTCAGCTATTACATTATACATAATAAGGACCTCAGGGATTCCCACTCACAGCTGTTTATTACTTATGGTGAAGTGGGAAAGGGCAGGCCTGCCTCAAAGAAGTTTAATTACATGTTGGATAGTATCCTGCATCCAGTTCTGCTACAGTAAGGCTGACAAACAGCCACCACAGGGCCTCAGGGCAAACTGGTGACTCTGTAGCAGCTGCAAGGGACATCCCCTTGCTGGAAATCTGTAAAGCAGCTACCTGGAGTACAGTCCACACCTTCACTAAGCACTACTGCCTGGACATTCAGTCAAGGACTGATGCTAGGTTTGGTACTGCTGTATTGCAGAACCTTTTTCCTAAATAGATTCTGTACCCTCCTCCCAAGGCATTGCTTGGTAGTCTGCAGTATTGTCCAATACTACTAGGAGATTCCTGGGTCTTAAAGAAAAAATTACTTACCATAGTAACATTGTTTCCTACAAGGGATCTCCTAGTAGGATTAGACCTCCCATCCCTACTTTCCCTTACATAGCCTGAATAGGTTCAGCAATACTTTTATGGGAGTTTCTAATGTTGATATTATTCATTGGCCTAACTTTTTATAATTATTAATGCAAACAAGAATGGCTAGGATCACTAGCTGTATTTTTATTTTTTTTTCTTGTCCTGTTTGGATTCCATCCTCTGTACCAAAAGGAGGAAATTAGTGTTAAGGCCGTTTAATTTTAATTAATCATTAGTCTACTGTTTTCATCTGCAAAATCGAATCTGGCAGTTAGGTAGAAGAGGCAGCAGTTTTGAATGTAAGCATTCCAAATTCTTGAATTTGCATACATTCTGAATTCAAAGTTCTTGGGGCAGTCAGCAGGTCTGGACGGACTGCAGTATTATCTAATCCTACTAGGAGATCCCTTGGAAGAAACAATATTACTATGGTAAATAATTTTTTCATATGCACACACTGGAACACTAGAGGACAGTGCTCTGAAAGCTAGGAAGAAAAATAGAAAACATCCAGGTATTCTCAAGCCCAGTGCCAAGGTCCATGCCAGGGCTGGATGAATTTAGAGTCCTAAGTGGAGTGGGAAACCCTAAAGGCCCCACAAGGGGTAAGTCCTGGAGTATTAGCTCCCAGGGTGGATAAGCCAATTGGATGTGGGCCTGAGCCCTGAAAGACAAAGAATACATTTAAAAAATAGTTAGTATTCCTGTGTGTTTTGTTTGCTAGAGGTCTGAACTGCTGCAGCTCGTCTTGCTCTAATGCCAGGCTACACGTTTTATCCATCATGACAGCAAGCTGACTTTTCATTCTCACGTGACCTGACTTGGCCCTTATTGTGCATAAACTGTGTCTTCAACTCCATCATAGCTCTGTGTGTGTGTGTGTGTGTGTGTGTGTGTGTGTGAGATATGCCGGATTTCTTTGACCACTGTCAGGATCAACAGGTGACTTACATTTTGAAGCATAAGTCTTTCTTGTAGAGGTTTTCCGAGATACTTCAAGTACCTCTTCTGACAAGTTGAACTCAGAAAATTGTGTGCACTTGTACCACCATCATGTACAGCACCTGCCTGTTCTCCAGATCCACAGAACTAAGTAAGGTCCTGTGTGGCCGCTACTATTGGGGACCTACATTATTGCATACATTTGAGAGATGAGCCTGCAGTTACACTGTAAATAATTAATAACAGAACTTGAAGATAGAGCTGGAGGGTAACTTATTTTTTGGGGGGAAACATTATTACATCCTACTTTAAAATTACTTATGACTGTGTGGGAGCAATCCTCATAAATGAATTATAATAACTGGTCAGCAATTTTTTCCATTGCCTGACTCAGTTATAATTTTCCACTATAACCCACGGGTTATAATGAGCAGCATACTCCAAGTCCCTCAGAAAAAGTCACACCCTAATTGGCTGTTCATCAGCTACAGGGTGGGCTAAACACTTTGCTAAACATTGCGGCTCCTCGCTCGCGTAGCAAGGAGCTCCTAACCCGACAGTACTCATCATTTTCTTTTTATAAATTAACACTTCCATGCTGCGAATATGTAAAATAACCCAATAAAATATCTATCTGGTTGATACTGCTGTTCGGAACCTCCACCGGACTATAGCCAGCAGGAATGGCTCCGATGTGCCTCACTCACCCAGGTAAGTGGATTGCAATCCAAAACCTAAAAGTTAAAATCAAGTACAAAAAATTATACCACAACAAAAAAGCAGTTCTACAAAAAAAAAGTAAGTCAGAAATGCGGGGTGTTTGTGTGCGTCAGTCAGCACCACAATTCACTTAGGCAAAAAATTGCTAACCAGCAATTATTAAAAAATAAAAGATGGGGAAGTGTGCTTTTAACTCAGATTTAATGGTTGCCCTCAGTGTGGGATGCTTTAATAATATGTAGCATCCCACACCTCGGGCAACCATTAAATTCTCAGTAAGCACACTTCCCCATCCATTATAGTGTATGGTGGAACGCTGTTCTACATGGAAATCCATGCCTGGAACAGAGCTGTTGTGCTGCACTCAGTGCATCAGGATGTTGTTGTGCTGCACCCAGTACGTCACTAGTGTAGCACAACATCGTATGTGGGCATGCATGAGCAATTGAGCAGCCGCAGTGGTGAGGAAGTAAGCAGCATGACGGAACTGCTGCCTAAGTAAGGCTTTTTTTTTTATTGGAGACCTGTTTGGGGGATAAAGGAGTGCCGCCCATGGTTGCCCATACATTATAAAAGATTGTGTATGAGCAACCGTACACAAACAAGGCAGCTGAACAATCTCAAGGTTTCTGTGGTAATGGACCTCTTGAGCTTCGCTCTCAAGGTCTCTGGTTACCACAGAAACCTCTCAATCATACAACTGCCTTTGTTGTGTATGACTGCTCATACACAATCCTCTATATTGTACATATTATGCATGTATCTCCACTTTGCTTTGCTTGCTGTTCTAGCTCATCAAACAGCACTCCCGAGTGGCCACTGACTTATTACATACTGCTGCTATACTATGCACCATACACTGACTTGTTATTACATACTGCTGCTGTATTATGTGCCATACACTGACTTGTTATTACATACTGCTACTGTATTATATGCCATACACTGACTTCACTGAAGCCTCTGCCCGACAGAGTTTTCTGCATCATGAATATGTTGAGCTGATTTACCATCCTGTTAACCACATGGCCTCTACTGTGGGTGTTGTGTGATACCATTAAGCAGAAGAGCAGATACAATAATGCCTGTCTGCCAGTTTTCCAGTCCTAATGAGCTGACTTCCCTTTCCCAACTACTTCCCGTGGCCTGTGTGGGATGATGTTCATCACATTACTATCTCACATATGTGCAAACAGATTATCTGCCCTTGGATGCATTACTGATGGATTGATTCATTTAGAAAAGTTTTACCAGGAAAAAGCATATTGAGCTGACAGCAGCTTGTTTCCTGATGCATGGGGAGAGGAAAATGAGGACCAAGGCTTTACAGTAAACAAACAACTAAATCATTCTGCAAGGTAAGTACTGTGTATACATTTATAATGCGTGTATCCTACTAACCAAGTTGCAGAATTTGCAGGCACTGGGACAACACATCATATATGCTGAGCAGGCATGCACACATTTTCCCTCTTTTTAAATATTTTCATTTATTGCATTTTACCAATTATGTGACATGCATGAACACTGAAAAGGTATAGTAGAAAGTTCATATTCATGAGTACATTATGATAGGTGTACAGAATAGCTGATCTGGTACAACGTTAATCCATTAATAAAATAAGCATTGTTAGCATTGTTATTCAAATTGAAGCCCATGGATTTGCAAACAAATATCTCTGTTTATCCATCTACCCTTTTCCATGTAAACCTATGTGCTTTGTAATCATCTGTATGCAATTAACCCCGGGTCACCTCTGAAAAAGGGACTTCTTAGTCTCAGTGGGTCCACCCAGTAAACAAAATTTAAATAAACAAATAAACGGAGCAATCCATGCCCAAGGGAAGTTTTCATTGTTACAATTAACAGTACAGTTGTAACAGAATTTACATTAAAACAGGTCCTTAGTTACATTTCAACATTTTAGAATTTGAGTCTGTCAACATTCTCGAGAACCTGGGGCTCCAGCGCTTCTTATACTAGGGTTTCATAACCATGTTTAAAGAGCAAATACTTAGTAAGGGGAGTGTATCTTAAAGAATGAAGGTCTGGTGCCTTTTGTTGCCTCTGTAATCATTATGTTTGCTTTTATTTGCTTCTCTAATTACCTTTTCATCCTTTTATCTGTATCTTGCCGACTATAGTACTAGTAAAAAAAAGAACCCAATGGGATTCGTGTACTATGTCAGTAGAGGTTTGTTGAGGTTTTCATATTTCTATAGAGAAAATAACACTTTCTACCACAAAAATGTTATATAATTAATAGAAACATGCAACGTTCGATGAGCTGTTTTTTGTTGCTTTTTTTATAAATTTAGAAAGTGACATTTTCATTATAACCCGATTTTACTTGAGAAGAAGAAATGAGAAGCCCAGAACAAATTTAAAAACTGTAAAATCATACAGATGGACCACATCAGTGCAAACATATAAAAGGCAAAGTCTGTTGCTGTAAGAAGTATCCACCTCTTTTGAAAAAGATAAAAAAATATATTTAGTTTCTCATTGAACTACATTGGGCTAATAAGTAGTTAGCAGTCCCTGACATCACAATACAAGAATTCTACTGAATTCTTTTTATTTGCAGTGTGAAAAGCAAAGGAGAAAACCCACTTGTTTCACTGCAATAACAAATATGTTATTCAAAAAAGTAGAAGACAAGTATTAAACACATCAAATTACAATAAATAAAATAGTCAGTTGTCTAGTTATTAGAAGTAAACACCTGCTCTTTCAGGGCAGTGTTCATGAAGTTATGAGGCTACACTGTGCCCTGTGGACACACCATGGTGCTCAGAAACACTTGAGCCATACCAACCAGCAGAGACCCTTACACTATGCAATCCCCATGAAGCTCCGTTCAGCTCCTGCTGATTTTACCGCTCTCAGAGAGGGAGTGCTGGCTACACTAGCAACTATTGGATTTACCAGTCCTAGAGACCACAGAAGAGAAATTGAGCAGCCATGCAAATATCTCTGGTGCCCCAGTTTGTTAGCTAGGAAGCCATGCTGAAACATGTAAACCTCTCTCCATCCTCACGCCAGCTCAGTATACCAGGCACGAAACTTTGGGATGCAGGCATCTCTGCCTTTTTAAATCCTCTTACAAGCACATGAACTGCATGGAAAATTATCAAAGCATTTGTATGGAACTTTGAAAATCTGGCAATTAGTATGAGCAACTCTACAAACATTAATTTTAAAATCATAACATTAAATATTAAATAAATAAATAAACTAGTAAGTGAGTCTTCAAGTGTCTAGTCCATGGTTGTCATGTCTTCGGCAAAGTATTCTACTCAGTTGCACTCACAGACCCACTATGTCCATTCACTGGACTATGTGTAAATATATCAAAACTTAAAACAAGAATGAGACTTACAAAAGTGGTCCCACTTACATTTATCCTTCTACTCCCAAATAAATGTGATATGAATGAATATTTTGCTTTGTCTACTCTACTTGTTTCAAACACTCCCCATAACCCCATCCCAATCTCTTGGAATAGGCTTTTATCGAGATTTGTTTGGAATGGGGGTCAGCCACGAATCAGATGGAAATTACTCCATTTGCCCTTATCAAAAGAAGATTTAAATCTCCCAGATTTACTTACTTAGTTCCAAGCAGCTAATTTCCACACAATCCTACTATGGCTAAACCATAATTATATTGCTTCATGGAAACATATGGAATTTTCATAAACGACCTCCATGACCCAGGCAAAATACTCTTTGCCCCATTCACGAAGCTCTCAAACCTTAGTGATTTCAGTCAGTTCACTGCACAAATGTTGTGGGTCTGGTATGTTTTTGAGAGTTTTACCCCCCTTAACCTTGATTTTTTTTTTTTTACTACCTCCGGCAGTTAGCCGCAGAAACCCAATTCCTCCCTGCCTGATTCAATCTTACATTTCGGAGATGGCAACAGCTTGGTTTAAATATATACTGTTCAATTCTAAGACTCCCAAGGGGTGCACTCCTTTTCTGACTTACAATCACAATACTCCCTGACTCACAGAGAGCACTTCCACTATTTAGAGGTTTGTACTTCCCTGTATCATAAAGGACCTAATAGGCCCTGACCACACTATGCCTCTGTAACGTTACAGAGTGCCTAAACCGTTACTGCAACAGTTTGCGTTTACACCTGTAACATTACAGAAGGTGTTTTCATAACCGTTGTTGAAACCACATATGAGGTAGTTTCAACAACAGTTATGAAACCAGTCCCACCTCGGTAACGTTACCGGCGGTAGTGTGGATGGACGGTAACGGTTCCCTGCAGGGCCCGTAGCACAGCACGAGCTGCATTATGGGACTGGGCACTGCGGTAATGGTCACCCGGTTCCCAAGGTGTGGACTGGTGGTACCGATCTCGTACCGGTCACCGTGCAGTGTGGACACACTGTACCGCTCCCCGGCTGTAACGGTTTCTGTCCGTTACAGGGTCTGAGCGGTGTAGTGTGGATGGGGCCTTAGAAGTTGCCTTCCAGAACCCCTTCCCACAATATTAAAATTGTTTTTTGACTTTCTTTAGGGCTCCCTGGGTACTCATTTGATTGGCAGAACATATAGAGGGTTACAAGAATTCTTAGGGGACACTATAGAATCTATATTAAACACATAGAATACGGACTTAGATACTAATATTTCTTATGCACTCTGGATAAAGCACACAGTCCCATCTATTAAAATGGCCTGGGCACCTTACTGTCGAGAGTACTCATAGAAGTATCTGAATAGATACTTCCACACACCTTCAACACTTGCAAAAAAAATTCTCCGCACCTAGGTTACTGTTGGAGGTAATGCAGCAACTCATTTGCCACTCACGCTCATATTTTTTAGTCATGCCCACTCATAATCCTTTCTGGCAGCAGATCAGAGACAGGATAATTCAGTTATTAGATCTTAGTAGCCCCCTGACCCCGGAACCAGTTCTTCTAGCCATCCCTTTACAGGGCTACACTTATTACACTCAATCATTGCTTTATCTATATATAGGCAGCAAAAAAAGCCATCATGGGACTTTGGCATAAGCCAAATCCCCCCACTGTTGTAATGTGGCATGATATAGTTAATATGATATACAGAATGGAACCGATCACAGCATCAGTAGTGAATCGAGATTTACAGTTTGAACTTAAATGGCACCTGTGGGTACTTCATCTCTCTCAGAAAGACTCAAGCTTTGTATCATAATTTTGAAGCCTACACTATATCTAGGGGAGCTCAGTTTTTCATGGCAGAACATTTTGGATTGGGCAGGGGAGAGCAGCATGGACCTTATATCTTTTAAAGGAGTTTCCCTGAATAGAAATAAGTAATAGGCATCAAATAGAAGATACACTTTGTGCTGTATTTTGACTTGTGGTACTGATTTGAAGCAGTATTATGTAACTTGTCTTTGACGCATTCAGTCGGTGTCAGTGTACACTGTCATGTTTTTATACACTGGTGTTCTGTATGACACTGGATCTATAAATAAAGATTAAAAAAAATATATATATAACAAGTACCCCAGAGTTGGCGTTCAGCAATAAGTACAAGTGTTAGTTCAGTGGAGGTCTGGAGTCAGAAAAAGAAATGACAAAGGGGTACATGGTGTCTTACTGAAAGTCAAGCTTCTTCTTTGTCCATGGAGGGTTCCCCTGCTCCCTCTGCATATTGTTTGGCTACAAGCCTATTTTTGCAATTATTTACTCCCATTGGGTCAGTAAACTGGTACTGTCTCCTTCCTATGGTGACTTGCAGATGGGCTGGGAAGGTAAGGGAGTAGATGATCTCCAATTCTGTCAGCTTTCTTTCACCCCATCAAAAGCTTTGAGACAGGTTTAAGTCGCTTATGATGAGTCTGGGAAAAAGATAATTTTATTCTTCTGGTACATAATTGATTCTCTGTTTCTTACCACTGACAGGAGCAGCCGGTCTCTCTCACCAGAAATTGTCAGAACTACAAGAAGAGTTTGAGGATTCTCCTGTGCAACCCCCGACCACTGGGGAATGATCCTATACACAAGAACCACAGTGAAATTGGGTGTCCATGAAACAGTACATCCATGAAACAGTACATCCAGTTGCTTCAGGGATCCATTCTGTAAGAAAGCTGTTTGGGTCTTCCCCCTTCTATCCCCAGGTAGGACAGGATTCTCACATTTACTGGACGCACTGTATGTTCAAGATGTTCAATTTGGCATTTAAGTGCCAATGGTTCTTTAAGTGTAGTGGCAGCCACCACTAGTGCCTTCCCAGCTGTTGCCTCAGATTCCTTCACCAATTCCCCCATTGCCTCCAGTTTTGCTTCTGCAGCGGTCATGCATTGGGTAAAGGAATCCAGCTCTGATCCACTTTTTGCACAGTCCTGGTTAATGCATTAATTGCAGTTTGTAGCATTTCTTGCAAGGCTATCATAGATCCTGCTGGTGTCGGGTTAGATTCGGGCTGGTCAGGGTGGTTGGTGCCTTTTCCACACAGCTGGAAGAAGTCTTGTGAAACATTAGTTTATTGGCACCCCATATTATTAAATTTAGAATAAAAATGTTCAGCAGCCTAATTCCCATCGAACTAGCCAGACAATATTTCAGTTACAAATCTCTAAAGTAGTTTCTTGAGGCTATTAGAAGCTAATGAACAGGAGCTCAAGAACAGAGCTGTTGCTGGCTGGACTGTTGGCTGTGCCCCCCACCCCAGTGTTATCTCTCTTTATAAAATGGGGTCTGGCCAATACTGCCTCTTAATTGGTCAAAACCCTGTCACATGGGACTTCATTAATACAGCATATACACCACCTAAGGATGTATAATTCAGATTACAACCTGTTGGATCAAAGGGTTAATATGTAGTCACAGCCACATAATGCTGCACCCAAGTCCACATTGACTGGACTGGACCCCTCTTCCACTCCTTCTGCCATTTTGCCTTGGCCTGCTTTCCCCTTACTCACCACTGTTCTGTTTACTCTGTTCTCTCCCTTTCCTCCTTGGAAGATCACTGCTTAACCCACTGTGCCTCCTCCATTTCTAAATTCTGGCTGGCATCTCTCCCCCCCCCCATGCCTCCCTCTTCTTACTCTCTCCATAAATCAGGCTATCACTCCCTACTGCTCCATCTCGTAAACCTCTCGCTGGACAAAATGCCTTTTCTTTCTGCTTTCCTAATATCTGGAACTCTCTTCCACAAACTATTCGCTCCATCTCCTCCAAATGCTATCTTTTCTCCTTACTCCATGCTCACTCCACTCCTTTCTGCACATGTCCATAGCCTAATATCCTGCGTCCTCCCCTTTTTTCTCTTTTTCCCTACCCACTTACAGTCTCGTACCTCCTACACTTCTCTTCTCCCATCATCTTACACTTCCACATATTCTATCCTCTATACTCTTCCTCTCCCCTTCTCTTCTCCATTCTTCTCCCTGTTCTACCCTATCCTCCCTCCCTTCAACCCTCTATCACCTCCTCCTACACATTCCCCTCCACTTTTACCTCCACCACTTCCCACTCTTCCTACTTCTGTTCAGTTTTCTGAAGTTCAGCCTGGGAGTGTCTGGTACCTCAGACTTCTGATTTAATCTAATTGTACTGTTATTAAATTATGCCTAATCCTATACTATGCTGTGTATTACTGTACATTATTACACCTCTGTATTATTAAATTTTGTGCTTCTGCTTGTTATGTACTTATTCCCTCCCCCTTCCCCCAGGACACATCTGGAAATGAGCTTTATGGCTCAACATGTCTTTCCTGGTAAATCTCTTTTAAATAAATAAATAAGTTAAGACAGCATAATCCAGCAACATCAAAAAAGGCATTTTGCAAATCAGGAAACTGCATGACAAAAAAAAAAATAAAAGTTTCATTCAAGAACCCCTAGACAAAAATCACTTCAGAATAACTGCAAACTCAAACATCAAGAATACTGTACAACTGAAAACAGTCACTAACTCAGAAAGCCTGACCCTACCCCCCCAAAAAATCTCTGAAATCATACACAGTAATATGCAAATATTAATGAACACAACTGAAAGAACAAATACACTATCAAGACACCTGAACTCCTTTCACCAGAACTTGAACTAAGAAAACTGCTAACTAAATGAAAGCAAAATATCTAAATGTGTCAGAGGTACTCCACAAGCAAACACAAAAAGAAAAATTAATGCAAAATCCTAGAACAAACCGAAGCATACACGACCTTCAAAAATATAGTTCTGCACTACAACAAGCACATACTGTACTCAGAACTAGCAATACAAATATCACAAAAAACTCCAACATGTAATGCTTTAAAATACCGTACAATTCACATTTACCAAACTGAAACAGGAACAGTTCCCAAACTCTGCCTCTGTGTGAATGTATGAAACAGATACTCTAATCAGGAACACAGTAAATCCCACCTGCATTTATAGCCACTCTAGAAAAGGAAAGAGCATATTAATGAGAGTTTACCCCAAATCCCTCCACGACCACCACCACCACCACCACCAACTGCTGCTGCAACATGCTCTTAAAGAGGCAGCACTGAACCTAAATATAAACAGGGACCCAATTCATTGAAGGGAGAAAAAACTGAAAACTGCCCTTAGAAAACTTGAAGATTAATTTCTTACTCAAAACAAAACTATAGCTGGCATACTATACTGGTGAAATATGTCCCAAACCACTAGTTGATGTCCTCCACAGACAATTTGTTTGCTTGTGCGCTCAGCACACAAGAAACATATTGAGGTAGAAGAGCATTGCAGAGGTGTGGCAGTGTTTTGGCCAATCCAGTGAACGCTTTAATGGGCGTATCTGTCGGCCACCTATTAATGCTGAAGCTGCCGATGACAGCAGTTTCAGAGCAAGCCCTGCGCTTGAAAGAAATCTGTCGCTGCAATCAGGGACAGTTTCATCATTGCAGTAGCAGTCCCCCTTCCTCCCAACCAGTCAAATAGCAGGACAACAAATTAGCTCCCTGCCACTGCTGCTGCCCGCCCCACACCCTCCGTGAAATCTGCCACTGCAACAAGGGGCAGTTCCATCATTGCAGCGGCAGTCCCCTCACCCTCCCAACCAGTCGCACAGCAGGACAACAAATTAGCTCCCTCTCACTGCTGCCGCCCACCCCACACCCTCTGCGAAATCTGTCACTGTAATGGTCGCTGCATGGAATCACCTTTTGGGAGCAATTAACAAAATGACAAAGCCATTGTCCATAAGGTGGGGTCCCAAACAGCCCTTGTTGCAAATTTGGTGAAAAACTCCAAAAAATGACTGCATTACGAGCATCCATTGAATAGTTTCTACGCATGCTCATAACTTCACCAGTTTTTAATATTTTCACTCCAAATTTCCAACACTGCCATTTTTTCACACCCCCTTATGAACAGTACAGCTGTCATTTTTTGCATCCTTCACAAAATATGTTTTTGCACCTGTGGTGCAGAATAGTGCAGTCGCTGTGTGAAATCAACTTAGTGACAGATTAATGAAATCTCAGTGCCACTGTTCAGGCGAGGAGGTCCCAGAAAGGCCATGTTGAAAATTTGGTGAAAACATTCCAAACAATTACTGTGTTACATGCTCACACTCGTAACTGACACTTTTTCATATTTTCTTTCCAGATTTTCAGCATTGCCATTTCTTCACACCTTCTCAAACAGTACAGCTGTCATTTTTCACATACTGCCCAAAATGCATTTTAGCACCTGTGGCACCAAATGGCACACTCGCTGTGTGAAATCACCTTTTGGAATTGGGTAACGAAATGATACTGCCACTGTCCATGAGGTGGGGTCCCAAAAAGACCATGTTGAAAATTTGGAGCAAAAATACCAACAAATGCCTGGAGCATTAGGGTTTCCATTCATAACACCCACCCTGTACAGACTGACAGGCATATGGGGGCGGGGGGGTGACTTGGAGTCGTTAGCCATAATGCTTACTCCATTCCACCCTCACCCTTCAAGGGGTCATTAACCATAATGCTCACTCCATTCCACCCCCACCCTTCAAAAGTTTATTGCAGGGAAAAAAAACTCCATTGAGCAAGCTCATTCACAAGGAGGTCTTGATACATACATACAGTAAGTGCTTATTGTATACATTAAGTGCTAAACATATACTTGTGTACAATAGTGCTCCGTATCGCCTACCACAAACCATCACACTCTTCCATAACATGCTGGTACTGACATTTTGGACCAGTGGATTAAGTAAATCCTAGCAACACAGGTTTTAGTGACAGCTACATACGTCTTTTATTTTTGCATTAGATAGCATTTTGAAAAGGCTAAGAGAGACTAACTTGAGAAATTTCAGGGATGTTTGTAGCAGATTCCAGATGGTGGGGAGGGTGATGGAGAAGGTGCATTTGCCAAGAGTAGTGCAAGTGTTTGGGACCTTCAGCGTTATAAAGTCTAAGTTCCTCAATGAATAGGTACTGTGAGTGGTCTGGATAAGGGAAGTTAGATAGCTAGGGAGTTTGTTAAGTAGGAGTTTTAGGGTTCAGGTGCCAATGTGGAGAATACGTCTGGTAGTGAGTGACGTCCAACCTACGGCTGAATACATGTCGCAGTGATGCATCCGTATCGGGGAGTTCATGAAGCAGCGCAGGGCATGGTGATACAGGATGTCCAGTTTCTTTAAATTTGAACTTGAAGAAGAGGTGTAAATTAGATACCCATAGTCTAGAAGCGGGAGGAACTTGGCCTGTACAAGTCTGGTTCTGCCATCGAGTGGAAAATGTGACCTGTTGCAGAACAGGAAGCCTAAACATACTTTTGGCCTTCTAGCAAGGTCATCCAGACGTTCTGAGAAGGTGAGTTTACTGTCAATCCAGAACCAGAGGTATTTAAATTTCGGAGTGACTTCCAGAGGCTCGCCTAAGGATGTAACTATAAACTCCTTCGGCAGGGGGGAAGTTAAGGAGGGCACTGTTTTGGAAGAGAAGTTCATAGCTTTGGTTTTCCTAGCATTTAAGAGTAGTCTGGCATTAATGAGATTGGCCTCAAGCTGGGCAAAGTCGGCTTGAAGGACCTCCCTAACCTCAGATAGAGACGTGTACGATGTATAAAGAATTGTATTGTCGGCAAAGAAGTGGAGTTTTGATTTGGATATGTGACAGTCAAGGTCATTAATGTAAATAGAGAAGAGGATTGGTCCTAATATGGAGCCTTGTGGGACTCCTCTAGTGACTGGTAGTGGTGAGGAGAACGTGCCACCGGCTTAGATTTTTTGCATTCTCCCTGACAGGTAACTGCTAAACCACCATACGGTCATTGGAGGAGCACCTATACTGGCAAGGCTGTATTCGATTAGGGAGTGATCTACTGTAACTAATGCTCTGCTAAGATCTAGGAAGTCAGCACCCATGATCTTTTTTGAGTCCATAGCGGAGATCCAGTCATTGGTTACCTTAGCGAGAGCAGTAACAGTACTATGGTTGTAGGAGTGAGAAGGTTTCGATGTGATGCTTTAGTTGAGCATAAATCAGTTTTTCAAAAACTTTGGAGAGGACTGGAAGAATCGAGATAGGTCTATAGTTATTTAGATTACATGGATCACATGGGTCACCTGATTTAAATAGCGGAAAGATGTGGGATAACTTCCAGCATGACGAGGCAGTGGAGGATGAAATAGAAAGGTTGAAGATGTGGAGAATAGGGGCAGTAAGGTGAGGAAACCCGAGTTTTAAGAAGAGTGGTTCTATGCCATCATTTCCTGCACTTTTTTTGGTATCTAGATTCATAAGAGCATCTTCCACTTCTTTAAAGCTGATAGGGTGAAGCTGAAATAGACACGTTGTTGCTGGCGGGGTGGGGTTCGAGTCAACCTGTTTATTTACGCATGCAGCATAAGGGGAGGAGTCAAATGCTAGCCCAGCGGTGACGAAGTGGAAGTTAAATTCTTCGAGTATTTGGCTACTATTTTCAATGGTCACATTGCTTTTGATGATCTTAGTGGGGGAGGGTGGGGTGACCGGTTTCCCCTTCAATTGACTTCAGGGTCTTCCAGATTTTCTGGGTATCCCCTTTGGCCTGTTCAAACGTGGTAACATAGAAATTGGTTTTGGCAGAGCAGATGCACTTGATGCAGGCATTCCTCACAGTTCTAAAGGCCTGCCAATCGACTGGACTCTTAGTATGTCTAGCCTTTGCCCATAGCTTATCATGCTCAGAGAGAGCAGACTTGAGCTCTGGTGAGAACCAAGGATGAGAGATCTTCCACGTCCTAACTTTGATGACCGGTGTGTGTTTATTTGCTAGGTGGTTACGGTTATCATTTAAGACTGTGACCGCCTCATCTGGTGTAGCGAGGTATAAGTTCTGCCACCTAACCTTGCTAAGGTCACTTACGGAATTAGATGTTTGGAATTTTCTGAATGACCGTTTGGTTATAAACTTAGGCTGATTCCATGTTTTTGCTTGTGACCTTGTACATACTATGATTCCATGGTCGCTCATATCATTGTGAAATACTGCTGTGTGGAGGATTTTGTGGGGATGGGTAGATAATATGAGGTCCAGAATGGAACTACTCGCAGTGTTTACCTTGTTAGTTCTAGTGGGTTCGGACACTAGTTGGGTGAGGCCCAGTTCATCACAGAGAGATTTGAGGGCATGTGATTTATGTGAGAGCCAATTGAGGTTAAGATCTCTTAAGATTAAAACTTCGGTATTGGCAGAGGTAGTTAGAGATTTCAGGATGCTGAAGATGTCAGTTCCGCCATTAGGGGACCTGTAGCCACCTATAATAGTAATGCATTCATTGGAAGGGAGGTGTAGTTTTAGGGAAACTATTTCGTATTCCTTGTGTTTAGGGTTGCAGTAGATGTCACTAACTGAGAATTTAGTTTTTGTATAGATAACTACTCCCCCTCCTCTGGATACCCTACTGCTCTATAAAGATTGTATCCCAGAAGGATAACTTGTTGGTCCAGGTCTGATTTTTTTTAGCCAAGATTCCGTGATAATAATGAGATAAGGCTTTGTGTGTAGGGCCCAAGCTTGTAAATGGTAAGTTTTTTTTGCAAGGCTTATGATGTTAACTAACATTATTTTAAGACCTGGGGCTGACGTGAACTCTTTTAGCGACCGGAGTGAGGGCCTGGATTTACCTTAACAATGCCTGAGCAAAGTAGAAGCAGTAGAAGTAATTTCTTACATGTGCAGAAGTACCACCTAAATGCTTTATTCCTTTTGCACTGCTTAGCTGAAGGTGGTAGTGTCAGCCTGACATTGCTGGTGTGCTTTAAAGAGATGTGACTCTGCAGTGACAATAAAGGGAGTGCTCTGGCAGTCAATGGTGATGGAAGCAGGAGGTGTGGAGACAGTGGAATGTGGACAAGGGAGGGTGCAGGATAGGGTGAAGTGCAATGGTGAGGAGCTTGGTTGACTGAATGTAGTGGGGCAGGTATTGCTTTGGGACCTGTCTCATCGATGGTATGAAGAGCAAGAGGTGCACAGCAGCAAAACAATAGAATATTATAAGTGTAGTATACCATGATTTTGGGAGGGGGGGTAAAGAGTAAGATAGTATCTAAAAAGAGTGCCTTTCCTGGTACATGATGAGGGAGCCCTTGGGATAGATCTAGTATCTGCCCAATGTGAAGAGGCGATTCCAGATATGTGCGGGACTAGGGTGTATTTAATGGGGGCCTGGTGGGGGCCTGGGAGAAAAAAAACCAAAGAGGAAAGCACAAAGCAGAGTTCTTTGAGCGGAAAAAAGCCCAATTTGAAATTCCTTGACTCCTGGCCAATCTGGGCCGCTCAGCGAGAGGCGCGAGAGTTCCGATAGGCTGGTGATGGTGCCATACCTTACTGGGAGGTGAATCCAGGCTGGGCGGCATGGTCAGAGGCTTTGGAATCGCCACCCGACCACTGGGATGTGTTAGCCTGTGGTGCAAGGGCTTTTCCCAGTCACGGGGGGCTGCTTACTGGGGGATGAACCGTGCAGCCACTGACAAGCATTAAGATGTGCCTTGGGGTCTTCGGCCCCAATGTTTACCCCATTCCCCTCTACTGCACCCATCTCAGCTTATTTCCATATGGAATGGGGTGAGCGTAGGGGCCAAAGACCTCAAGACACACTGCGACACCTGTCGGTGTCTGCAGGGTGGGGTGAGGTGGAATGGCATGAGTGTTATGGCCGATGACCCAAAGGCACCCCCCAACACCTGTCAGTCTCTGCAGGGCGGGGGGGGGGTTGGTGTTACTTCAATACTTCACTGCAATTCCTATTATGCATCTGTCTAACTCCTGCACTACCAATGCCAATACCAGCAAGCAAACATTCGGAATTGACAAATGCTTGTTTCATATTTCTATACCTGTTTTGTGGTTGATGTTTGCGGTCAATAAGGCCTTCTCAGTTGAAACAATAAGATTTTGGAAAACTCTTACCCGGAGGGTAAGAGCTGTATTCCCAATAGAAGTGGATAGATTAAGAGGTTGCTGAGATCACACCCATATTTGGAGAGGTTTGGAAATATTACAGTTGATGTTTAATTAGCTGATGTGGTGTCCAACCTGTGTTAATGTTTCTGTTTTATATGTTGTACAGTGTAAATACTGTGTAACCCCACCTACAAATGGGGGTTCCTGAAAAGTCTTCCTTGAGCTTACTTAAATGCTCACTGCCAGGCTGGTGTCTTGCGTTTTAGCAGTTTAAATGTATTGCGGGAAAGTGCCTGTATAGACTCTGTGTACTGTCTCTAAGTGCTGCCTGGATTGCAGTCATAATTAATCTGAGAGGGAGCTCAGTTAGAAGATGTACTTGTTTGCTGATCATTTGTTAAGAGTAGTAATAATATTGCAGTTTGTTCTAACCTGCCTTCTTTGCAGCATGGACAGTTCTGTTTGTTTCCATCATCTTGGTCCTGGACTGTCAGAATGGGCCAATCAGTACATTTGGGACTCTAAAATGGAGCCTGTCTACAGGGGCTTGGTGGGGCTAAAACTTGTAGGAATTGTAGTTTTGGGCTTTTGGCACCTAAAATAACGTGGAGTGGGAGCCCTTATTGTGACTGACAGACAGATCAGCCAATCGAACCTTTTGGATCTTGGGGAAAGTCCCACACTACTTGCAGTTTCAGTTAGATCTGAGTTGGGAAGTGAAGAAGTAACAGCTCAAGATAGTTCAAGCAGCAATCCATAGTGGATTCACGTGGGAGAATTGTGGAAAGGCCAGAGTTTGGCTTGCATGCCTGCCTGCTCTGCCTGCTGTTCCTGACAGGGAACTTGAGCTTTTTTCAGACTGAATCCGAATTTGGAGAGCGAATTAAGCCACTGAATTGTGACCAGGCTTTACCCAGAAGAAGACTGAAGATTTGATGAATGCGATCAGCCTGTTTGGACTTCCAGCTACCTCTGAACTCCCGGATTGTGCAGAGACTCTGTAATTGTGAGCAGAGAGCCATTTGCCTGGTACAGTGGAATTTCCTTACATGTGAATGTGCTTATAGTGGGTCGTGATTTGGTTCCCCACTGTGTGTCTGAACTGTGTTTTGCTTGCTGGAGGCTGTATCCAGCTCCACGGACTGAATCCGTATCCATTTCTGTTTGTCTAGGGCCCTGCTATACTGGCCCAGCCAGAATACCTGCTACGCAGAGAAAGTCATCGACGAGAGACCAGCCTGGGGATCAGCCCCCTGCTCAACACCTTTAACAGGAATGATGTCTCGGTGATTCGTGTAGGCCCTGTTTCTCCAGGCACTATAGCTCAACAGCCTGCAGTCTCTATTTCATCCTGCTTGTGTCCAGTATTGGGTACCGTGAGTAAACATCAGGGTAGCTCCCTGTGACAGCAGCTAAATCTAAAAGTGCTGTCATCTGATTGTCTTGTTGCCTTTCTTTCATGAACTGAGACCTCCAGCTCCAGATTACAAATAGTGTGTGTTGTGCATGTTGCTTTCTTCCATTACAGGGCCCCAACCAACTGCAACGTTCCTGGCTAGCCCACCATTTTCCTACCTGGGTACCCAGAGTGTGTGACTGTGTAGGGACTCTGAACTGCATGCATAACTGATTAATATAGCTTTTAGGCAAATCAACCTGATTACGTCCCTCCCTTGTTCAAGTCCCCTGAATAAATCAGATTTAACTTTGTTTGCATTTAACCTGACTGTGGTTCCAGTTTGTGCCAAAAGTATTGTACTGTTGCTATTTGCTGCGCTTAAAATTGTTTTACAGGGGATCCCCAGAGTCAAGCTAGAGGAACCAGCCCTGGTGGTAAGTGCAAACAGTGTGCGTAATTGACTGGTGAATAAGGGTCATTGTGAAAGTATTTATTGTATAGTGTTCAGGCCACTAGAAGGGAAAGAGGGGGGTTACAGTGTCCCGGAGGGCTGTGCCCTGGTTAGCTTGACCACTAACAACCCTGACCTCTGGGTGGAGGCACCCGTTTCATTACCCAGACCCCTTAACCTGCTACTAGCCAAGCAGGCAGGGGTAGTAGCCCTTGGGAAAGTGCCACCTAGGGGGTACATCTGTGTGTATTTTTACTATAATGTGCTCTGATTGGTTCACCAGAGAGCATAGATAAATAAAAGATGATGGATGAATGATTGATGATTGATGATGAAACTCCAAACATTTTATGTATACAATAAAACACACCAAAGTGTGTAATTATGCACCAACTGCTTCTTTTAAACACACTCAGAAATGTGATTGACCATAATTACACATCCCTGAAGTGTCTTATTGCACTTATTAATGGATCTCACATATGACAGTTCTAACACATTTTATCACTCTCAGTGAACCCTTGTCTGGTAACAGCATTCATCACACATCTATCTACGATGAAGCCTACATCCATTTCTCCACTTTCTTTATTCCAAATCAACAAAGCCCTTGGACATAGCTCAAGAAAATATCAGCAGAAATTCAATTACTCCCTCCATCTGTTCCAATTAGCAATCCATCAAAGCTGAAAGGAACTTTCTGCCTTCTAGCCAAAAGATGATGCGCCACAGCAGTCAGGCATCCTATCACCTTAAATAGCATTCGTCCTTTCATACCAATATAAATGCAAAACAATGTATATTTTATACTTTTGTTGTACTCTATTTGCTGTAGTCTTTGGCTTGTCTATTCTTTGCTTATTTCAGTAATTACATTTTTATGATTTGTATCTGCTGTGTATCATACTTGCACATTGTTGTGTAGGTGCTGCTTGTAAACTCTAATCTGTTACGTAATGACTTACTATGTAATGCTACTGATTTATATATGGTTCTGTCCTAACCAGGACCTCCTTGCAAATAAGCACTGCTCACTGGAGCCTTTGCTGGTAAAACAAATAAAACACAATATTTCTGTGAGGCTAGCACAGACGCTGGTGCCTTGCTGGGTTCTATTTTTTCTAGCATTCATATCTTCCAAGCCAATAGTGGCTTTCTTACTGATAAAATTGGCCATCCACCTAGACATTGTTCTGGATCTGAAGCATTATGTTCCAAAACCCACATCACCACCTAGTTTCCATTACCCCTTCCATTAGATCAGCATATCTAGCCATCAGAAAAACAAAAATAGATTTTGTTGTCCTGCACTCTCCAAAGCATTCTTCAGAACTCCTCAGTTATTGATTAGGTGCTTGTTGTCTTTCACAGTACTAGTCATCATCTCACCTACCCAGTGAGAACATAATATATTGCAGGTATTCAATTCTTTGTAGCATATGCATTCCTAATGCTCCATTATTCACTAGTCACAACCCATGAAAGTATTCCTCCAAGGCCTGTTATGCATTCAACCTTCCCATACTCTCCAAAGAAAATATCTACAGAAACATAGGTTCTTCTCCCTTCAAAACTGATTGAAACAAGCATGACCTGCTTAGCTTTGCGTAAATTGTTACCCACAATGAACTCATCCAGCTGCAATTATCATTGCATATGGCCTCTCTTGGATTCAAACTCTCCTAGCAGCAAGGACTTTAATCGCACCATCCACTCAGGCCACTTATTCTTAAAGCTGCATCCATGGCATCACAAAAGAACACCCCTATGATTATCATCAAGATGATGAGATGATGGACCTCTTCTTGCTTCAAGAGCTACAGAAGAGCTATAATAGAATTATGTAAAGCTTACTTTCAGCTCTCATATGCTTAACATACTTACAGGGAAGGTTCACAACAGCCTTCCCATAGGCTTTCATCATTATTCTCAAGCTATTATTTTCAATCCATTCTACTTTTGCAATCCATTGCCTTTATACACTCATTAACATAGTTTCTGGGGACTAAACTTAACTAGCATGCAGCAGACAGTGCTCCCTGACTGTATAGGATAATGGTTGTACTAAAACAGCTAAGAATACTGATGAAAATCTGGTCTGAGTGTGTAAAGGAAGCACTAATTTTATTTCTAAAGTACAAAAGCAGACTCAAAGTGGGAAAAGGATGGTATCAGAGCAGATGAGACGAGACAAGATCTAAAATGTAATGGAAAAGTACAGGTCAATATTTTCACCATAACATGCACTGCTCCTTTGAATATTAGCTCCACGTACTGTCCAATAAAAGCCCATCCCAAGCCCAGCTTACTTATTCCATCCCTCCCCCCTACTCGTTTCTGCATCTGCCTCAACATCACCAAAGCACTCTGAGGAGGGCCCTTCTTCCTCCCATGGGAGGGCAAAGGAAAGACCCCCTAAGGACTCCTCAGACACTAAAATTTCTGGCAAGGGGAGTTCTGAGCACAGCAAACATAAAAAGGCCTCCTGAGCAGGTTCCGGAGTCAGATTCTGCTAAAAAGAAGCAAAAAGAAAAGCACGTTGCTGCACCTCCTACTAAAAAAGCAAAGGAGCTCCCAGCAGCAAAGTCCAGCTGCCCTCTGCGGAGGATATAGCAAAGGCCTTACAGGTCCTCCTGGCCATTCAGTCAGTAGGTTCCCTTTTGGCATCCCCGGCAGCTGCTGGGACACTTCCCTTCACCACAAGCACTAGTGTCCCAGCAGAAGCTGGCAGAGTTCCATTACCACAGGCACAAGTATCCCAGGAGATGCGGATCTGCTGGGACACTTTACCTAGCACAGACACTACTGTCCAAGCAGATGCTGGGACACTTCCCTTTACCAAAGACACTAGTGTCCCAGCAGATGCTGGCAGAGTTCCTTTATTGCAGGTATTACTGTCCCAGCAAATTTGTATCTGCAGGGACACTTTACCTAGCACGGAGACTACTTTCCCAACAGATGCGGGGACACTTCCCTTCACCAAAGGCACTAGTGTCCCAGCAAATGCAGATCTGCTGGGACCCTTTATCTAGCACAGACACACTGGTCCCTGTAGATGCTGGGACATGTCACTTCACCACAATCTTTAAGCACCTACCACTATTGTCAGTCATGGTGGCTCAGTTTGTATTGCACTTGCCTTGGGAACTTCTCTTTAGACCAGATGGTTGTGAGTTTGAGCCTGTGGTATGACAATTATAAAAACCTTTAGATAAACATTCATAAAATCACTTCTTAGAATAGTATGGTCTAAACTTTGCCTTAGCCGGGAAACAGGGGGGAATGGCATGTCCAGACCCCAAAAACATATACTGCATACTGTATTATGGGCTGTATTATGGGGTCACCAGTTACTATAACACGTTTAAATAAATTCACTTATGGGAACTATATGTATAGAGTTTCCACGATTGAACTTTTGAAGGGGTTTAAATATGCTTAGTGGCTAAATACACAGTACATCTTTTCTCAGGCTTGAAACATTATTAACGCTCAAACAGTGAGCAAAATATTCTGTTTAGTACTGTATTGTGGATGAACCAGAGATCACATCTTTAACCTACTACTACCACTCCTACTGTGAGTGATTGTGGCTCAGTGAGTAGTGCATTTTACTCTGAAACATTTTTAGACCAGATGGTCATGAGTTTGAGTTCAGGGCATGACTATTATAAAAACCTTTAGATAAACATTAATAAAATCACTGATGGGAACTATCTAATTATTATAATACATAGAAATTCCATAATTGAATTTTGACAGCATATAAACCCCGATGATGCAGATGGACCCAGTAGACAGGCCTGACACTGCCCCACCTCCACCCCCCAACAGCACAAGACTACTGTATATTCAGAATTTTTGGGTCCGACTACCCCGACCCGCAATGAAGCAAGCCATCTTCCATCTTTTAATGTCTGTGAAACTGGTAGCCTTGGTTGAAGCATGTTTGCATGTGTGTGTCTGTGTCATATGCACTAGTCAGTCATGTGTGTGACACAGACACATACGCAGGCATGCTTCAGCTAAGGTTGTCAGTGGCACACACGTACATAATATGCTTAGTGGCTAAATATACAGTATAGTACATCTTTTCTCAGACTTGTAATATTAGTAGACTGTAACTCTTAAACAGTGAGCAAAATAAGTGGTTTAGCATTGTAGATGAGCCAGAGATAAGAACATTAATACAAGAGGAGGTTAGGGATATCTCCAAGTTATTACAACTGTTGCTATAGCTCAGTGGGTAGTGCATATCCTCTTAAAGGAAAGCAGTCATTAATAGGAGCTCCCACCCCTGTAAGGCTTACCCTCCAGTGAAGCCTTTAAAGTATGCTGAGGCATTTTTCTCGTGACACAACAAAAGAAAAGTCTGCAATCTGGAAGTATGGCAGACGCTGGGGGGGGAGGCTCCATTATCTATAAAGGTGCTGCGCCACACAGACAGCAGAACACTTGTGACATGCAAGCATTTTAATATGTCAAGTTATATAATATTTAATTTGAGTTGGTTAATAAACACTACTGCCTGCAGTAACAGAACTCCACCAGCATCTGCTGGGACACTACTGCCATTGGTGAAGGGAAGTGCCCATTGTGTCTGTGCTAGGTAAAGTGTTCCAGCAGATCTGCATCTGCTGGGATGGGACACTAGTACCTGTGGTAACAGAACTCTGCCAGAATCTGCTGGGACACTAGTGCTGTTGGTGAAGGGAAGTGTCTCAGCATCTGCTGGGACAGTAGTGTCTGTGCTACAGAAGCTACAACCAAATCTGCTAGGACAGTAGTCACAGCCAAGACACAAAGAGGTGTAAATGAAGGGTTAAAGGGAGGCAGAGTCTGGGAGTTAAGACTGAGAAGCTGTAAGCAGACAGAGTTGCGACAAGGTCACTGAGGGGCCAGCCTGGTGTTGGACTGCAAGAGAACTACGCAAATAAAGGCTGTCTGCAAAACTAAGAAATCCCCTTATTTTATTACACAAACAAGACATCCCCCATCTTAGAGACAGAACTTCAGGCATCAGCTTTTAATTTTATACTCCTCTTTTCGCCCCTTACACAAACAAGAAGATACTGTTCATTACTTCACAACTGCTCACACAATCAGTTTCATCTTAAAAATGTTTAGTTTATATTCTGAAATTCACAGATACAAAAGGGATATAGACTAACTCATGAACAATGGAACAAAAAAAAATGAGAGATTTCATCTTAAAACTGTTTAGTTTTGTCACTTACAGACAGTCTCAGGTGAGACAGTGTTGCACCATCATGCTCCCACCACTGTTGGTATGTGAAGGGCAAGAGAGGTTGGAAAATGAACCAATAGAATCCAGTTTTGCAGCACCAAACACACACTCTGCTCAGCATTCCATAGCTGGGCTAAAGAAATTGACGCCTTTTGCTCTTGTACAACTGGATCACCAACTTGTACCACTGCGGATTGGTATGGTCCAGCACGTCACTGAACATGAGTGAAAGGAGCCAGGGCAGGAACAGAAATGTGTCTTCAAAGACTTGTTCCAGCATTTGTAAGTGGGGAGGGTATATGAGGACTTAGTGTGGATGGCTGGAAAGGGGGTATCTGATGATACCAGGAATCAAAAGCACAAGACGCTGCATGGGTTAAAGAAACCAAGATGGTTCCTTCCTTTGAAGATAGCAGCGAGGCTCCAGGTCAGATGGAAGGCAATGAGAAGGGAAATCAAATGTAACCGGGGGGGAAAAAAAAAAAACTGGCAGCAGGGGGGGTAGCAATTATTCAGTGTTGCGAGCTCAGTTCTGACCTCTTGCTGAGTGAATGATGCGTGTGCCACAGACTTAAAACAGCAAAGCCTGTATCAGAAGTAAGTGGGGGTCAAAATGTACATCCTGACCCCTACTTTTGAAAGTGAGGGGTCCCCATCTGAGCCTCTGGCTCCTCTGCCTATGCTTTGGTACCTCCTAAAGGGTAAGAGCTCTACCAGCCACCAAAGTAACAATTTGCACAAGCATTTTGTATATATTTGTGGGATGTTCAGTCAATGGGAGAGCCTTTGCTTGTGGTTGGCTGGACAGCCCACAAACCCTGAAACTCTGCCTGCAAACACTACAAGAACACTGACTCCAGCACCTTGGGGCTCATTATATTACACACTCTACCTCTTCTCCTCCTCCTCCTCCATTCATTCTCATGCCCCGTATAGGTGCTTCCGGTTCCCTTTAACCTCAATTACACTTAAGCACATTCTAAGGGGTGCGAACGCTATCCACTGCCAAAAGTAACTGTTTGTAGATGCATTTTGTACATATTCATGGGCCACTCAGTCAACCTTGTTTGTTTGTTTTTATTTTTAACCAGGAAGTGGACTGGGCACAGCCCTTTTTCAACCACGCCTGACATATAACAGTACATTACAACAAAAAATGACATTTACACAAACATCCATACATTAGTCACAATTACAGTGTCACAATAAAGTTTCTTTAACCATAAATATTTAAAATGAGATTCTGAATGTGTTTTTTGAGTTAAATCTCCAAATTCATTTAAAAATGAAGGTGCATACCAAGAAAATGCCTTCCTACTCATTTGAAGTTTGTAGACTGGAACAACGTACTGGTTTAAACAGTTTTGTCTAGTATCTCTGCCATAGACTTTTCTTACTATAAATTTGGATAAAGTTATTGGAACTCCCTGACCTTTTATCCGAAATCCAAATTCCCTAAACCTTATTTACGTTGTCATAATACGCAGTGTGTGTTGGGTCTGTTGAAACCAGCAACACTGTATATTGCATGGCAGATGACTTCTCCGCAGGCGGAGGAACAGCATTACATGATATTCCCCAGCCAAGAAATATCCGAATCCAGCCCCTCCACCCACATGTTAAAAGGTCCATACCTCACTTGCCAGGAAGATGGTGCCCTGCACCTTGCAGGAGTGGAAAAAGGATGGCTACAACACATTTATAGCATTTTGGCCTGATCTCCTCAACTGATTAAATTCTTGTAGGGGAAGAATGGAATGGAAGATATGCACAGATCAGGTACAAGCATTATCTTTCTCTCTCTCAGACTACTTAAAGGGACATTCCTGCACTGCTATCTTGGCAGCATGTCTTTCAGTGACGAGAAGATTCTCAGTGTTGTTGGCCCCGTAGTGGCCCAGACAGACAGACAGATGAAAAAGGAGAGTTACATAGAGGAGACTAGAACATGTAGACATAACAAAAACCAGCAGCATACATTCTGAGTAAATGTTTTCACACTTCAGTTCCTTTACAAAATAAGTACTATAAATAGGGTGTAAGTGGGTGGGAGTTCAAAGTTCCCTTTTTTGTAGTGGAGAGACATCATCTCCTACCATTTTTAATGTTGTGTCATTTGTATGTGTGGGTGAGGGGACAGGAGTTCAAAGTCCTCTTTTTATAGGGAAGACATCACCGCTTCCCACTTTAGGTGGTGCTTAAAACAACAGTGCATGTTAGCAATGAAAATTTTGACCTATACTTTTTATTCTGTTTAAGATCGTCCCTTATCGTCTGTTCTGTATGATACCCTTTTAAATTATTCAGAGTCTGCTTTAGCACTTGTATTACATTTGAAATAATAAAAGGAGTGCTTCTTTTGATATGGCTCAGTCCAGGTTTTCATCCATATTTCCAGATGTTTTTGAATGCCCATTCTCATTTTTGTTATTGTATATTATATGGTTTGTTTCTGGTAGGCTTATCCTGCTCTACTGTAAATGTATTGTTTCCTGTCTTGCTTTATCTGTAATACCTAATGAACTGTAATGTTGTTTCTCATGTACTCTCCTGGGTCGTATCTAAAAATAGGCATTTATCTTTCTGGTGTACCCCACCCAACCCCAGTTAAATAAGTGAAATAAATAAGTAAACATACATCACTTTTTGTGTGACTAAAATGAACTAGCATGCAGCAGACATTGCTCCCCGATCTTATGGGACAAAAGGGCGTAATAACTGGAGGCTGCTTTACAGTCATTGCTCAGACTCAGGACAGATTAGCTTAGTGTTAGATCTGAGGGGCTAGCTCAGCAAGAGGAGCTTACAGTAGAAAAGGAAGATGCCCTTGTGGCAAGGGGGATGAGAACTTTAAGCACCAACTAAGAGAAGTTCAGGAGCAGGTGTACAAGAAGGCAGAGCAGCTGTGCCTAAAGGGCAGCTGTGGCAACCAGCTTGGAGAAATTAAAGAAGGTTTCCAGGGGGGTCAGAAATCGGATGCAGAGAAGAGGTGTAGTGCACAAAGCCTGGGACAGATCCTGGGAAATGGAGTTCTGGGGATACTTCTTGGTAACTCACTGATAGTGAGAAGTATGTATGTAGCAGGACCAGATGGAGGGTGAAGGAATCCCAGGCAGGTTTCCCCTTAAGTGAAACAATCTTATGGCCCTTGGGCCTGTGGTGGGTTCCCCTGAAGTCATTAAGGGAGACCTTGGTGGGGGGGGGGAGACTAGAATTGCCCATGCAGATGTTCCAGCTCCCAAAGAAGCAGACAATACTCTAGCAAAAGGGAAAGCTGATAGACGAGGTAGGAAATAGCGTCTCAACCATGAGCAAGGTGGTCAGAGGCACTGGGCTCCTCGGTATTACCACAGCAGTTCAGCTCCACAGGGATGATGGTCTATGAGAGCACAGCAGTTGATGTGGCTTGGAGGCACAGATGGCCGTGTGTGACTGCTAACCAAGTGGGTCCAAGCTTGCTCTATGTCAGGTGAGTGTCTACTTGTGACCACATAGGCAGACACCAGGCCCCCAACAACTTTGCCTTGTAAATCCAATTAAAGTGAGATCATGAGAATCTCTGCCTCATCCCTTCATGGTGAGGCAGCACTGACAGAACAAGGGGAATGTAGTATCAGAAAGCAATTAGGATAGCTGACCTAGAGCTGTGGAAGGCTAAGGCATTAGACACCTTATCTGCCACCATGCTGCCAAGCCAGGTTCGGAAGCAAACTTGGGTTGCCGGGGGTCAGCCAGGGAGTGACAGCATCGAGCATTCAAGAGATTGCTCTCCTCTCCCAAGAAGGGAATGCTTGCTGGCCTCACCTTTGACTGCCACCAGGTGGAGACCTGGTGGTAGTGCAGGTGTGAATGGAATGAAGGCAGGGACCATAGTTACTGTACGAGATGAGTGTATGCCTCAACACACACAAACTCACGTCAGGCTGCAGGGGAAGGGAGAAAAGTGGAAAATGATAGCTGGGGCTTTGTTGATTCTCAGCCCATTCATCCCCAAATCTGCACACCACAGGGGAAAAATCCATGGGGAAAATCGTCTGAGCAGGTAAGATCCTGACAGAGGTAGACGGTGGTCTGGGGAGACAGTGACAAGGCTGATTAGCCACCCCAAGTCACTGCAGGACAGAAGAGCTTTGTGAGGGAAAAAAAGAAAGTACTTAGCATGAAATGGTTTAAACTGTAAACTCCCTTTTGAGCAGCAGGTGGTGGGGACTAAAAGTATTCATACAGCTAGGTGCAGTAATGGTAAATCAGAGAAAGGGGATCCTCATTATTTCTGATAGCTGTGCATGACAAAGGAACAGGGAGTGTTGCTTTATAAGAGCACAAGCAAGCAGGGGTGTAGCATCAGTGGTTCACAGTAGCACATGTGCACCACCAGTTTTTTTGCCCCTGCTATCTTTGTGCATCATCAGATCTAACCCATTTATTTTGTTACTTCTATGTTCCCTAGCCCAACCCCAATATTTTCTTTTGAATCCTACAGGCAGTACGGCACCTTAAGCTGGAGACAGGAGTCTGATTGTCATTTGCAGCTTGCAACACCTAAATTATTGGTGCATGGCCACACATAACCCCTCCTCCAACTCCAGTGCATCATTCAGTTAATCAGCAGATTTTCTGCCAAAGAGGTTTGCAGACAGTGATTTTTTTCACAAGCACAGATGAAGACTCACAGTTCTGTACAGCCTGGCTTTACTGATACTGGAAATAAAAAAAAAAAAAAAATCACAGCTTAGTTGCAGGGTACAAAGGCATACTTGTTAGCTGGCCCGGTGGTGCAGAGGGTTGAGGCGCTGGATGACACACCTCACGCCACGCTGGCTAGCCAGGTTCAAAAATGAGTCAGGGTCGTCTGAGGTCAGCGAGGGAGAAGACGATGTGAGCTAGGCTGCCGGCTGGCAGCTCTCTGCCTCAGGAGGGAGTTCTCTGTTCCCTCGGAGTTTGGCCGCCCCCTGGTGGAGGCCAGAGGGATGGTGTCACTCTGAGGAGAGCCTGTAATAGGCTGTGGGAGGGCGGAAGAGACCTGGCACTGGAGCTGCGGTTCACATGTGCTCCTCCACGCGCATGCATCAGTGCTTCCGGGGATCTCGGGTTTAGGGCTCAGACACGGGGAGAAAAACAGAGGACAAATACAGGGGTCACCTAAGGATGAAGCCTCCGGGCCAGGCTCTGGGGATCTGCTGGGGTGCACAATGGCGCTACAAGACCCCGAGCTCTGGTAGGGTGGCAAACAATTGGGGCGACCTGCCATAGGAGGATACAAAGAGTTGTTAAAAAAGAAAAAAAAAAAAAAAAGGTACACTTGTTTATTAAGAGTGAACCCAACAGTTGACAAACATCAGTGGGCACTCTGTCAAATGTTTTAGCACAAGTTACCTTGAGAAAGTGCTTAAGTTTGGCAGGAGAACGATCAGCAGAGTAGGGGAGTACCCACTGGTGCTCATCTACCATTGGATTCTCTTAATAAACAAGAGTGCCTTTGTGTCCTGCAACAAAGCTGTGTTTTTCTTCCAGCATCAGTGAAGCCAAGCTGTGCAGAACTGTGAGTGCCCTTTTGTTCTGTGCTTTGGCTCCTGTATCTTAACTTAGCCACCTGTCTGTACTCTCAAAGATGAAGACTACTGCACCTAGTCAGTGTCAGTAGGGAGGCAAAGTTCACTTGGTGCAGGAAAACTTCAGATTCCAACATCTATGTTGTTAACTACTTGCTCGGCCCGAATAATCATATACTATATTTTTCAGAGACCCTGATCACACACTACAGTCCTTGGAGCATACACAGGGGCTGCCAATGCTTGAACTCAAGGAAGCAGCTATAATTTTTTTTCCTAACCCATTTGGCTGTTTACAGTTCTGTTCTCTACTATGGATATTCATCATTGGCTGGTCCACATAAGGAACAAAAACAAAATAAACATTTTCCCCTTCAAATTTGGCTTTTACAGGAAGAAGAAATCTGTTTAAATTGCGTTAACCAAGACAGTTCCTGGTATTACTGGTACCACCCTCCCTCACTCAATCCCATGCCAGTAAGTTCCTGGTGTCTAGTCACCCCCTCCCTCACCCCATACTAGGCCAAGAAGTCCCTGGCATCTAATAGCAACCCCCCTCCCCCAATCTCTACCATGCAGATAAGTCCCTGGTGTCTAGTTGCTCCACTCTATCACCCCCCAAGTCAAAAGTCCTTGATAACCAGTGGCACACCTGCCCATAACAGCAACTGCCACAGCCTTCCTCGGACCTCTTTAGCAAGCTGCCATCTGAAACCTTTATCGCAAAAGGGAGATTTAGGAAATACATGCAGTGAGTTTGTATTTCAGAAATTACAGTTTTTGATAATGGGTTCATACGGATGCTGGCCAAGGAGGTGAGTGGACATTAAATCAGTTGCCATTGTTGGGGGGAAGACTGCCACTGGCTAACATAGAATTTCTGGTATGGGATGGGATGTCAAAATGGGCAAGTAGACACCAGGGACTTACGTGCATGGGATGAGATACCACTGATCACTAGGAATTGATCGGCATTGAATGGGGTGAGAGTGGGAGGTAGCACTGGATGCCAGGGATTACTGGCCTGGGATGGGGTGAGAAAGAGAGGTTCCACTGTATGTATGGGATATATTGGTATGGGATGGGATGAGGGGGAAGGGGTACCATGGGATGCCAGGCATTCTTGGGCACTGGATGAAGGATGGAGGGAAGGGCAACTAGACAACAGCGACCGATTGGTATGGATGGGGTAAAGGAAGGGGTGCCACTGGCTGTCTGAGATTTAGTGGCGTGGGATAGGGTGAAAGATGGGGTACCTGGGATTAAGTAAAGGATGTTGTCAGACACTTGGTTTTATGATAATTAGAGAATATATGCATCATAAAATTGTATTACACATACCCAAAATGCACCATAGTGTACCTAAAACTCTACCATGCCTGGGGGCCTGGAAGCCCCCAGTCTCCTAGCTTATTTATGAACTTATATCAAGTGCACCATCAATTTTTAAGCCCTCCTACTCCCCTGCAAGCAAATGCTTTAGCTAAATTTGACTTATGGAATGGGAACCATTGAGACAAGAGTTATTCTTCTCAGCAGGTGGCTGTATTTGGAAACTGGGCATGCTGAGACCAGCCTGAACCTAGGGTTGGGATTTAACATGGGACCCGGGAAGGAGAAATGTATATTGCTCTGGAAGAGGAGCTGGGAAAGCAGAGGCACTGAAAGAGGAGCAATTATTCCCCAAAGCAAAGTCCAACAAATTGTGATTTCTGGCTCTCCAACTGAACTTGTACAGTTAATCATTCAGTAAAGGATAGATGTACGCAAAGACATTTTGTATCTGTGGTCCTTTACACAGTGTGGGTCTTGTGATGTTACATAGCACTCCAGCCTGAGTAAAGCAGAATAAAAGTATTTCTATAGGAATGCAAGAGAACTTCTGATGAGCCACTAAATATCCCCAAGCCCAGAAGGTTCTCTTGCCATGGTCCCCTCCTCTGCAAGGGTATAGGAAGGTAGTACTAAAACAGCTGAAAATACTGATAAAACACAGTATAGGATATATTAAGCAGAATGCTTCTTTTATTATTTTAATTTTTAAAAAGTGCTAATGATAGGGATATGATGCAGTCTAAAACAGAATGTAAGAAATGTCAACATTTGTACCATAACTCACACTGCTGCTTGAAGCTAAAAAAGCTTACAGTTAGGAACACCCAATTAACCAGGAGAAGCATGTTATGCATCCATGCTGGTGGCCCCGGTTTGGGAGCGAATCCTGAAGCCTGCACTCGGCAGACAGGCTGGAGAAGCATGCTGCGATGGCACATCCTGCCTGCTGGGGCTCCTGCTGGTAGATTGAGGAGCTTGCCCTCCTGGCAGAAGTATGCTGTGTGTGACCCTGTAACTCCCCAACATGCACTGTGCATACCATATGGGGAGAGGAACATAACATGGCGTAAAAACACTGGACTAATGCCAGATGAAGGTTTTGCCCCTTGCATGCACCATGTTACTAAGCCATGGGAGATAAAGGACTGCCTAAGCTAAGTAACTGGAGATGATGGGTGACGGGGTTGGAGAGGGCAGCCCAGATGGGGGACAGTCAAGAGAGGAACATAGTCATCTGAATACAAAAACAGTTAAGCAGAACAGCCAGCCCAGTGGTGCTGGAACTTCAAAAGATTTAAAACAGGTCTAGTAGTGTAAGCCATATTGACCTGGGCCAAACAAGATGCTCATTTGAAAGCACTTGCCTTCATTTTATTTATCCAGTGCAGTTCTGAATTCATTCATGGTACTACTTGATACTACGGTTGTAGGCAAGGAGTTCCAGGGTGACACAGCCCTCTGCAAAAACTAGCCTCCTCTATGATTTTTATTATAGTGCTCACCCCTTAACTGGAGATGATGGCCCCTGGTATTTGTTACAGATGATCTTAAAGTCAATCCTAAACATTTCCAAAGATCTCTATTAGAGAATGCCCTCTACACAAGGCACATATCTCCCCTGTATCTCCTGTATTGGAATGAGTAGATCCCTAGTGCTTGAAGTCACTCCTCATACAGTAAGTCATACCATGACACTCCACTACCATTCTGGTAGCCCTTCTCTGGACGCCCTCAACTCTCCTCCGGTCCCTCTTAAGATGTGGAGACCAAAACTGACCACAATACTCCAAATGGGGGTGAACCAGAGCCTGATACAATGGGACAACCACCTCCCTAGCCCTACTCTTGATGTTCCTATTAATTGTGGCACCGGACGCCACACGTCATGCCATGCTGGTGACCTGGGTTCGGGAACAAGCCCGGGCTGCTTGGGGCCAGCAGGAGTGAGAGAGGATTGAGCATCCGAAGGTCTGCTCTCCTCTCTCGTTGAGGGAGGGATTGTCACCCCGCCTCTTGATCGCCCTCTGGTAGGGAATGGGGGGTGATGCAGGATGGGAGGCATGATGTACGGATGTCCCCACATATGTATGCACACGCCGAATGTTGAGGGGGGGAGGGAAACCAGAAAAGAGGAAAATGCAGCCAGAAGTCCATGAAGCCCTGACTCCCTTGTCCCACTGGTCCTCCAGTCCTCCACCACCACCACCTTCCCTAGATTTGGATTGTGCTCTGGGGTGGGGAGCTCCCTTCCCAGCCCCACCATGGGAGTAATCTGTGGGGGGTGTCTCAGGGGATGGTTGGACCCGCCGGCTAGCAGTATGGGGTGGAGCTATTGCCCCTGGCATACCTGGAGGATAAAGTTAAGCAGAAAAAAACTCCTGCCTATTTTGCAAGTGTTCCCCATTAGGAGGGATAATGTCCTTCATTTTACCCCTTGGAATTGCTGTGAAAAAGGGGCCCCCCATATAGAGAAGGTGTTGTGTCACACTGTGAACTCCCAAATTCATAATACTCTTATTACACTAAATCGATATTAAACTTTGCACAGCTAAAAGCAATGGCTTGTGTGCTCATATTTGATGATGTGTCCCATGTTTTGAGTGTCAGTGTACTGCATTTTGAGTGTCAGTATCCCATGTTTCAGTGAGAAAGGAAGAGTATGAATTGCTGAATGTTTGGTGGGCTATATAACCTTCCTGAAGTTGATATTCATATCAGCCTTGACCATTTTCTTCAGCAACTAATAAAATGTCACTGTCTATGTAGCAGAATTAGTAGCACTTTCATCTCAAACAAGAAGGTTGTGGGTTCAAGTTCCTCTCTGGTGATTTGGGTTTATACTCATTGCTAACATTGCACTGCAGTGCTTGGTTGGGGGCAACCTTGACAGAAGTGCTTTCTCTGTGATGGGACATTACTTCAAGGTTTCCCTATGTCTGTCCCTGGTGCAAGTTCATGATTTTTCTGACACATTTCAAAAAGTGCCTGTACATTAGGGTTGAGTAAACATTTTGATATTAAACTCCAGTTTTTGCACCTTAATAACTCTGCCCCATTCAACTTATCTGCCTGAAATGTTGTGAGCATGGAGTCAGTGCCAAGATCTCTGAACCGTGCACATTTTGTTGTGATCAGATCAATAGGGGCAAAGTTACAGAGGTACAAAAACAGTAAATTCACAAAATTAAGAGCTTTTTTAATTTTTTGCTCATTTGTAACTAGAAAAAAAAAAGCATGGATTTGTCATGAAAGTTGAAATTTACAGGTTTGATCCGAGTCTGTCCCAAGCTACGAGCTGGTAAGTTTTGGTTCCACTATGCCACAGCAACACAAATTGTGCTGACTGTCACTACAGCAATGGCACAACTCCACCAATTGGCATTGTGCGGTCACTGTGCAAAGATGTCCAAGTCAGAGCTGGTTCAGGGGAAGGGGTGAACACCCCTGAGACAGCAGCGTTGGGAAAACAGCAGACCATCACAGTAAACTGTAGAGTTTGCTGCCGTAATGGTCTTCGCTATATTCCTGTCACTGTGGGAATGGTATACCATAAGTTTTATCTTATATAGTTTTTGAAATACAAGTTAAAACCTGTGCTGTTCTTAGCACATACTCAGTAAAAAAGGAACTTTATAAGGATAGCTGGATTTGTTTGAAAACAGTTTGATATACAGTGATTTCCTTCACACTGATTCATCAGCTGTGGCTGATGAAAGCAGGGTAAAGGAAATCACTTTTGATTAAACTGCTTTCAGCTGTTCTTAAAACACTGGCAGCTGGTACTTACCTGCTGCAGATATCCCCCTCCCTCCTCCTGACCCATGCTCGTTTATAGTTACAACTGGACAACAGGTTCCCAATCCCCAGTCCAGTGTCCCCCTCCCCAACTCACGTTTCATACAAATGGATGTCAGGTGTCCAGTCCTGCCACCGTTATGAACATTTGATTCCCCCTTCCCCGACATTGGGTGCTTAACCACCCGTGCAAGCTAACATCTCCCACCCCTGAACAGTGAGCAACACTAGAATGCCCACCCTTGGTGCTACTGTCAATGATGGCTCCCAGCTGACAGCTGGCGATACCAGGGTGCCCATTCCCAGTGATGCTGAAAAGTCCACCAACAATGGGGTGCCCTAATCCCAGTGTTGGCATCCCTGAAGCAAAGAAAAAAGTGTTCCTTGAAGATATCTTCTTTTTTGTTTTGTAAGGTACCCTGTAAGGAAGAGAACGGTCCCTCTGCAAATTCTGAAACACCTCCCACCCCATTCCAACCAGCCACACATACTCCTCCATCACCTAAAAAGGTCCATCACCATAAATCCACTCTTTGCGAAGAAACACATCCGGCTGCTTCAGCGCTGTCTAGGAACTGACTGAAACAAGGCAAGTGTGGTTAATGGCTTTCTAATGTGTTCTGAACATTTACTCATAACTTGGTCATTTCGTAATATTTTTCCTCAAATTTTTGACATGGACTTTTTTGACCCCACCTCATAATCAAGGTAGGTGACACTTTTTTAAATCCCAACAAAAAGGTGATTTCATCGAGCTACTGCAAAATTACCTTTCAGGCATGATTTGAAAAATGTCACCTCCTTTGTTCATTAGGTAAGGTCAAAAAAGGCCATGTTGAAAGTGTGGTATTGTTGTTACAAAATGACCAAGTTATGAAGGAACACTCAGCGTTTTTCAGCGTTCACTCCTAACTTGGTAATTTTTAATATTTGTTCCACAAATTTTCAAATGGCTTTTTTTTTTTACCCAGCCTCATGAACAATGAAGTTGAAATTCAGGCCCAAAAGGTGACTTCACAGCTGGGATTTAAAAGATTTCATCTACCAGGTTCATGAGGTGGGGTCACAAAAGACTATGTTGTAAATTTGGAGTCAAAAAACAACTAAATTGTGACGGAACATTGACATGTTTCAATGTTTACTCAGAAGTTTGGTAATTTTCAATACCTTGACCCAAATTTTCAACAAAGCCATTCTTTTACTCTGCCTGATGAACATGACAAGTGTCATTTTGCAATTCCTGTCCAAAACATGTTTTTGCACTTGTGGCATGAAATGGCATTTCAGACAGTGTTTTATAAATGACAACTGCCATGTTCAGGAAGTGGGGGGGGGGGGGTGTCATAAAAAGACTAGGTTAAACATTTGGGGTCTAAATTCATTGGTTTCATGGGTAGTTTCGAGCACATATGGACAACTTGCCCTTTTCTGCTCATTCCTCATTATTGATTGACTAAATAGAAAGAAATAAGAAGGGTTACAATGCTTAAATGTCAACAAAAAATGAAGAAACATGTGCAGAGCCAGTCGTTGCCCTCCTGTGCTGGTGACCTGAGTTCGGGTGTGAACTCAGTGAGCTGGCTGGATGAGCTATGGTTGGGAGGGGAGTGGAAGGGAGGAAGGTGCTGCACTGTGGCACTGCTCCCAGCCTGGGAGGGACAGAGCAGTGTATTGATTTTGCTAGGATGGTAAGGTGCAAAAGTGCAACTTCACATATTAAGAGACTATTCATTTTTTGGGGGTTTTTTTGCAGTTAATTTTGTTTCTTCCCATGATGCATCACAGTGACCATCATGCTGGCCACCCCAGCAGATTTTTCCCCATTTTCTCCCGATTCCCAAGGAGCAGTGTGCAGTGACACCAGTGGCAGTGCACACCCAACCACATGCTATATGCCAGACGTCTACCCTTCCTACTCCCTACACTGGCAGTCTCAGCCTGCTGCCCCCAGCCACCACTAGGAGCCAGGCAAGCCCCAAGCTCCAATCCAACCCCTCCTCCCCCCCGGCTGAACCTCGACTCTCAAGCTAGCTCCCCAAACTCAAGTCATTGGTGCCAGAAGTGGTAGTGCCACCACTGTGTCGGCAAACTGGTGAGGGTTTCACTTGTCACGTGGTTGAGGGTGCAGAGCTTGACATATCTCTAATACTCGTTTGTTCAGTTTTGCTCGGGGACCTGTGCAAATGAGGATAAGATTCCAATATCTCAAAAAGAAAAGAATTTTCTTTTTCTAGTTATTGTTTATGCCCCCTGTTCTCTGGTCATCCTCCATCTGCTCAACCTACCTCAGCCCTATCACCATGACATCCACTAGGACTTGCCTTTAACTTCCCCATATTCCCCCAGAGCTTTCCCCCTCTGGTGGGAGCAATGGGGTCCCCCATACCCTGCCATAGAAGGATCCTATGTGGGAGGCAGCACCTAGATAGCCAGGTACAGGGCCTGGAGCAGGTTGGCTTCATCAAGCTGCTCAGGATTTTTCCATGTTTCTCCCATCTTCCTCTAGAACACTGATGTCAGGGGCACACCAAGCACACATGCATGCAAGTGTGTGAGGTGCGTCACCTGTCAATGTCATCCCACCCACAAACTGCTCCAGCTGCACTGCCACCTGTGATCACTCAGGTGGCAGTATAGCAGTGGAGCTAGCTGCCCTTCCTCCCCACAGGAGAATAATGTCCTCTGAGATATTCAATCCTCCTCCCCCGGTGGCCGCAGCTGGCCTGAGTTAATTTGCTAATTCAGATTGCCAGTGCCATGAGCAGAAGGCCTACTGCTGCACTGACAATCCGTCCCATAAAGAAGAGGAATTAATTGCAAAAAAACGACATTAATAATGACATTAGGGTTGATGAATGCAAAGCGCACAAAGTAAGGAATAATGAAAGAAAATATTATGGTTTGGGGTCTCAGGAGTCTGGCGAATTGTTATATGATGTTCCTTGGGGTTGTCAGCCCTCCTCTTCTACCCGGAGTGAAAAAGGTTATCCATGATCTTTTGTTCCATGCACTGCGTGCAGGTCTCTGGGTCAAGAAAGCTACAAATTATTCTGTTGTCCACATTTGGGAACTATCCTTCTCTAAACCCAAAAAGCATATGCGGTACTGGCTTGGAGCTGTACCTTGTGCTTTGGATGGGAGGCTATGAGCTGGGGGAAGGGGGCTGGCATTACAGCCAATGACCCCAAGGAACACCACACCATCTATTCACTAGACTCCTGAGACTCCAAAACTTAATGTTTTTCATTTCCTTACTTTGTGCTCTTTGCAGCCTTTAACTCTGTCTGCATTAATGTAGCCGTTTTGCAATATACATGCAGTGTATACAAATATATGTAATATATTATATACAGCTTGGAAATGATGAGTAACACTGCTAAATAAAAAGCATTGCTATCCAGCTGTGGTGGAAACATGTTGTTTCCACCGCAGCCTTTATTTCCACCACAGCCCTCTCACAAACTGCTTTCCTCAGCTAATCAGAACCAACAAAATACACATCGTCATAGCTTAGCAATGGCAGGACATATCATGCTGCTTCCACAACCCACCAATAGGGATGAGGTTCCCAGGCTAATTCTGGCTACTGTGGTGACCATTCAGAGTCTGCGATGCTTGGGGAGGCCCGGTCTAAAAGAATCAAATGGATAGCACAGTGACTTAAAAATGTAAAGTCATCTTTTTTAATGTACTGAGCAGTGAAACTACCACTAACATAACCCACCAGCCCCGGTATATAAGGGACATCACAGGGGTTATTCACAAATGAGCTTTTTAGTCACACTTTCATGATGCCATCAATGCAGCCTGTCACGCATGGCTTTATCACTCATTGGCAGACAACATTGTTGGCGACATTCCCAGAGTGAATAAAAGCCTTATTTGTGCTCAACCCATGGAATATCCCCTATATGTACAATGGCAGTATAACTGAAAAAGTCAAACATATCAAGGTTTTTTTTTTTTTTTGCTCGTCAGGGACCAATAGTTTCATTGTATGTGGATGACAAAGCAAATAGTCTTACAATAGGTCTTTCAGACAAGAACTGATATCAGTTTATTCCAAGACTTGGTTGTGCTCAAAAGGTTCTTCGTTTTTTTTTGTTTTGTTTTTTATACAGTTTTGATTGTAACTTCATTGAAACAGTAACACATCCAATTGTTTTTTCCCCCACACAAACCCATGCCATTGCACAAATCAACTATGGCATGCGGTCTTATAAAAATATGCCTGGGATTTTTACTTGTGATCCATGAACCCATTCATGGCTTTACCACTTGTGACATCATGGGGTCACGGACCACTTGTAAAATATCAGGCCATCTTGTTACTAGGCCCACGTTAAATGCATGTATATATTATATATCACTGCAAAAAAAACCTAATTAATGCACTAGTTAGGGTTAAACCAACAAAAGCAGGGAAATGTGGTGTTAGGGTTCCCAACCCTAATGCCCCACCTCCATCCTGCAGGCAGCAACAGAAAAAAACATTACTATTCGAACTTTCCTGTGTCTTCGCAAATCAAGCATGGGGCGTGCCTCGTCACATTTCCCTGCTTTTGCCGGTTTAACCCTAACTAGTGCATTAATGAAGCTGTTTGCAATTAATTTCCTTTCCTTTTCAGATAGTATAATCGTATCCTCATTCAATTGTGGGTGTACAGGGCCCAGAAGGCCTTGTACTTCCATCCCTCCTTAGATGCAGACATGTATGTTGCTGTGTAACTTCTGTTTCTGCCAAAACAGCAGTTTCTTTCCTTCATTGTATGGTTTGTTAAAGTTCCAATGTTATCCTATGGGAATTTGCATTTTTTATTTTTTTTTATCCTTTTTTAATATTGCCCCTAAATGTTAGCAGGGGGAATATGTGTTATTCTCATAGTACTCATTAAGAGACCCTTGTTTGGGAGTATTGGTTGTCCCTTATGTCCAAATATTGAGGGAGTTATGGCTTGTTGAAGTTCAAATGTTATCCTATGGGAATTTGTATTTTAAATTTGTATGTTTTTTTATGTGGGTCCTAATTTGTTTTAGGGGAATTCGGTTTTATTCTTGTAGTACTCATTAAGACCTATGTTTTGATATATAGATTTTCCTTTAAGTTCAAATATTGAGGGAGTTATGGCTTGTTCAAGTTCAAATGTGGGTAAAACACAAAGTCCAAAATCTTTTTCGTATGAGGGCATTCTTTTTTTTGAACGAAAAAAGCCATACGAAAAAGGATGCCTTTGTTAAAATGCTTTGCAAGTATCCACATTCCAGCCAATCAAAGGCTTTGCTGGTATCCAATGAAAAGGAGGACGGGCTTATGGGCTGAGCTTTTGGCATTGTGTATGATGTGAACGGCCTTCTTGATGAAGTCAGCACTATTACAACCTTTCACAAAGACTACTTGGTCTGAGTGTATTAGCTTGGGAATGATTCTGTTTAGTTCATTGTAAATTTCTGGCAAAAATGATTGCCAACCAACATTTATCAGAAAGGTAGGCCTATAATTATCACAACTGGTAGGGCCTTTGCCCTTTTTTGGTAGTACACCTATGGCCGCTTCCCTCATAGTGAAGGGCAAAAATACCCGATTCAAGAGACTTGGTGTAGACTCTATTTAACAAGGTGGAAATATCTTGGATTGTGGCTTTATAAAATTCCAGAGAACCCAACGAGGCCTGGTGTTTTACCAGATGGTGTTGACATAGTTGCTTTGATTAATTCATCCTTAGTAAATAATGATTTATGAAGTGCTACTTAATCTTTCTCAGAAATACAAGGTAATTTGATTTTATAAAGGAATTAAAGGGGGCAGGAAATAATTTCTAATTTGCAGCTGTGAAATGAAGTTCTTATTCTCAGAAACAACATGCATTCCCTAAATTATCCATATGTAACTGTACCTGAATAAAACGCGATACAAAAACTGTATTTTACATCATTTTGTTTTCATGGTCAGCATTCTGTTACAGTTCTGTTCATGGAAGCAGTGATCTGCAGTTTTAACTATGTCACAGTTTGTGCACAGAATGCTAATTATGAGCTGTTGGCCTATTAGAACTAAGCTTAGAATTCTGTGCACAAACCGTGACATAGTTAAAGCTCCAAATTATTGCTTCCATGAAGAGAACTGCAACAGAATGTTAACCATAAAAACAAAACAATGCAAAATACATTTTTTTCACATATCTTTTTATTCATCTACACTTAAATATGGATAATTTTGAGACATGCATATAATTTCTGAGAACAACTTTATAAACAGCTGCCATTAGAAATGATTTCCTGTCCTATTTAAGCAGTCTTTCATCATGAGAAACTTCAGATTCATATAAATTAGTGCAGAATCTTTCAAAACATTTGGCAATTTAGGTTGTTGAATGAACAACTGAATGTTTGTTAATTCTAACTGAGGCAATGTTTGAGGTTTCTGTACTTTTATGGTGTCTGTGTCCTAACAACTTCCCCAGTGCTTCACTAGACTCCCAGTATTTCTGCTTCAGACGAAAGAGTGCAAATTCAGCTTTTCTATTATGAATAGTATTAGCCTTATATTTAAGGCCCACTATTTCTGAGAATAGTTGAGAATCAGCACACAGCAAATTCACATACTGTGCGTCTTTACCCTTAATTATTTTCCAGCTTAGACAGCTTTTCATTTTGTATCTTTTTCTTATGACTGGCAAATGAAATGATGCAGCCTCTCGTAGAGGCCTTTAAGGCATCCCAGAGAACCCTATCAGACACCTCCCCATTGTCATTTAACTCTAGATATTGTTTGATTTCTGTGTTTAACATCGTAAAAAAACTCCTTATCCTTTAGTAGATTACTGTTAAATCTCCATAACCTTTTAGAACCAGAACTGTCCACTATCTGTATACCAACAGACACTGGTGCATGGTCGGAAATGACCATGTTACCTATGTTACTACTAGTAAGGCCTTCTAATAGATGTTCAGACATTAGTATGTAATCCAGTCTGCAATAGGAGTTATGTCTATTAGACCTGAAAGTGAAATCCCTATCTTTGGGATGTATCACCCTCCATGTATCTACAAGACCCATTTCATTTCAGAATTTAACAATGGTCTTAGATAAGTTCACTTGGTTGGTTGTTATGCTTGAACTTCTATCTATTTATTTATTTTTATTTTATTTAGTTTTTGTTGACCGGGTAAGTGCATTAGACAAATCCTGCTTATTTTCAGGCACGACCCGTGGGAGGGGATACAGATGAATGCCAACTGACCTTGAACCCGATTAAGCTGTTGGTGGTATTTTTAGTGAATGAGGGAAATTTGGCCAGGACACCGAGGAAATTTCCCTAGTCTTTTCAATAAGTGCCATGGGATCTTTAACATCCACCTGAAGTACCACCAATCCAGGCAGATGGGACCTCGGTTTAACGTCTCATCCAAAAGACAGCACTTCAGAAGTGCAGCACCCCTTTCATGCTGCACTACAGTGTCAGTACTGGGATATTAACCCAAGTGCCAGATGTGAGAACTTAACCCACAGCCCTCTGATCTCCCGGCCTCAGAGGCGAGTGTGCTACCTACTGAGCCACTGACACTGTAAAAAAGTCAATCTAGGTAGTTATCTAATGTAGAATTCATATCCCCTGCCAAAATAAGAGATTTTGGATCAGCTGAACCAAGCTTATCAGCCACGGTTGCAAAAAACTCCCCTTGGTTAACATTTGGGGCAAATAGGTTAACTAATGTAATATCCATCCCATCTATTTGTGCACAGAATATAACAAACCTGCCCTCGAGATCTTCTAGCTTAGAGTTAATCACTAAATTCAAGTTCTTATTAAATAGGATGCTCACCCCTCTACTTTTAGAATTGTAAGAACTACCTATCACAGTACCCACCCATTTTTTTCCAGTTTCAGTAGTTCATCTCCTATAAGGTGCGTTTCCTGAATAAACGCAATATCTGTTCGTAATGATTTGAGAAAAGCCAGAATTTTAGTCCATTTAATAGGACTACGACACCCCTTGATATTCCACAAAACTATCTTGAAAATGTTCTTATTATCCGTTGACATATTTACCATAGTACAATCTAACAAATAATGCACTTTATGACAATACCGAATATATAGGTTAAAAAGAAAAGAAACTGAAAGAATAAGAAAAAATTCAATAGTCTTTTTTTTGTTTTAGTCAGAGCTAATATACGTTACTAATAAAGTGTTGGATCTATGTAAGATTAGTGGAAAACTCACACTAACTCTTTAAAGCAATTTGGTAAACGACAAAACACTATCCCTCTCTTAATAAACTGTGTAACACACACTTTGTATTTTTTGGGTCAACAGAACTCCACTCCTTTATGAACTCTTTTCTTTTACTAGTGGACTCCATATGAGGCCACCTCACCACTTATTCTCTAACTTTTCCCACATTGAGTTTCAATCAAATTCACACTAAGACACAGTTGTGTAAAGATAACAAATGAGTATAATTTATCCAGCCAAACTAAGGTTTGGTAGCTAGCTTAAAAAAAAAATCTTTGTTACTGTCACAAACACACTCAACAGGTCAGGCCCTCTGCTTCCACAGTGCCAGCCTCAGAGTGCAATAGTGTGAATAGGTAACAGACAGGGTAACCCTCCTGTCTGCTTTTGGGTCCGAATCACCTTTAGTCTCAAGTTCTGGGGGGATTCAAATGGTGAACCTTTTGCTAGTGTACCAAAATGTACAGGCTCAGTTATGTATCCTCTTCGGGGACTGCAGTACAATCTTTCACCAGGGACATCAAACCAGGCCTTCCAACTGAACCCTTAAATCTCTATAAGAGACCTTGGGTATATTCTTACCTTTTCCCAGTTTAGTAATACCAAGAAGCTATTAAACAATTATCAGACTTAACCATCTATACGTCACATGCAAAAAAAAAGAACTGACAGACACTCAGGCATTCTTATAAATAAAAGGTACTTTACTAAAAGATAATAAAAATATGAAAAATGTAAACACAGAACAATATATCAAAGAGCATACAATCACTTAAAAGAACAAGAGCAAAGTACAAAACAAAAACTCCTACCAACATACAGTTAGATCTTTTCTAGCTAATGTATTACCTCTGTAAGTGCCTTTAAGTTAGTTTCTCTCAGAGTCCCAAAATAATGACAAATTCCCCAATTACAAGGATACATTTCAACCCCATCTCCCCACCCTCTTGGTGAGTCATCTAGCTCCTCCTTTTTAGGATTAAAAAAATAAAAACATGATGTCCTATCAGGATGTATTTTAAATAATGTGACATCAGCAAAAACTCATTTCCCAAATTACGAGTCTTTGATCAGCCAGTTCCTTTGAGGATTTACAAGCCTGCAATCTGTCACCTACGTGCAATATAGGCAACAGGAATCAGCAAAAATGATGTCCTGCCCTGTAATAAAATGCATATTTAGTTTCCCCAACTTCAAAGCAGCAATAGGTCATAAAACCGCCATAAAATGCAGTTTCTCAAGGAACTTAATTACATTACAGACATTTTCTGGTCAGTGTAATATATCCTGTAGCTTCATTGAAACCTGGGGGGGCACCCATGGAAGCACATGATGTCTTACGTGAGACAATCACATACTACATTTTTAAAGTACAAATATCATACAATAATCATAACCAGCTGGCCAAGTGCCACAATCCTTCCCACCTAGACCGAATTTGTAGGATCCATCCCCTGCATGGGATGAGCTTTCCAAGTCAGTTCACTCCTCATATAGATGCTATAAGCCATCTGCATTCTGGTTGGTTGCTCCAACTCTATGTAAGATGGTCATGTCATACCCTTGCAAGGCATGACTCTATCTTAATAGTCTACCATTAGTTTTTCCCATTTGTGTCAGCCAAACCAAGGGGTTCTGCTCAGTTTGCACCTCAAAATGCTGCCCATATAAGTATGGTTGTAACTTCTTTAGGGCCCACACTATGGCAAGACACTTTTTCCACAGCAGAGTAAGCCTGCTCCCTGGGAAGTAACTTTTTACTCTGGTACACTACAGGGTGATCTTTCCCTTGGTTGGATGTCTGACTCAGTACTGCCCCAATATCCACATCTGAGGCGACTGTCTGGACTATAAAGGGTCTGCTATAGTCAGGACTTGTCAATACAGGAGCACTGCACAGTGCCTCCTTCAGTCTGGTAAAGGCTTTTTCACAGGCTGGTTTCCAGGTAATTTTCTTAGGCATCTTTTTCTTTACCAGGTCAGACAGGAGAGCAGCCAGGACACTGTAATTGGGTACAAATTTCCTATTGTACCCTGCTGTCCCTAGAAAACTCCTGACCTTCTTCTGTGTTTCTGGTCTGGGCCATGCCTTGATCACCTCTATTTTTACTTGGTTGGGACGGAGCTGTCCCCAGCCTACAACATGCCCGAGGTATGCCACTTCAGCCATGGCCACCTGGCACTTCTCAGCTTTGACAGTGAGCCCGGCCCTCTGTATCCTGCCCAGCTCTTCCCTAAGGTGGGACAGGTGTTCCTCTCTGTTGGCACTGAAGATGGCAATGTCACCCAGGTATGTCACGGCATACTCCTCAGCACCATTTAACACCTGGTTCACCAACCTTTGGAAAGTGCCCGGTGTGTTCTTCATTCTGAAAGGCATTACTTTAAATTCAAATAAGCCTATCGGAGTGAAGAAGGCTGACCTCTCCCTAGCTCTGTCAGTTAACTCTATCTGCCAATACCCTTTTGTCAGGTCAATAGTCGTAAGGTATGTCGGCCCACCCAACTTGTCCAGGAGTTTGTCTGTCCAGGGCATCAGGTGGGCATCTGACTTCGTGGCTGCATTCAGTCCATGACAGTCCATACAGAAACGAGTATAGTCATGTGGCTTGGGCACAAGAACTACGGGGGAGGCCCAGGGGCTGTGGGATCTCTGGATTACCCCCAAATCCAGCATTTCCTCCAACTCCCTCCTAATGTCCTTTTAGACAGCCTCTGACACCCAATATGCTGTCTGCCGTATGGGCGTCTGAGTCTCTGTCTCCACATCATGCATTGCTAAGGGGGTTAAGTCCAGGTTTGGCACTAAACAGTGGGGCAAAGTCTGCTAAAAAAAAACCTTACTTCCTGGATCTTGTCAGCGGCCAGCTGGGAAGACTATTTAACTGCCTCCACAGAGGACTCCCACTTGCTTTTTTCCAGAAAGTCCAGAAGGGGGTCTCCTTCATCCATCCCCTCCCCAGGGCTACATACTGCAAACACCATGTCAGCCCTATTAGCATATGGCTTCATCATGTTGACATGGTACATTCTTTCTGTATGTCTTCTGTTGGGTAACTATGATATAGTTCACATCATTTACCTTTCTAACTACTTTGTACGGTCCTGCCCTCTCAGCCTGCAGCTCGTCTTTCTGGACCGGAATAAGGACCATGACTTCCTGACCCACAGTGTATGAGTGAGCTCAGGCTCTGTGGTCGTACCACACTTTCTGTTTCTGTTGGGCAGCTGCCAGGTTGCTCTGGGCTGTCCCCATAAGCTCCTTCAGCCTTTCCCTAAACCTAAGGATATAATCCAATATGGGAGTGCCCTGGGTGGTGTGCATGCCTTCCCGGTCATCCCGGATCAAGTCTAGGGGCCCATGTACCAGGCTTCCATATAAGAGCTCAAAGGGGGAAAATCCTGTCGACTCTTGGGGCACCTCCCTGTATGCAAATAACAGGTGGGGAAGGTATTTCTCCCAGTCCCTCCCATGCTGTTCAGCAAACACTTGGAGCATCGACTTCAGGGTACCATTAAATCTTTCCACAAGCCCACTGGCTTGTGGGTGATAAGGTGTTGTGCACCTCTGCACCACCCCACACTTCTCCCACAAACATTTCATCAGGTCTGATATGAAGGAACGCCCTCGATCGGTGATAACCTAATGAAGAAACCCAACAAGGGAGAAAATCCCAAGTAAGGCATCTGCCACTTTGTCTGCCCTCAGTGAGGATAGGGTGACTGCCTCTGGATACAGGGTGGCATAATCCACCACAGTCAGGATGAACCTCTTCCCGGAGGAGCTGGAGTATGTAAAGGCCCCACAATATCCATTCCCACCCTCTGCAATGGCTCCTCCACTATGGGCAATAGAATTAGGGAGGTTGGGTTTTCTTACCTGCCTTCCCCATTTCTTGGCACTGGTGACAAGACCGGCAATACTCCTTCACCTGCTGGATGAAGTTGGGCCAATAGAAATTCTTGGCCAACCGCTGCGTAGTGCGTGCAATTCCCAGATGACCAGATAAGGGAATATCATGTGCAATCTTGAGCAACTGCTCACGGTACCCCTAGGGAATGACAAGCTGCCTGCCTATCACCCCTCCCTCTGTCTTAGCATCCTGAGTATACTTCAGTCCATTATCCCAATAAACCTTAAGTTTACTGTCACTTCCCTGTGCTCCATCAGTCTGTTCAAGCCCTCAGCTTCTCTAGACTAGGGTCACTTTTCTGAGCAACTACAAACTCCTTACACATTCCCAAGGCATGGGACAGGTCCCCTTCAGTCTCTAAACTAGGCTCCCTAGCACTAGCATCAAGGCACTCAGGATCACTGTTATCCCTTACCCTCTGACAATGGGTCACCCCTCCTTCTTCGGAGTAACCCACCATAGCTGTGTGGTTAACTGCTACTGGGGAAATTTCTACCCCCTTTTCATTAGTCTCAATATCAGGAGACAGGCTGGGGAAACAGCCTCCCAGTAGTTTCCACAATGGCTTCTATGGGGTCCAGGGAACTATAATTTTCCCTTGCTGCTTGGCTATGGGTAGCTGCACACACCATCCCCAGTTTGAGATTATTGCCAAGGATGATGTCAACTGCTAATGTTTTGGCTACAGCCACTTGTTGCACAGTTCCCCCTGTTTCACCCCAGTCTAGCAGAACGCCAGCGAGTGGTAATGTTTTCTCCCCAGTGAAGTCTTGTACAGTTACAAATGTATTGGGTATAAGCTGACCAGGCTCTACCAGATCCCCTTTGACCAATGTCAGGGATGCCCCTGTGTCCCTTAACCCTAGTGGTGTCTGTACACCATTCACTGTGACTGGGTGTATGTGTTCCCTCATGTTCACAGGCATGCTTCCAGGGACACACAAACAACCCACTTCTTTCCTAGCCCCATTATGTGTATTGCTCATCCTTTTGGGACACTGTCTGGCAATATGCCCAGTTTCTTTACAAACCCAACATTCGTTTCTTTTCTCAGAAAAATCTTTTCTTTGAAACTTGGGGCTAACTGGTTTCGGTGGTGGCAGTGAGGATTTTAGCAGCCCTGAAGGTGCGCTTTTCCCTTTCTGCCCTGCCACACCTGCCCCATTTGCTCTCAGAGCAGGTCTGTTCCTGGCATAGTGGTCAGAGAGTTCAGCAGCCTCTTGCATTGTTTTGGGATCTCGGTCCTCCAGCGAGGTTTTCAGCTCTGCTGAACATGCCTTAAAAAACTGTTCTAACAATATAGCATTTTCAATTTTATCTACAGAGTTTGCTTCAATTCCTTCTCACCAACATTTTAAACACTGACATCATTTCATGGCTAGCTCCTTGTAGCTCATATCAGGGCTTCTCCTGAGCTTACGGAATTTAGCCCTGTATGCTTCTGCAGTTAAAGCAAACTTTTTTAAAAGTGCAGCTTTAAGTTTGCTGTAATCATTACTGTCCTAATTGTCCATTTGACCCAATGCATCCCAAGCTTTTCCGGTAGGTAGCGGGGATAGCTGGAAGATCCAGGACCCTCCAGAAATTTTTGCCTGAACACAAACTTTTTCAAAGGAATTTAAAAAGGCATTCATATCCTCCTCCTGTTTAAATTCAGCTATCAATCTGGAATTTAATTTGTAACCTAGTCCTGTAGTTCCAGTTAAACCCAAGCCACTTACCTGCTCTGGTGCTGGTGGTTGGAGTCGTAGCTTCTCCAGTTCATGTCGCCTCTGACGCTCCGTCTCTGCACAATCAGCCTCCCCCTGTTCCTGGTCCACGTCTCGCTGTTCTTGCACTCTTCTTCTCTGCGGCTCACTGTTCTTGCTTCTCTTCTGTCTGGAACTCCAACTCCATTCTGTGTAACTCAATCTGCAGCCTGATTGCTTCCAGCTCCAGAATGCTGGTGACCTTCCCCTGTTGCTGTGACCCTGGGCTAGCACTGGCCCTGCTGTCCTCCCCACCAGATCTGAGCACTGCACTGGCCACTGACCCCTCCATGCCCAAGGTTTGGTCCTTTACAGTCACAGTCTTTGACTCAACACTCTGGGCATCACTGCCATCAGGGCATCCACGAGGTTCTGCTTGGTGGCTCTCCCCTCGTGAAGGACTCCTCTGTCCTGGCACAACTGTCTCAAGTAGTCTGCAGTGTGCCCACTGTAGTTGGAAGCCATCTTCTTCCCTGACTATGGCTACGCTAAATTGCATTTTGGAAAAAAAAAATAAAACAGGTAGGAACTTTGTAAGCAAAATTATATTGTTCTGTTTACCTTTTTTTAAAAATAAATCACTGCCTTATTTTGCAAGTGAGCTGTACAGTATTAAGCTGACACACTGAACAGTTAAAGCTTGAGTTATCAAATTTTTCATACCGCTGTCAACCAAATCTGTCACAAACACATTCAGCAGGTCAGGCCCTCTGCTCCCCCAGTGCCAACCTCAGAGTACAATAGTGTGAACAGATAACAGACAAGGTAACCCCTCCTGTCTGCTTTTGGGTCTGAATCATCCAAATCACCTTTAGTCTCAAGTTCTGGGGGGATTCAAATGGTGAACCTTATGCTAGCATACCAAAATGTAGAGGCTCAGATACGTACCATCTTTGGGGATTGCAGTACAATCTTTCACCAGGGGCACCAAGCCAGGCTTCCAAACTGAACCCTTAAAACTCTGTAAGAGACCTTAGGTATATTCTTACCTTTTCCCAGTTTAGTAATACCATGAAGCTATTAAACAATTGTCAGACTTAACCATCTATACATCACGTGCCAAAACAAGAACTGGCAGACACCCAAGCAGTCTTATAAATAAAAGGTACTTCACTAAAAGGTGATAAAAATATGAAAAATGTAAACAGAACAATATATCAAAGAGCATACAATCACTTAAAAGAACAAGGGCAAAGTACAAAACAAAAACTCCTACCAACATACAGTTAGATCTTTTCTACCCAATGTATTACCTCTGTAAGTGCCTTTAAAGTTAGTTTCTCTCAGAGTCCCAAAATAATATGACAAATTCCCCAGTTACTAGGATACATTTCAACCCCATCTCCCCACCCTCTTGGTGAGTCATCTAGCTCCTCCTTTTTAGAATTAAAAAAATACAAACATGATGTCCTATCAGGAGGTATATTAAATAATGTGACATCAAAAACTCATTTCCCAAATTATGGAGTCTTTGATCATCCAGTTCCTTTTAGGATTTACAACCCTGCAATCCCTCACCTATGTGTGATATAGCCAACAGGAATCAGCTAAATGATGTCCTGTCATAAAATGCATATTTATTTTCCCAACTTCAAAGCAGCAACAGGTCATAAAAAGGCCATAAAATGCATTATCTCAAGGAAGTTCATTACATTACAGATATCTCCTGGTCAGTGTAATATATCCTGTAGCTTCACTGAAACCTGGGGGGTGGTGGGGGGGCACCCATGGAAGCACAGGATGTCTTATGTGAGATAATTACATACTATATTTTTATATTACAAATATCATACAATAATCATAACCAGCTGGCCAAGCGTCACAGTTACATTTTATATTACATTACTCACAGAACTCTGGTATTAAATAGAGTCAGCACTCAAGCACTCCACCACTATTAAAAGGAGTTAAAATGTAAAGCCTCCTATTACTCACATGTAGAAACAGGTTATGACAAATTACACAATAGACCACAAATACACACGACTGTCATGTTTTCCCCTGTTGCTTTCCTTCAGTATCTGAATTTCATTATATGTTTAGGTCTAATAGCTTAGATTCTGCAGGTTTTATTTAACTCTAAAAATTGATTAGCGTTTTGCTCATAAAAGTGCTAAAACATTGTGAAAATGCATAGCATCTGCCTCACTGTGTTTAACAAACATAACACTTCTAGAAAACCTATATAAATTCATTCTGAACAGTTAGTATTGTCCCAAGAAAAAAAACTGCTATTCAATTATTTAAAACCCTGTTCTGTTGCAGCTCCCTACAACCAATATAAAAATCAAATGATCCACGTCACCTAATTTGAATATTCGATCTTTCAGAGTTTAGTTTTTCCAATCTGTGAGGTCCTCTGATCCAAATGCTGCTGTAGCTCCCCATGACCCAGACGGCACAGGCTGACTTTATTGTACTTACATTCCTTTAGTTAAAAGCTGTCAGATTTTAAAGTAAATGCTCTATATACTGTCACAACTTCCTGTGACTCACATAACGCCAACTGACCTATGTTAAAACCTTAGGAAAGGCCTCAGATATTACTGCCAGGATGGGTAAAAATTCTATATAATCAAATTTCTGCTAAAGTTAAAGTTAATGGGGTATTTCCGGGTAACTTTGATATTCATAGAGGGACAAGAAAAGGATGCCCCCTATTACTGCTACTGTTTATACTGGCCTTAGAGCCTCTACTAATTAAAATCAGGTCCACAAATGAGATCAAAGGCATGGGGAATGGCAAACAGAATAAACTTCTGGCATATGCAGATGATCTATTACTTACCCTCACAGATCCAAGCAGATCACTGCAACCCCTTTTAGAACTCATAAATTCCTTTTTCCTTATTCTCCGGTTTTAAAGTAAACTTTGAAAAATCAGAAATACTTCCAATTTCTAAAATATTTTGTACTACAGACTTTAGTCAATATACATTTAAAGTCTCTGCATCTACAATTAAATTCCTAAGTCTTGAAATTTGTGGAGAAATTAACAAAATTAGTCATCTTAATTTTACTAACTTATTGGATTCATAGAAATTGGATTTACAGAGGAGGTGGTGTCCAATGCTTATGTCTTTTGGGGGGGAAATTCAGGCAATAACTATGATTCTGGCCTCTAAAGTTTATTATTTTTTAGTTTAACACATTGCAGTCAACACCCAAATAATGGGGGGCAGCTGAAGTTGTACACAAGCTATCACAAAAATATACAAATGCACAACATTTTTAAAAATAATCCTTAAAACCAAAACAATAAAAATGAAATTTATATTACACAAAATTTACACAAGTAAATAATATTAACAGTTATTTAAAAATCTCGTAAAAAAAATGTCTGAAATTTGGTTGTTCTGAACACTGGTTTTCTCCATCTAACCTGTTTTCTTAATCCATAGACTGCAACCTCTCTAGGAGGTAACAGTGTGTGAAATTTATGTTGGGGACTACAAATTTCATAAAACAATTTCTTTGATATTTCTATTCTTCTCTCATCCAACCTTATCAACTTGCAAAGCTTCAGTGAGTCATTATATAACATTTCACTACCTAAAATAATCCGCAGGGCTCTCTTCTGAATTTTCTCAATCTCTTCACTTTCTACCTTAGTTAACCCAGTATCCCATACTGTAGCCCCATCCTTCAAGATGGAGTGAACAACAGTTCAGAAAAAAATGCACTAAATCATCCTGGCACACTCCTGCTACCTAACATTGTCAGAACGTACACTCTGGGATTTCCTTTCTTAACCATCTCAGCCACCTGTTCTTTCCAGCCAAAATAGTTTTGAATTAATTTTTGAAAATAACAGTTTAACACTTATTACATCATTTACCAATACAGTTAGCTGAGAAATATTATAAGCCGTAAGATTCTGCTCTTCTAAAATTTCTTTGGGAGGCTAAACCTGCTAAGATATCTAAATCCAAGCTACAACAACTTAGAAACAAAGGTGGATTCAATTACTCGGATTTTAAAATAGGACATGATACTTTTATAGTCTCTGAGTATTTCAATCCTTATGGCTCCAGGATTCAAATTTGATCCCGGGGTTGGTAGATATTGAAAAGCACTTAGTGAAAGGAGCTAATCCAAGGGTTATTTTGTTTGCAGAACTTCCAAAAGAAGTAAAATATCACCCCATTTCAACAGCAACATCAAGGGACTGGTCTAAGACTGCAAAGTGGTTAGATTGGAACCCAGCTCTTTCTCCACACTGTCCCATTTGGAATAATACAATAATCCAAAATGTAGGAAAAAGCTTCAAATGGCAGATTCGGAAGGAAAGGGACATTCTATACCTCAGTGATTTGCTGGATCAGAGTACATGTATACTGATGTCTTTTGCAGATTTATCTGGTAAATATAAGTTGCCTAGAACATAATTTTTTTTTTTTTTTAATATTTGCAACTTAGACAAATCTTAAAAGAAACAGTCAATGATTCAGTTACAATGCCCCTTACCTATTTCTTGGATAAGATATTCACTACAAATAAGGGATGTAAAACTATTTAGAGTTGGACTCTAGAGATGATCCACTCCAGCCCTTAATTAAAAAAATGGGAGCTAGAATTAGGTATTACTCTCTGTCCAGAAGAATGAGATCTCAGTTGGACAAATACACTCAAGGCATATAAAGAAGCAAAAGGCAGACTAACACATTACAAAATAGTTCATTGGTGGCATCACACACCAGAAAAACTGTTCAAATTGGGCTCATCAGATAATAATACATGCTGGAGGTGTCTCAATGATTTTAGCACTATCTCACATATAATTTGGTCATGTCCACTAATAAAACATTTTTGGGATGTTGTTTTTGGAGCATGTGAAAAGATCCTGAGCAAAACAATCACAGCATCTGAGAAACTGATAATGTTAAGCATTACATCTGACCTTATAGGGTGGTCTCATGCCAATGTCTTGTGGTTAATTACTGCCTTGATCTCAGCTAAAAACATAATCATTGGACACTGGAAACAAAATGCCCCCCGCCCCAACACTGACAGAATGGTTGGAGAATATCGCCACTAGATCTAGCTATGAAATGTAAGCTTTTGTCTGTAGTGATCGTATAGAGAAATTCCTAGACATTTGGAACCCTTTTCTACATTGTGTTTTGTAAAAAAGCTGTATGAACTAATAGGTAGATATATTTATTGCATTGATACATTTTACAGTTTACTTCCTTATCTAATGTTTCAGACCTCTTGCAGAGTATATCCTTGTAATGATTTGATCGCAGTGTCTTTCAGTATTCGATGGTATGTATATTTTTGTTTCTTGAACTCTCAATAAAATTTGAATTATAAACAAGGAAAAGGAGGCCTTCAGATGAAAAAGGAATGGGGAAAAATTAAGTCCAAATTCTTTTTTGTATGAACAAAAAAAGCCATATGAAAAAAGAATGGTAAAAAACTAAATCCAATTTTTTTTCATATTAAGGTATTCTTTTTTCATATGAATGGAAAGAGCATATGAAAAAGGATGCCTTCATACAAAAAAATAATTTGGACTTAGTTCCCCATTTTTTTTTTTTTTTTTTTTAAATGAAGGCATCCTTTTTCAAATGCTTTTTGTTTTATACAAAAAAAAAAACCACAAAATTAATGCCTTATATGAAAAGAAATGAAAAAAAAAATAAGTCTAAATTATTTTTTCTTATGAAGTCGTCCTTTTTCATATGGACCAACTCTTATTTTGTGTGCCCATATAAAAAAATAAATCTGCTCACGAATAAAGGTTTTTAATATTTAAAAAATATATTTCAGAGTCCTTTTTTCTAGAAACTAATTGCAGAATCCAACTAATGGGATCCAGATTAGCACAACACCTGTGTTGATGTGGGTGCAGGATGCAATTTTTGTGGGTTTTGACATTTTGTTTTTGAAAAAAATGGAAACAATATGGCGGCCATACAAAAAAAGATTTTTCCTCATGAAAAAAAGACCACCGCCATATGAAAAATGATTGTTTTTTGTATGGCCCAAATTCTTTTTTTGTTCCAAGCAGTTGTACAAAAGACTGCAACTGAGCATGCTCAGGACCAACATTTAAAAATGGAATAACTTTGGAAGAGATTAATATTGTTTCACCAAACCAGCGAATGGCACATCTATGGGCCAAGCCCTTTCTACCATGAAAATTTCAAACCACAATTCCACACCATCTGGGCACTAATCGATGAAAAAAAAAAAAAAAAAACAGTAATTTTGTAACTTTTTTTACTATCTGCATCTCAGAATCTGCATATCTGAACAGAATGAAACTTGGCATGTCAGGAGATCTACCCCCAGAAAATGAGCATGCAAAATTTTGTGCAAATCTGTTGAATGGTTGCAAAGATATTAAAGTGCAAATTTTGAGTTTTAACATAGAAACCCTGCTCATCCCCAACTACCATGCCACTATAATTACATTTATGCAATGCTTGTGAAATAATCTATACCACATCACCCTGATAATTTTGCTCGTCATGGACCTAGAGTGAGAGTTTAATGATACTGTCCCTCTAAGTAAGCAGTACAAAAAAATGCGGCAATATTGCGCTTGTCCTCCTCTGCTGGTCAGGCTGCCTTCAGACATAGAATGACTAAATTATGGAACTCCCTCCCTGCTGACATCTGGCACATGCCTCCATCACAGCAACTAAACCAACTCATCAAAGCGCACCTCGCCTCCCCATTCCTGTGACATCCAATAAATGAGAATGTCCAACTCAGATGATCCGTTCCACCTAATGACTATCCACCATCTTACCATCTTACTAGAGGTCTTGATTGATTATTTGCTTACTCTTTCATTACCACCTGTTCGGTGTATGCACTGATTGTAGTTTTCTGTTCCTGGTATATTTACTGATTGTATTTATGTTATGTGTTATTGTCATGACTGTATATTGAATTTTGCATCTCCACCGCCAACCTCCCCAGGATGCATCTGGAATCAAGCAGTACTTTGCTCAGTGTGCCTTCCTGGAAAACTCTTTAAATAAATAATACCTGATAGGGTGGATGGTACTGGCAGTACCAGACCACCCAGGGGCATAATGAGGCCCAACGCTGCAGGTGGAGGGCCTTATAGCCCCTGAAAGGTCCAGTATTGCCTAACACCACCCACCCTGGAGGGTATTATTGCACTTAGGAAATGGCTCACTAGTCACAATTTTAATAAAATGACATGAAGGATTAGAAATATTTGTAACAAGCATTTGTCAATGCTGAACATTGGTTGCTCGTTAAACAATTTGATGTTTTTCTGAAAAAGCCCAATGGTGAGTCTAGTCTGCATATCCACAAGACCTCCTACATTGTAGCACCACCCTGGGTGTGGCCTCACCATTGCTTTATATAGGGTAACACTACCTCCCTTTTCTGCTGGTGATACCCCTCCCTGTGCACCCCAGCATCCTACTAGCTTTTCCTACTGCCTTATCACACTGCTTTGCTAGAGGTTGAAACATAGAAATTGTCAGCAGATAAGGACCACTACGCCCAATCCAGTCTAACCATAAGCCATGTACTTGACTACGGCTTCTGACCCTCCCTCAGCTGTACCTCTATGGTTCTCCCATGCCTGTCCCATGTATGTTTAACTCCCGCCATAGTACTTGCTCCTACCACCTCCTGCAGCAGACCATTCCATGTGTCCACCACCCTCTCTGTGAAGAAAAGCATCCACATATTCCCTCTTAGCCTGCCACCTTCCAATTTCATGTCCTGCCCCCTCATTCTTGTACTCATCCTGAATTGGAAGATGCATTTTCTCTGCACCTTGTTTATGCCCTTGAGGTACTTGAATGTCTCTATCATGTCTCCTGTCTACCTCTTCTCCTCCAGCAAGTACATGTTGTAGTCCCTTAATCTCTGCTCATTTGTTTTGTGGTGCAAACCTGTACCATCTTAGTTGCCCTTCTCTGAACCATCTCCAGCATGTCTATGCCCTTTGAAAGGTGCGGTCTCCAGAACTGCACACAGTACTCCATGTGAGGCCTGACCAGGGTTTTATATAACATCATCACTACCTCCCTCCTTCTGCTGGTGGTACCCCCGCTTATGCACCCCAGCATGTCACTGGCCCTCCCCACTGCCTTTATAGTCTACTTTGACATTTTCAAATCATGTGAAATTATAACCCCCAGGTCCCTTTGTTCCTTGGCGACTCGGCAACTGCCTCCCCACCCCCATCCTGTAGCTCTCCCCAGGGTTTCTATGCCCCTGGTGCATAATTCTGCACTTAGATTTAAACCTGTTGCCACTCCTCAGACCATTTCTCAAGCCTGCCTAGGTCCCTTCTCATTTTCTCCACCCCTTCCAGAGTATCCACCCTGTTGCAGATCTTGGTGTCATCTGCAAACAGGCAGACCTTTCCTTCCAGCCCCTCTGCAATGTCACTAATGAAGACTGTCCCAAGGACCAATTCCTGCGGCACTCCACTGATTACCCCCTTCCCAGATTGTACCCTATTTACCATCACCCTCTGTCTTCTGTCTGTTAGCCAGTTCCTAACTCAGTTCACCACCTTGTCTATCATGCCAAGACTACCAATCTTGTTAACAAGCCTCTTATGTGAGACCATGGTGAAGACCTTGCTGAAACTGAGGTAGGCAATGTCCATGCCCCCCCAATTAACTTTGTCACCCAGTCAAAGAAATCCATCAGATTCATTTGACATAACCTACCTGCTGTTAGGCCTGACCAGAGTTTTATATAACGGCATCACTACCTCCCTCCTTCTGCTGGTGACACCCCTGCCTATGCATCCCTTGTAAATGTTTTACATTTTGACTCCAAATTTTCAACACTGCGTTCTCAACACCATATCTCATAATCCCCATAGGTGAAAATTTCTTAATCTGCGGTAAACGCCATTCCGCACCACAGGTGTCAAATCTTTTTGGCAGGATGTGTGAAAATGACAGCTGTACTGTTCATGTGGCTGTGTGAAGAAAAGGCTGGGATGAAAATTTGAGATCAAAATATAAAAATTGGCAAAGTTACGCATGTGCACAGGAAAATTTCAACAAGTGCGTGTAACTCTGGCTTTGCTGGTATTTTGCTCCAAATTTTCAACCTGGACTTTTGGACCCCACTCATGAACAGTGGTGCTATCATTTTGTTACTCAATCCCAAAAGGTGGTTTCACACAGTGACTGGGCCATTCCACCCCACAGGTGCAAGAACATGTTTTGGGCAAGATGTCAGAAATGACAGCTGTACTTCATGAGGCAGTGTGCAAAAATGGCTATGTTGAAAATTTGGAGTGATGATATTAAAAATTGACAAGCTACACTGTTATGTAGGAAAATTCAAATTAGCACACATAACTTGGGCGTTTACTGGTATTTTTGCTCCAAATTTTCAACATGGGCTTTTTGGGACCCCACCTCATGAACAATGGCACTATCATTTCAGTACTCTATCCTGAAAGGCGAGTTCACGCAGCAGTTGCACCATTCCATGCCACAGGTGCGAAAATACATTTCAAGCAGGATCTGAAAAAATGACAGCTTTACTGCTCATGAGGTGGTGTGAAACAATGGTTATGTTAAACATTTGGAGTCAAAATATTAAAAATAACCAAAGTTACGTGCATGCGTAGAAAACTTTCAACAGGCGCATGCAACTCGCCCATTGTTTGGTATTTTTACACTAAATTTTCAACATTGGCTTTTTGGGACTTCACCTCATGAACAGTGGCACTAGTGTTTTGTTAATCTGTCCCAAAAGGTAAGTCCCTGCAGTGACTGCAAAATCACCTTTCAGGACCAAGTAATGAAATGACAGTGACAGGGTTCATGATGTGGGGTTCCAAGAACCCAATGTTGAAAATGTGGTGTAAAAATCCCAAAAAAATGGCTGAGATATCAACACAAGTTGAAACTGCTATTGACAGCCATTATACAGTGCTTACCTTGATTTTTCAGTTTATGGTTGGGCTTTGAAGAGTGCAGACATGTCCCGGTCCAGAGAATATGACAGTGCCTGACCTCTGGTGGTAAGTATGAGGTAAGGGGAGGTGGGTGCGCAGACAGACAGTTGGGATGGTGGAGACGACAAGAGACTGTTTTTTATTTACAGAGTTAAAAAAAGTAATAAAGACATAGGGGGACTTTTTGGGGGGAGACAGGAATGTTTCAGCTTTACTGTTACGCTCCGCTAGACACCCAATCAAGGCAGACAGATAACGGGCCAGCAGGAGCACTCGGTGGCCACCCTTGCCAGGATCACGTGGGGGGCTAATGGCACAACAGACAATGATGGACAGTTTTCTTTCTTTCAGGGAGAGTTTGCTGTGTAACTGGAGGACACTGGGGATTGGGCACCCCAGTGTCAGTAACTTATCTTTGGGGAGGAGAAGGTGGTGGGTGCTTAGAGAGAGGGTTGTGTGGGAACAACTTTTGGGGCAGTTTTCAGCAATGCAAGAGGGAGAGAGAGAGAGAGAGGAGTGAGGAGCTGACCCCAGCAGTGTACACATTGAGCTGTGCGGTGATCGGAAACTCTGTGGCAGCATGCGGCTTCACTGTTATGCTCTGCTGGACCCCAGTCAAGGCCAACAGATAACAGGGACATCAGGAGCACTCGGTGGCCACCCAGGACTGGGGAGCAGGCAGCACACAAATCACTGCATGTCTTGGTGGGCTGAGCGGTCATGCAAATCAAGGGTAAGCTCTCTCAGATTAGAGCGGCGGTCCTTTGAAGTGCATGACTGTTCAGCACACCGAGCAGAAAACTGCATCAGGACCACATTGAATGATCATTAGTAGACTGCCAGCCCCTGGTTCTGTGAACTGCCATGGCTCAGCAGTGATGCCCCCAATCTTTTATTGCCACAATATGTTGGTTTGCGCATGCGCAACGAACATAATAAATATTAAAAACAGTAACAAAATACATTTTGTTGTAAAGTAGTCCATGCCATATTTGTCAGTAGAGGGTGCTATTGTTTAGGTTTACCTCTTCCAGTGACATTCATCCAATTGCTGTGTTTATGATTAGTTGTTTCTGTCACAACTGTGTTCCAGCGGCATGGCCTATGCCCCCCCCCCGGGTGTTACACACTGTTGGAAGAAACTGTTTCTGTTACTTCATGGGAGCCAGGACTGCTCAGGACTGTAATGATGCACTGCTGTGTACCGTTGTAGAAGATGTCTCGCTGATCTCCTTGCTCGTTATCATGGTGGGTTGCAATCGGGAAGCCATCAGGAGCACAGAGCGTTTTAGTGGCAGCAACAATTACAAGGTACTGTAGCAGTTTGAAAACTGTTGGAATCGCTGACTTTAAAGTGTTTGTTTTTGTTAAGTGTTCTAATTGCACCAAAGTTCCATTACTATAGACGGACGTCCCTCTTTAGCTTGTTTTAGGTGACTGGGTTGTGTTGTACACCGAATAGGTGATGGTTATATGGCTAACAGGTGGTAGATATATGGCTTAACCATGTATGCCAATCATGTCCAAAGAGATACATCACAGTTTTTCCGTTTTCAACTTCATGCCTTTACTGGAATGTACACATATCTAGTTGAATCTAACCGAGCAAAAACAGGACTTTATAGTACCTCTGATCTGCAAAAATTTATATATACATATACATACACACACACACACACACACACACACACACACACACACACACACACACACACACACACCTCACTTCTCCATGGCTGTAGTGCTGCAATCCCAGTATGTCCCTAGCATGCTTTCATTAACACACATTTCTCTAAGGCATCAAGTAATTGCAGATACAGGAGGTAAATATTAATAATAAAATCTTTATTTCGCATAAGCGCCTTTCAAAGTACCAAGGCACTTTACAGAAAGTTAAAACAACAGTAATAAAATCAGTAAATACAATCCAAACAATAACACAAATCTGGCGAGGTTCATTATTTAGTGCCGTTGAAGGTCTGGCACCATAAAAAAAAGTCTTTAGCACCTGTTTAAAGCCTCCCACCATCATGCATTCCCACAGCCGAAGGGGTAGAGAATTCCAGAGGGTAGGGGCCATGTACATAAATGCACGGGCCCCAGAAGACTTCAAAGATGCCCTCGGAATCTCCAGCAACCCCTCGTCGGACAAACAGAGTGGTCGCACGGGGCAATAGAGAACAAGAAGCTCTTTCAAGTAGTCAGGGCTGAGTCCATGTAGGGCTTTGTAAGTCAGTAAACCAACTTTAAAGGTGATCCACCACCAAATCAGCAGCCAGTGCAGAGTGCACAGCACAGGGGTGATATGAGCACATTGAGAACTTCCCATCAGCAATCTTGCTGCGCCATTCTGCACTAGCTGCAGGTGATGGATATCAACCCCAGGAAGCCCTAAGTAAAGGGGTTACAGTAATCAAGACGAGTCACAAAAGCATGAACCAATGTAGGTAGATCTGAGGCGGAACAAGGTTCTTGATCCTGGTGATATTCGTAAGATGGTACAAGGATGACTTGATGACTGTCGACACCCGAGATCGTAAAGTCAGCCCATCATAAAGCACCATCCCCAGGTCCCGCACCCGTTCAGAGGTAAGGATCTGGGAGCCCCCTAGATAGATTCCAGAGGATTGACCAGTCCTCAACCCCTCTATCCAGTGACCCAGGTCTACAACCATCACCTCGGTCTCTCCGCATTCAACTTTAGCCAGCTCAAATTCATCCAGTCCTAGATTTCAGCAAGGCAGAGTGCACTATCCTGGTCAGGTGCAAAGACAGGTAGAGCTGGGTATCATCAGCATAGCAATGAAACCTCAACTCATACCATCTTACAATGTCTCAGAGGGGCAGCATGTACACTGCAAACAACATGGGGGACAGTACTGAGCGACCCCACATGACAGAGAGAATGGGTCCTAGGAAAAAATCCCAGACACCACTCTCCGAGTTCTGTCAGTAAGGAAGGATGTAAACCACCTGAGAACCTTACATGTCAGGCCACAGATGGACCTCAAACACCCAAGCAATACCCCATGGTCGACAGTGTCAAAAGCTGGAGAGAGATCAAGGAGCACCAGAATGGAACGGTGTCTCCGATCTCTCGCCATCAGGAGATCACTGAGCACCCGAACCAATGCGGTCTCAGTACTACACCTCTTTTGAAAACTGGACTGGAGAGGTTCAGAGATGTTATGGATGGTCAAGTGGTTCTCCAATTGTACCACCACTACTTTCTCAATAACCTTCCCTATAAAGGGGAGATTTGAGATTGGTCTGTAGTTGGCCAGAGTCCAGGTCCAAAGAAGCTTTTTTCAGGAGGGGTGTTACCACTGCCTCCTTCAGGGAGCTTGGAAACTCGCCTGAATCAAGGGAGCACCGGACTACTTGTACCAGGATCAGGCCAATAATATCACAACATCCCATAATCAGGGAGGTTGGGCCCAGATCCAAACTACAGCATGTAGGGTGCATACTCTGAACAATCTGAACAATCCACATGACATCTGTGAACTCTGGTAGGTCAAAGGAACTCCAGGAAGCATGAGGTGAAGTGACCAAGCACCAATCACCAGCATCCCTACAGGGCGAGTCAGGAGGATCTCAGACTTGATGTTGGCCCCTTATTCACAAAGAATCAAGCAAGTTCATCGCACCACTTGCAAAAGGTCTTCAGAGCTGCAGACAGGTTGGGTTGCACAACCTGTCCACAGTTCAGAAGAGCTGAGCTGCTCAATTCTGAGTGGCAGCAATCTCCCCAGATAGGAATTCTGCCTTCTTATGAGAGATCGCTGATTGATAGGCCTGATAATGCTCTTCCAATCTAAGTCAGTCGACCTCCAGGGTGGATTTCCACCAACATCGCTCTAACCTAGGTCCTAGTCACCGCAACTCTCTCAGGGACCCATCAAACCAAGGGGACTGAGGGCAAAGGGAGAGAGGATGAACACAGACAAGAGCAATTGAGTCCAGGGCTACAGAGGTGGCCCTATTATAGGTCAAGACCAAGGTCTCTGCACTCAAGCTGGCCACAGGAAACTCAGAGAGGTCAATCACTGCCATAAGGCCTTCAGGGCACACCTCCCATAAAGAGCGGTAACTGACCATCTCCACAGGGGCAGACCTATGAAGGGGGGCACAAAAGTTGAACCTCATGGTGTAATGATCGGACCAACTGACAGGTTCCACCCCCAAATCGGAGGCCTCAATCCCCAGGAGGAAAACCAAATCTAAAGAATGACCATGATGATGGGTAACAATCTTTGTAAGGCCCAGCGATGTCATCAGCTGGAGAAGTACTGTCCAAATTGCGAGAGTTCATCGCCGACCCAGGCATTAAAGTCACCTAGAACCATCAGTCTGGGCAACTCCAGCACTATGTCAACCACAAGTCAGCTACTTCCTGTAGGAATTGCTTCTCATCCCCACTTGGATGGTAGACAAGAGCTATCCTACAACCTACACCTGCCACCACGGTACACTCAAAGGATTCGGCCTCCTCAACTGGTACACTCATGAGGCCCAACTTAGTCTTAAAACAGATCACCAACACCCTCCCCCACGGTCCAATCTCGAGCTTGCATCACAGAGTACCTGGCCGGAATTGCAGCTTCTAATATGGGGCCAGCATTTTCATCCAGCCAGGTCTCGGTGATGCATGCCAGATCAGTTCCAATAAGATCTGCAATAATTGCCATCTTATTCTTAACAGATCTGGCATTACATAACATGGCTCGAGTTGGATGGGCTTCAACGGCTGCCCCACCTACTTGCTCACCAGAAATGGAAGTGCCCTTGGGTATGGGAAATAAACATGGAACACCAAACTCCATTTCACCCCAAGGTATCTTCTAGACCCAACAACCCCAATGTGAGAGATCCGTTCATTCATTCTCTGATGTCCGCACCCCCTACAAACAATACCAGCATTCGACAGCACTGGTAAGTTGACAACGTTAATGGGGGGGTGAGGAATGGACGGAGGGAGCAGAGGGCAGAGAACGAATAGCACATGACCGAGGATGGAGGCCTACACATCCTACAGGCTAACCAAACCCAGAAAGCACAACACCAGGCAACTAACCCAAAGGGAAACCCCCAAACAGACAATGATAAAGATAATAATAGTAAGTAAAACCAGGTCAAAATAAAATCTCCTGCAGTCCCCTCTCACTGGACATGCATAAGAATTTCAGACTGGGGCTCTCACTCCCTATCAATGGTGAAAATAGGACCTCAGTTCATGATTAGGCAAAATCCATAAAAGTCAATGTCTGGGAGGTTCTTTCACAGCCTCCCACCTTGAATAAAACCAGGAAAGGTTGATGAAACTAGGACTCACTCCCAGTCAATGACAAATATGTCCAGAACATTAACAGACAAATAAAGTCAAATAAAAATCGGTGTCTGAGAGGTTCTCTCACAATCTCCCTCCACAAACAAAGCAGAAAATTAAAGTCAGTGTTAATACTGGTCCCATAAAACAGTTTAAGCACCAGAAAAAATGCAGGAAAGACCTCAGGCAACAGGCCAAACCCTAGTTCGACTTCCCAGGGCAAGGATTAGCCAGCCGAAATCTAGGCAAAACAAATTTCCTTCACCCTTCAAGTTCCAGGCAGGGAGGTGAGAAATAGACCAACACAGCGCAATGGTGGCTAATACAATAGATAGATCCAAACATCTTCCAAGCCAGGGGAAAAGGGAGGGGGAACCACACAGCCCCCAGAGCCCCGAGGCAACACAGACGGCCCCACCGTCCACTGACCATGAGGCAATCTATGCCCCTCACCACCCAACCCCAATTCTCTGACAGGAGTCCAGGGAGCAGGGTCCAGGAAACTCCAAGTCCATGAAGGAAACCCCCCAACCAACCCCCGACACAAACCCAGTGGGATCTTAGCAACTGTTACTCACGACCTTGCAGCTGTAATAGTCGGCGAACGTGGACACGAACTTCTTCAAACTCCTTTGTACATCCAATTATGTTGCCTGCCTAGAAAGTTGGGGCTAACTCTACGTTAAAACAGGACTCCAACAAGGCAGGGCACCAAAGTTCCCAAACTTGATTGTGGTCCTCTTAAGTTGTTCTCCACGGTAGTCGGATTACCAACATGCATTAGGCAATAGCTCCCAAATCAGTTTAGGGCCAGACTTCTTTGGTGCTATGCAAGCACCCCTAATACAAAGTCCTGTACACCATGCCAAATAGTTGCCAGCAACCAGTACAAGCAATCTCAACAGACGAAAATGCTGGGTAGATCATGATTTTACCAGAGCCAGCGGTTGGAATTAAAATGGAGCCGACCACAACTTGCACTATTCCCGCTGCAGCTGTTTAGCCATCGTGTTGACAAATACTGTCAAACAAATAAATTAAAGCAGTCAAAACACACTAGAAACATTTAAAAAACAGCACGCTACTGAGCTAAGTTGATGGCTGACCCAACGTGGTCGCCATCTTGAAAAGTAAAAGTCCAAGTTTCTTTCTTCTCTTGTGACTGTAAATACAGTGGTTTAGTGCAGAATCAGAGAAGGAACAAAGGAATAGCCCCCTCTTTCAAACTGCAGTCTTCACACCCCTCAGAGGCATATATTTACTAAATATTTTAAGGGGTAAGCACACTTGACTCTCACAGGTCTATCATAGATTGGCAAGAAAGTGAAGTGCAAAATAGAGGGAGGCTAATGATGATCTGTTGTACCAGGCTTTAAAGGCACTATCACTGATATACTGTTATATGAGTTATACTGGTTAACTGGTCAGGTCGTTCTAACTTCCCTTATAGCTCTGTCTTCTAGCTCTGTGAATAGGCAGTTAGCCTTAATTAGCCTTTCATAACTGACAGCACCTGAGCCAACAGAGCTAACACCTGCCTGAAACCTAATCTAAATCTACAGTTATATCCCAATACTATAAAATGGTACCTACACTTCAGTGCAACAGGACAGACTGCAGATTACCATTTCAACCTACCCCAAGCACATTTCAATGCTGCACAATCCTTCTGCACTGTCTGTAGGGAGGGAAAAAAGCATTTGTCAATGCCAAAAGTTTTCCATTGGTAATACAGTTGTACATGCCTCCCATATGTTTCCGTGAAAGTTGATACCCCCCACCCTCACCCCCAGCAGTACCCAGCCCCACAGGGTGTACAACAGCATGAAGGAACATAAACTGACCAAGAAAAACAGGGCGTCTGGACTGGAGTCAGACCGTGAGCTTTAACCATGACCTCCAAAGGCTTAATAAAAAGAATGGCTTGGTGGCACCTAAAATGGCAGATTTACATAAAAACTAATTATATTCCATAACAGTTACAATTTGTGCAATTCTTAGTAATTCAGATTATGTTTGTCAGGATACAAGCCCAGAACAAATCTCCTGAAAGTGAGGGAAAGTACCCTCATTCTATGTATATGCTAATTTCTGAATTCCTAAGTGTTTAGATATTGCCAAACGGGACAGAAGCTCCAAGCAGTCATAGTAAATCACCAGTTCAAAGCAGGCGGTAGCTGCAATCACCAATCACACTGGCATCTTAGGTAAGAAAGGAGCTTGAATCACTTCAGTAACCAATCTTTTTATTCCTTTCCCAGACATGGAACCAACAGAACTAGGATGGCAGTGTTACCATTGCTGGCTTACGCAGCGCCCTCCTCACAGGGCTACCACAGAGCTCATTTACAACTTGTAAGACAGGTGCCTTTATACAAAAATCAATTAAATCACATGTGCTTGTGTGACCAATACAAAGTAAAGAATCATCATTCAATCAGTGTAATCACCCTGTCTGTGATACAACAACAGTCTCAAATGTTTCCAGAACAGAATTCATTTTTGGAAATTCAAAGAAAATAAAAAAATCAAAAAATTATTTTTACTTCATTAATCATTGTTCCTTATTGCAAAAAATCCTCATACGTTGGGGCTTCTGTTTCTGAGGAAGTCCTGTAACACAAATGAACAGGACTGTTAGAAAAGTAATGCAGTGTGTATACCCATATAACAGAATCAGAGTGCATGTGTTTGCAACTAGCACATACAATGCAACTTAAGTACTATTTTGTCAATGCACAGGGAGATCGGGAAGTCACTCCTAAAGCGCATGCATATGGTTATATGCTAAAACATTTGCCACCAACACATACAACACAATTTAAATACTTTTTAGTCAGTACTGTTTTCCACCTTTAATAGGAAGGTCAGAAGGCACTCCTATTATGGGGGGGGGTTAAAAAACATAGATTTCATTTTTTTCAATTTTATTTTCTCCCCCCCCCCTTCCCCCAAGTAGGAATGGTGAGATCTCAAATTTACCATTGAGACCCGGATATTTTAGTGCTCCTGTCTTATATATCCACTCCTCTTCTCAACAGTTGAGGAGGTTATCAAGTCACCACCTCGTACATTTTTTTGCAATCTGCTCAATGCTTGTTATTGAAATCCGATATGGGACATTAGGGTGGCTGTGAACATGCAATGCCATAGCGTAGGTCACATTTTTATTCTTGATGGTGTTTATATGTTCACAATGATTCCCTGCACATTTTGTCAACATCCCCTTTGGAGCCATTGTAAAAGAGCTTGTGCTCAAAGGCCGTTTCCAAATCCTTAAATAAATAAAATAAAAATCAGTTTTTACCACAGCTTGATCTTGTTCCCTATAGCATCTGTCCAAACATTTGTCGGTCAGTTCCTGTGCACGCTGCTCATAGGTTGTTTCCCTTGAGCAGTTTCTTTTCATTCTAAGGAAATTACCTTTAGAGAAGTTACGAATCAGGTGGAGTGGGTGGCAGCTATCAACTCTTGACAGGCTATTTCAATCTGTGGATTTTGTGTACAAATCTATTGTTAGTGTATCATCAGCTTCCTTGATTATCAAGAGGTCTAAGAAATTAATAACCTGTCTGCTGGAGGTGACAGTGAATTTCAGGCTGGGATTTCATTTCTTCTAAAAACCTGACAAATTCTGTTAGTTCCTCACTGGTCCCCTTCCATATGAGAAATAGGTCATCAATGAAGTGTGTGTGTATGTATGTATGTATGCATGTATACATACATCATACATATATATATATACATATATATATATATATATATATATATATATATATATATATATATATATATATATATATATATACATATACACACACACACACACACACACACACACACACACACACACACTGTATATATACACACACAGTATATATCTCAATTATTTCATAATAGGGGTTATTTTGTGCTTCATATATCACTTTGTCTTCCCATTCTGCTCCGATACAAATGGCCAAACTGGGTGCTAAAGTAGCCTATAGCTATCCTTTTATTTGTTTGTACAACCTGGTTTCAAACATAAAGATATTATTTAGAACAATATCTGTGAGTTCAGCCACCATGTTTGTTATAGGTTGTGGCAAGGATGTGTATTTCAACAGGAGTATTCTATCGATTGCAGACCCCCTTCTGTCAGGATGTTTGTATATAAAACATTTACATCCATTGTGACCATTAACCAATCAGATTCTAACTGCAAATCACTTACTGTGTGTCGTATCCTTTAAATGTCTTCTGGTCTGCTTTACTAATGGATTCAGAAAGCTATCCACAAACCTAAAGATTGGCTCAGTGAGCCAACCAATGCCAGAAACTATCGGGCATCCTGGTCATGTCACAGGATTTTTATGCACTTTCAGTAATGTAGAAAAAGTTGGTTTGATTGCAGTGTTCTACTGATAAGTAACATAGTTCATTGGTGTCAATCATATAATTTTCAAAAAGTTCAAGCAGGTACATTTCAATTTCTTTCTGGATTCTAGCTGTGGGATCAAAGTTAAGACTTTCATAGTATTCTCTATCAGACAGTTGTCTATATACCTCCAATGTGTATGCTTCCACTTGTACTTGTATGCTACAGATGAATGTAGTGGAGGGCAAAAGGTGGAGGGTGGTCTGAAAAGGGGTACAGCTGCATTAGCTACCTCACCCACTTCTGTTCTTTGTGTGGTCTGATTACTGACAGTAGCATTATCATTATTCCCCACAGTCAGACCATCATTACCCACGCTAGAAATTGAACCCTGATTACTAAAAAATAGTTTCAGATTAATTTTTCAAGCAGACCTTTGAATATCTAAATACATGTCAAACTCCCCCACAATGTAGCATGGTACATACGAAAGTCATTTAGCAAATACCTATTTTTCTTCCTCAGTGAGGATGAGGCTAGAGATATTTATAATGTTCACACTGATTGAATGGTGATTCTTTACTTATTGGTCACACAAGCACATGTGATTTAATTGATTTTTGTATAAAGGCACCTGTCTTACAAGTTGTAAATGAGCTCTGAGGAAGCCCTGTGAGGAGGGTGATACACAAGCCAGCAGTGGTAACACTGCCATCCTATTTCTGTTGGTTCCATGTCTGGGAAAGGAATAAAAAAAAGACTGGTTACAGAAGTGATTCAAGTTCTTTTCTTACCCAAAATTCCAGTGTGATTGGTGAGTGGAGCTACCACCTGCTTTGAACATTTGACTCTCTTAACAGCAGCACCACCATTCCTGGGCTTTACCCCACTTGCTTCCACAGTAAATCAACATTTGGTTGCAGAGCTTTATTCCAAGAATACTATTGCCCGTACTGACAGTTCTCATCATTGCACTAATAGTACTTAGAAACATATGAAAATAAATATGTTACTGAATGCCATTTATGAACTCCGTCTCTCTCTGCCTCCAGACAAGATAAAATGCTTCTCTCAGACTTTACAATCAATGCTTTACTTCATTTGCTGTAGAAAACTGTAACCATCCAAAAAAGCCACCGTTTCAAACAGTTTTAAAAAAGGAATTTCCCATACTAAACATACACAACACATTACACCACAAAATTGTACCTGTAATACCACAATAATGGCCCAGTGGCTGAGGATTTAGGTGCTGGACACACACCTCTTGTGACCCAGGTTCGAGGACGAGCCGGGCCACCAGGGGTCGGCAGGGGAGAGACAGGATTGAGCATCCATAGGACTGCTCTCCTCTCTTGAGGAGGGATCCAGGGGTAGCCCTGAGCAGCAGTGGCCACCGGTGGAGACCGGCGGCACTGCTACACTCTTGGGATCATACAGCACGGGGTGAAGTCGGACAGCTACCCACCTGACATGGGTGGGAGCACCTACATTGAGGGCTGGGTGGCATTGCACGTCCCACATCAGGGGATGTAACCTGGACAAAGGAAAAACCTGGTGCCAAAGATCAGGTGACAGCACCTGTCCCTCTTGCCCTTCGCCGGGCTTCCCTGACTGGCCTTTGATTTCGGCATCCTACTTCTCGTGCGATGTCGGAGTCTGCCTTGTAAGAGCCCCCCAAGTATGAGAGAGGCGACCCACCCCAGATAGGGTTAGCCAGGGGTGCCGGCATCGGTGAGGAGGGAAAGGGGAGACACAGTCCAGGGATACTCAGGCAGGAAGGACAAGGATAGAATGCCTGAGAGAGGACCTCGGGGCCATGACAGGAGTGAAACAAAGTCGGAAAAAAAAATAACTACAATAAACGAGCAAGGGCATTTTTTTTTTTAAATAACATCATCCGACAAAGGTTTACCTTTAATCTGGTGAATATAGTACTGCTATCACTCAGATGGGTTCCCAGCCAAGCCAACCCATGCATTGGATAATACACTTTCTTGGCAGCAAAGCAAGTGGTTTCCTTATGGTGTGCGTGTGGGGTGGGGGGCTGTCCACTCCCATCCCCTATCAGATCCCACACTGGCACATCTTCAGGACATAGACTGGGTGAAGGCAGCTCAGAGAGGGACAACTAAGATGATGCATGGTTTGCACCAGAAAACATATGAGGAGAGATTAAAAAGCACCAATGTGTACTTGCTGAAGGAAAGGAGAGCAGGGAGACATGATAGATACCTTCAAGTATATTAAAGACACAAACTAGGTATAGGGGGAGATATTTTTCAGCACAGAAGCACAAGAACAAGGGGCATGATAGGAGATTGGGTGGGGGGCAAGATAAGGGGAAAAGTGAGGAAGTTTTTCTTCATGGAAAGGGTGGTGGACACATGGAATAGTCTGCCACAGGAGGTGGTGGGAGTGAGCACAGTGGGGGGATTTAAAGATGCATGGGACAGGCATAAGGGAACCCTAAAGATGGGATGGAGAGGCTAAAGCCAATGACCAACTAGGGCCAGAAAGCCAGACCAGTGGCACGGAGGGTTGAGGCGTTGGACGCCACACCTCACGCCACGCCGGTGACCCGGGTTCAGGAACGAGCTCGGGTCGTCGGGGGTCGGCAGGGAGGGAGGAGATCGCATCCGGGAGGATCACTCTGTCCTCCCCGGGAGGGTTCAGGGACGTGGTCACAAGGGCACCTCTGGTGGAGACCAGTGAATGCAGAGTTCGAGGCCGCTATGCATTGTGAGGGGGTGGTGCTGCAGCAGGTGCGGCAATAGTGCCATTGATGCCATTGCGACCGAGCATCCGGGAAACCAGAGGAAAATGGAAATACCCTGCACTCGGGGATGGCGGCGGCAGCATCTGTAAGCCACACTCCACAGGCGGACTACCTCCTGTCCTGGGCCAAGCCTAGCCCGGCCTGAATTGTAGATAGAGCACCCTGGATGGATAGGATGGCCCTTCCTCGGGGGCTGAGTGCCGAGGGGATAGCCGGGCTGGTGCCAGAATGCAGGGGGAGTTTCAGGCTAGGAGGTAGAGTTGGGGGTATGGTGGATGCTTGAGAGAGTTCCCCGTAGTAGCAGTGAAGAAATAGAATGTAAAAAAAAAAAAAAAAAAAAAACTAGGGTCAGAAGCCGCAGATACAGGTAGGGTCTGGGGGGCAGACTAGGTGGGCCTAGCGGTCCTTATCTGCCGACAATTTCTGTGTTTCTATGTTTCCCCTTATTGGTATAGCGAGATGGTTAATATTATTACAATACCTCCAAGGACAGCCTTAAAGAGTTGTTGACACCCTCTTATAGTTTGGGCAGGCAACTCATGCCAAGGAGTTGCCTTCCCAAAGAGCTAAGTTTGTTACTTTTGGAATTTTTTTTCCCAGTAAATATATAAATATTTACCTTAATCTGCTTGGCTCATGACCCCCTTGCACCAGCTGAGCGCTATAGTACCACCACTAAAATCCGCACGTTGACGTGCAGTAGGTAACGGGGCTACACATGCTCTACGTACAGTGTAGTTATTAACAGGATTGTGGAGGGGGGGGGGCTTTCTAACTGTACTAAGATTACCTTTGCTGGTAGTTCTACAAGTATGGGATGAACATGTAGAACTACCAGGAAAGATAATCGTAGTACTTTTAGGCAGCCCACCTTGCAAGATCCTGTTAATAACTAGAAAGAACATCGGCTGCCCCTCTCCCTACTGCATGTCAAAGTGCTGATTTTACAGTAGTTGTGGTGCTGCCGCGCTCAACAGCCCCTTGGCTCACCTCGTACAAGGAATTTATAAGTCTAGCAGATTAGAGTTAATATGCACATATTTACTGAATAAAAAAAAATTCCCCAAAGTACAGAACTTAGATTCTTGGGTAAGCAACTCCTTGCAATGACTTTGCCTGCCCAGACCATGTCAACAGCTCTTTAAGCTAATGGTTTGCTAGCCATAAAGAAACAAAAGAGTTGCTTTCAGTAACCATTAAATTTAACTGGAATTCACTACTGTACAAAGACTCATGGAATGACTTACAGTAGATTTTCTACTAATGGAGTCACATAAAATAATTGTATTTACAAGATATTAACGTGCAGGTAAACTCCAATCAGCTATGAAAGAATACTTTAAGTTCAGCATTTTTCATCCCACTCCCAGAAAAAAGGATGACACACAGTATTATTTAGCCTATAAAAATTTGTACAAAAATGCCACAGCATACAGTAATACTTCCACTTTGATCTCTCACACGCACCCACACGCCCCTTTTAGTTCAAGACTGTAGATTAACTGACAAGGGTGTCACAGGCCCAGGGATCCATGCCTTATGTTTGTTTTAAAAATAACTTTCATTCCCATTCCCACAATGTCTATTTGTCTTGTCTGTTAGCAGTGTGAATGAACTTGGGAGCAGTAAGAGAATTCACCTTTAGCATTCCTGAATACACTCACACAAACACACACACCTCTAAGCTCAACTGCAGACTTTCAGCAAGAGGCAGTATAGTGCAGTGGTTTAAGTCTCTAAGCTGCAAATCTGGTGACATCCAGCAGACCAGACCTGGGTTTGAATCACACAGCTTCCACTTGCATACTGTGTGACCCTGAGCAAGTCACTTAACTTCCCTGTGCTCCCCAGGCTTCCTGTAAAAGCCAGCTTAGTGTGCTACTCTTGGTTAAACAACTAAATAAATAAAAAAGTTAACAGGAGGCCCAGAAACAGCTTCCAAAAGAAGTTCCAAGTAACCAGACATATTCAAGTCAAGGACAGTCTCTGTTCCTCCTTCTCACTCCCTTTCCCTCCCATCTCTCCCCCTTCACCTTCCGTGTGTGTCTGTCTGTTTCTTACTCCCCCTTTCATTTCTCTCACTCTCTACCTTCTTCTATGTGTCTCTCCTTCTCCCTCTCTCTCTCTCTCCCCTTGTGTGTGTGTCTCTCACTCCCCTTCCATATTTCTCTCTCTCTCTCCCCCAGTCTCTCTGTTCCCTCCCTGAAAAAGCTGCAAGTAACCATCAATATTTGTTCCAAACACACAGTATGTCAAGTCAAGTTTATTGCAGGAATTACTCCATTGAGCAGGCTCATTCACCAGGAGGTCCTGAACATAAATCAGCAACATATACATAAATCACCAACATATACAGAGAGAATGACGAGATAGTACAAACAGTCTTGGAAACAATTAACATACAGCAGCAAGGTACAACTTATACATGGCATATGCAATATATACAAAATAAACAATATATACAATTTGTACAAAGTAACACTATAAATTACCTAGTATACTAGGAGGCTGCCAGCCCAAGAATTTGAACACAAAGCCCTAGTGAATAGAAGAGGACGAGGGAATCGAACAAGCATTTGTCAATGCCGAATGTTTGCTTGCTGGTATTAGCATTGGACATGCAGGAGGTAGACATATGCAGAACAGGAATGGTAGTGAAGCATTGAAGTTCATGCCAACCCCACCTCCATCCTGTAGAGATGGACAGGCATTGGGGTAAGTGTTTGGGTCATTGGCTCTGACGGGCATACCATGTGCCATTCTGTGCCACATGAATAAAATCACAGATCAGGCAGGATGTGAAGAATGACAGCTATACCATCCAGAGGGAGGTGTGAAGAGATGGCAATGTTGAACAGCTGTACTGGGAATATAAAAAGTGCTCACACGTGCGAACATATAGTATGTGGAAACTGCGCAATGCATGCACATTACACAGTCATTTTATGGACGTTCGTCATGAAAGATTCAAAATAGGCATTGTAGGACCTCTGCTCATGAACAGTGTCACTGTGATTTTCTTGATGTGTTCTAAACACTGATTTCCCACAGCAAGCATACTATTCTGCGCCAGAAGTGCAAAAACACATTTCGGCCAGGATGTGAAAAATGACAGCTGTACTGTTCATAAGGAGGTGCAAAAAAAATGGCAATGTTGAAAAGGTGGAGTGACCATATTACAAATGTGCAAAGTTATGAGCATGACTGGAAACAGTGCAACACACGCTTGTAACACAGTCATCTTATGGAGTTTGATCACCAAATTTTCAACATAGGCATTTTACGGCCTGTGCTAATGAACAATGTCACTGTGATTTTGTTAATGTGGCCCCAACACTGATTTCCTACAGTGGCCGCGCTGCTCTACGCTGCAGGTGCAAAAATACATTTTGGCCAGGATATGAAAAATGACAGCTTTACTGTTCATAAGGAGGGCCGGAAAAATTGGCAATGTTGAAAATCTGGAGTGAACATATTACAAATGTGCGACGTTATGAGCATACGTGGAAACTGTGCAATGCACGCTCGTAACAGTCATTTGATGGACTTTCATCACCAAATTTTCAATATAGGCATTTTAGGATGTCTGCTAATGAACAGTGTCACTGTGATTTTCTTCATGTATCCCGAACACTGATTTCGCACAGCGACTGCGCTATTCCGCACCGCAAGTGCGAAAACATATTTTGCCCAAGATGTGAAAAATGACAGCTGTACTGTTCATAAGGAGGTGCAGAAAAATGGCAATGTTGAAAATCTGGACTGAAAATATTACAAATTTGCAAAGTTCTGGCGTGCATAGCAACTGGCATAGCAGCACCCTAAATAAAACAGTCATTTCTTGGATTTTTTCACCAAATTTTTCAAAATATACTTTTGAGAGCCCAACTGATGAACACTGCCACAGTCGTTGGTTTATCAGTCCGAAGGTGATTCCGCAGTGACCGCAAATCACCTTTCGGACCGATTAATGCCATGACAGTGACTGAATTCATGAAGTGTCCCAAAACCCCAAGTTGAAAATCTGGTGCCAAAATTCCTAAAAATGCATGAGATATGCAAAAAGTTGAAAAAACTATCTATCCCATTATGCAGCTTACCTGCATTTCCTCAGTTCGCGGTCGGCTTTGAAGAGTGCAAGCGTGTTCCCAGTCCACCGGATCGTGCGCCAGACTCTGGAGGTAAGTATGGGGTGAGGGGTGTGGGGAGACAGGGTGCGGGTTGTGGGGAGGGGCCAGGAGACCTGAGGGACAGATTTTGTTTTACAGGTTGTAAAAAAAAAAAAAAAAAAAAAATTCATTGCAGAATGGTTTTCCTTTGCAGGGCATTGGGCACACTGGGGTGGGCTCCTGCATGCCACCTGAACACTGTTTTTTGGGGGTGTCGCAGATGGGAGATTGGGCACCCCGACTGCACAAAAGCCGGGGCGCAAGAGCCGAGGGATTGAGCACCCCTCGGGTCTCTCACATTACTTTGGGGGCCATGCCACGGGGAGTGGGCCCCCATCGGCACATCACGCAGGGAGTGGGGACACCTACGCGACAGGGAGTGGCTCCCCTTCGCAAGGCAACACCGGGATAGATGCCGGAGGGGATTGGGGCCCCTGTTGGCAAAACACATCTGTGGGGAGTGGGCATGCTGTCGAGGGGATTGGTCACCCCCGCACTATGGTTTCTCGATATTGTTTGTAAACACATGCAACGCCGCCACCATGTTCACAAACAATATCACACCAGCAATGTTCCGCCCAGTAAAGACAGGTCACTCCTCATTGCAGCAATTGCTGAGGCTGCAATGACGAGGCAGCCCGTGATTGCTGCGGCGAAAATGTTAGAACTTGGTGCACCTTCTGGAAGCCAGTGTCATCAGCACACTGTGCCTCCATTGGTGCACCAAGTCCAGGCCCCCAAATGCAATGCTACTGTTAGATGCCACACTGCCACGCCTCCCCAACCCACTTCTCTCCTAAGCTGTCACATCATGTTTCTTGTGCATGCGCAAGCAAACATAAAAAGGGATCAAGGTGGGATATAACAGGAAAGGTGGGAGCGGGGAAGGTGAGGGAAAAGGAGGAGACAATGGATAAAAGGCATAAGTCAAGGCTTAGGCCTCACGGCAACTGCATGTATCTTTCACATTTCTTGAGGCTAATGCTTTAAAGAAATTAACAGAAACAAGGCTGGAAAGTGTAAGGACAGACTGCAGTTTGTTCCAGGCTGCAGGGAGGGCATAGGAGATTGCACGCTAACCAAAGGAGGGAAGAATCATGTAAGCACATAAGCAAGGAATGTACCAGACCTCTGCGATGAAAACTGCAGTTGCCAACTCATCTGAGCTTTGAAAATCCTTTTGTAATTGTGTAGTGAATGGCAGACATAGTGAAAAGTAAAAAAAAAAATACATATATAAACAAAAGTAAAACAAAGTCCTGCAGACAGCTTTGATCTTTCTATGCTTTTCTCCACTCAGAGAAAAGAGGAGGTCACAATATTGCTATTTCCAGCAGCTAGGCTAGCAACAAAGTCCAGCTAACTTTTACATCCATCTGTGCTAAAAACATCCAGGTGTGGGGGGAGGCCCGTGTGCAGTTTGTAGCTTTATTAACTATGACTTAAGTCGGACTAAATAGAGCAATAAATAATGTCTGACCTCTGCTTCAAAAGTTAAGAGTGGTAAAGTCAACAATACCTTCTGTACCTTCACAAACACTGCTTTCCTGATGCTACAACCGCCTGGCCATTACCTCCTGTCCTCTCCCTGGTAGATTATGGCATAGTCATCTATGGCACTGCTGACCCCACTGTATTGTGACGCATTAAAGTCATGCTCAACAAAGCATGCAGACTGGTCATGCATTGCGACAGATTGACACATTCCTGTGATCTCTACAAGTCTGCCAAAGGGTTGCCATTTGATGTCCATCTTAGGTACCATACTTGCCTCTTGGCCAAGAAAATCCACCTTGGCCAAGCCCCGCCTGGTCTGCATAGCCTCATCCAACCCACCCCATTGGTCAGAACCTCCTGTAGTTCTACTGGGACCTCCCTACTAGTCCCCCACTGTCGAAAGTTTCTTGACCAAAGACCCTTTTTATACTGAGCCCCCCCGTTGGCTCAACAGCCTCCACCCCATCTCCCTAGAGCCCAGGATCAGTCCCTTAAAGACTAGTCTCAAAGCTCTTCTGCTGGAATCTTCAGCCTGTGACTGTCCCTAATCCTCTCTTCCTCCTGCTCCCCCACTTGTTGGGGATCTGTATAACTCTGCCTCATAAATGGTATGCTATATGGAAAAATGTATTCATGTATTACTTAAATTATTATGGATATTATGGTTAACGCTTGGTCCTCTGCTTGCAAAGACTACTGTTCTGTATCCCTCGTCTGTGTGGCTTTGTGTATTGCTTTGGTCCTGATCACTGTATTTATAATACTGTATAATTTTTGTATGCATAATTCCATTCCTTGTTTTCGCTCTTGTTTCTCTTACCTGAACACTGTACTGCTTAATAATATATGTAAGTCCTTATTGTTGTTTGACGTGGAGCCTTTGTAAAGGAGTCTATGACTCAAAGGGTTGTAATTCTGAATGATATTAAATAAAAAATAAATAAAATACAGCTAACTGCTTAGCTGTTGCTGCAAACCATCATGCACTGATAATGCTACCCCCCCACACACACATACAGTTAATCACACAAAACAAAGCCAAAGCAGTCTTTTTTTGTAACTTTTTTTTACTGTTCACTGCTGCTACATCATTATAAGATGTGATGATTCTTTCTATGAGACTCAGTCAAGGAGTCGGTGACTGTGACTACTTACAAGTTCTCTGTTGCGAGTGTGTGGTTGCCACTGTAGTGGACATGAGACAGAAGCATCTCTTATCTACTATTGAGCACAACTCATCTTATCTTACCCTCAGCTTCTCTCTCATTGTCTCCAGAGTGGGCAGATGCTAGCAGGTCACAGGAAAAGGACAGTTAACAGACGCTACTAAAAAACTATCTAAGAAACCACTTCTTGCAGGAGCACAATCTTTGAACTGCCCGCTGTGGCGCATCCTGAATGGCAATCATCATCTTACTAGAGACAACAGGCAACTAGCCAATGGACATCACTATACACTGAAAGATCTTCCCTCCCACTCTTACTAGTGCTATCTCCCCCTCCCATTGTCCATGATAAGGACAGTAAACAATGGCTACTTTAGTGCTATAAAACCTGTTCGGCAAGTGTTTGTTCTTTTTTCCCCGCTGCTACACCTGCCTCTCCTTCCAGGCCTAGAAGAACACAAAGGGACCCATATCACACACTATGCTGATGCTGTTGCCATGGTCAGACTGGACAGGCCAAATACCCAGAAATGTCCAGGTGAGTTGTGCGTATTGCACAGTATAGTGTGTACTGGCACAGGGGACAGCAGTATTTGAAAGGGGGCCTTTTGTCTTGACAGTAGACGCTGAGACCAAGTCATGCAGAATCCCACAAAAGGCTATTCACATTACTGATTACATTCAAAGTTAAAAAAGCGTATGTTAATGTTTCTCATGGGGGGGGGAGACAGTGCTGCTGGGAGTCAGGATGCTATGGGTGGGGCAGGCAATAAACTGTGAACAAACAGCATCAGACTGAAGCAGTCTGCTCTGTATGTAGTGATCATTCAGCCCATCAGCTCTAGCTCAGCAGCTCCGGTGGGGTGGTGGTGGGGGGTTATGTCAGCCAGGCTGATCGGGACAGTGCACAGCTGTTTGCTGGGAGGTGTCCTGCAGATGAAAAGAAAAAGCCACCACATGATTGGTGCTGCATTTTCTTTTCAAGTAGAGACCAATTCAAGCAAAATACCATCATGATCAGCCTGGCTGATGATTGGTGTGGCACTGTTGTGCCCCTTGCAGAGCACTCTGCATTGGACAGATAGTGTTACACCTTTTAAAAGCAACTCATATCAAGAAGTTCGCTGCGGATGGGCGCATGGCGAACTTAAAAAAGGGGCACTTATACTGCCAAGTGCCATAGGTTTAATCATTCTGCAAAGGCTCAGGCATAGTTATGAAAATGCTGATCTGTGGCTGGTTACGCTAGGATACCTCAGACCTCATAACTGACTATTCAATGCAATAGTTCAAGGATGGGGAAGGAGATCTTAATCCAAAACAGAGTAACAAACTAGCAAATTGTAGAAACAAAGTAAACCTGTTACAGAACAAGAACATTGTCCGTGTCTTACCACACTGTACACAACTCTATTTTCACACTCTATAGAATTCTACAATTTAAAATCTACATTGGCCCGCGTGGGTTCTTACAGAGGGCGTTGGATGAGGGTTCTCATCCCGCCCTTAATCTATGAGGACTCCAGCCAGGTAATGATGGAGTTTAGAGAATCCAAGCACGATCCGAGAAATACCCCTATAACATGAGGGCACAAATCATCACTTTTATTATGTTGTAATATGTTGTGTGCAACTGTAAAGAAAAGCGCTGTTATGCAACTGGTTAAAGGTGACTGAAGCCAAAAACTTAGAGGTACAATCTAAGAGCTTAGCCCCTTGTAGAAATGACTGGGGGGGAGGGGAGGGGAGGATGCCCGAATCAGGACCTGCTACGTTTTCCTCATTACAATTCATCTACTAAATATATCCACCTTAAGAAACTAAAATGACAGATATGAAACTCCACAGCTGGAATGTAAGGGGTCTGAATTCACCAATAAAACATAAGCAGGTACTGACCCATCTCAAAAAATTACACACCCAAGTTGCACTACTGCAAAAGACAAAACTTTCTCATTATTAATCAACTAAGCTAGTTAGAGAATGGGTTGGACTAGAAGTTCATAGCCCATCCCAATCAAAACGAGGATGGTCTCGATTTTTATATATAAATCGTTGACATGGACTCTAACAAAATCTAAACATGATGAAGAAGGCCAGAGGGTTTTCACCCTCTTCCAGACACCTCAGGGTCCACTTGTGATTGGGAACCTGTATGCTCCTAACACAGAGTCCCCTGCTAGAGGGGTTAAACTATGGATGGCAGATGTAGCACTTACAGATGCTTGGAGAGTACTGAACCCAGGAGTTAGAGACTATACATGCCACTATAGCAGGCACGGAACATATAGCAGAATTTATATGCAACTTACCTCACCTAAAATCACTGCCATGACAATGGCGGAAATCATCAACCCTCTCATTATATTAGACCATGCTCTGCTTCAATTAGATATTTTACATGGCTCAGTAAGCCACAAATCAACTAACTGGAGGATGGACCCCTGCTAACACTAAACCCTAAATTCAGTCCATGGCTCAACACGGCAGCCGAGGATTTTTTCAAAATAAATGACACAAGAGAGGTCTCAATGGCCACCTTATGGGTAGCGTTCTAGGCTACCATGCGGGGGAGCAATATGTCCTATTCAGGTGCAAGACAAGGGAACAGGAACTAAAAGATATGGAAAATAAGCTGATAGCTTTAGAGAAACAACATGACTCAAACCCCAAGGCATCACCAAGTACTTCTGTACAAAGAAATATTAAAATTAAGGAATGGAATTAATATCCTGACAGCTAGAAAAGCAGAATTGGTGATCATGTGGCTAAAATATTGGGGTGGAATGTTGGAAACTATTGGTCTACAGACTAAAAAGCAACAGGCCAAGAGACACCCTCAGAGATGCAAACGGTAAAACTCATACTTCAGAAAACGAAATTAATGACCTAATGAAAGATTTTTATGTTCAGCTGTATCAGCTGTATACCTCAACTACAAGCAATAACCCTGAGGCCCTTGCAGCATTCCTAGGAAAGCTAAATCTCCCAAAAATAACCTCTGCCCAAGCCATAGCCTTAGATCAGAATTTCACTAGTGATGAAACAAAAACTACCATCCTGACATTAAAGAAAAAAAAGCTACGGGGATGGGCTACTGAGAGTTCTACCAAGCTCTGGCCCAAGTGGTATCACCAGTCATGCAAAGACGTTTTCAGAATTACAAGAAATGGGCATCTTCCTCCTACAAGTGTGAGGCAACCCTAGCAATTCTCCCCAAACCAGGGAAAGACAAAGAACTGCCTGCTAGTTATAGGCCAATCTCGCTATAACAGTGGACAGCAAAATCCATGCTAAGATACTGGCCACCTGACTGGAAAAGCACATCCCATCCCAAATACACCCATCCCAGGTGGGCTTCATCCAAGGCAGATATAGCTCTGATCATACGAGAACACTACTAGATGTGATGCAAATATCAATCTCTTCTCCCACTCCAGCTGCTGCACTGGCTGTTGACTTCAAAAAGGCCTTTGACTCAGCGGAGTGGCAATACTTGTATACTATGCTGTACAAAATGGGCTTTAAGGCAACTTTTGTCAATATGGTCAGAGCTATTTATGCCAACCCAAAGACATGAATCCTGATGAACAACACTCTATCAACACCTTTCACCCTAGAAAGACGGATACATCAGGGATGCCCACTCTCACTACTCCTTTTTATGCTTCCTTGCACTTGCGCAAAAAACATCTTGGGACAGTACCACATTTGAGAGGTGTGTCAGGGACGAGTCCAGTGCAGAGCACTGTACAGTGGGCTTGACCCTGACACACCAATGACCACTGAAGCCAAGTGTGATGGCCGTTGAAATTCCACAGCAGGGAGTTGGTCGAACTTTAGAGAAATTAACCGCACCAATGAGTGAGTGCTCTTCATTCCTCTAATTTGCATAGCCAGTATTGCAACTCTGCAGACACTCCTGCTCCCTCACACTGCTGCAGTCTGCCCCACATCCTCCTTTCCCCCACCAGCCCAGCATCTTTCATTAAACCCTCCTGCTCCCTCACACTGCTGCGGTTCTCCCCACTCCCGTCCCAGCCCCGGGCATCTAATAAAACCCTCCTGCTCCCTCCCACTGTGTGATGTCCGCCCCACACCCTTCATTCCCTGTTCCCATGCTGACATCGGGGTGCTCAATCCCTGTGCCGACATTATGTATCCCCTAACTCATGTGGCACACTGGGAGCCCACCCCAGTGTTCCCAAATGTATTTATTTTTGCACCTGTAAATATAGAAAACTTTCCTCTGACCTCTTTGTTTTAACCTGTAAAAAAGAAAATGGTCCCTCATCGTCTCCCCAGTCCTCCTCCCCATCTCCCCTACCACCGAGCACCTACCTCCCTGCACCCTCTCTTACCCCATACTTCCTTCCAGAGGTCAGCACTGTCATCTTCTGAGGACCGGGATATGTCTGCATTCTTCAAAGCCGACCAGCAAACTGAAGAATCAAAGATAAGCGCCATATAATGTCAGTCAATGCGGTTTTCAACTGAGGTTGATGTCTCAACCATTTTTAGGAATTCTGGCCCCAAATTTTCAACATTGGGTTCTTGGGACCTCACCTCATGAACAGTGTCACTGTCTTTTCATTACTCAGTCCCGAAAGGTGATTTTGCAGTCACTGCACGGAATCACTTTCAGGACTGATTAACAAAATGACAGTGCCACTGTTCCGCAGGTGTCCCAAAAAGCCATGTTGTAAATTTGTTAAATATTCAAATAAATGACTGCGTTATGAGTGTGCATTGCACAGTTTCTACACACGCTCCTAACTGCCAATTTTAATATTTTCACTCCAGATTTTCAACATTGCCATTTTTTTTAACACCTCCTTATGAACAGTACAGCTGTCATTTTTCATATCCTACCCAAAATGTGTTTTTGCACCTGTGGTGCAGAATGGCGCAGTTGCTCTTTGAAATCACCTTTCAGGATGAGTGAGTGAAATGACAGCGGCACTCTTCATGAGGTGGGGTCCCAAAAAGGCTATGTTGAAAACTTGGTGAAACAACTCCAAAAAAATGGCCAAGCTACACCTGGTCATTCAAAATGTTTTACGTACCCATGTAACTTCGGTCATTTTCAATATTTTCACTCTAAAATTTCAATATAGCCTTTTATCACACCTCCTCATGACCAGTACAGTGAAACAGTTTTTTCAGAAAAATGTCTGCGTACACGGACTAAAATGCCTGATCATATCAGTGAATTTGGTGTGCCCTGACCATTCGCGATTGTTGTCTGTCAGCACAAAGCCCTTCTCGCATCGCCAGCGAGCTTTGTACCGTTGGACCAGCTGGATCATTTTGAGGTGAATAACCGATTTTTGCACCAGATACTTTGGTATATCAAGATATTTAGGTCCCATGTGCCACTGCAATTTGTTTTCTGTGCTTTGAACTCTTGGCTGGCTACCTAACAGTGGTGAGCACTGTCCCAATCTGGGAAAGTCATGGCATTCTTTTTGATCTGTTTAGCAGCTGTCATTTTTCATCCTGCCCAGATGTGTTTTCACACCTGTGGTGTGGAATGCAGTTCTCCATGGATTTAAAACTTTTCACCTACAGGGTTCATGAGGTGGGGTGATAAGAAGGCTATGTTCAACATTTAGTGTCAAAATAAACAAAAAATGACAAAGTTACGCCCACTTGTTGCAGTTTCGGTATGCATGCTAGTAACTGTGGAAATCTTAAATATTTGCACCCCACATAAAATTATTTGTATTCCTACTCCACAGCCCTCTCTATCTGGAGGGAGCTCCAGCCCTGCCCCCCCCCCAACATCCACCAGCCAACACCGATCAGCTAACCCCTGGGCTTACCCCCCGGTGGGTCAGCGGGGAGGCCCACCCCCACCAAGACTGGATCCAGTACAGGAGTCGGCACTGTGACTATTCGGGGGTGGGACCTGCAAGCTACCTCCATCATCCACCATGAGCTTTGTTCCTCCTGGTTTCTCCCCTTCAGGGGTGGAGTGTGAAAGGATGCCAGCGATGGTGCCTTGCACGCTCCCATGTGCGCACCCCATCATGCATCTGCCCTGCCTCTGACCCAATGTCTGCAGCATTGGTGTGCCAGCTCCCAGCTGCTGCTAGGGGCCAGACATGCACCAATAACTAGTCGCCCCTCTCCCCGAAGAAGGAGAGCTGTCCCTGGAATGCTTAATCCTTCTCCTCCCCTGCCCACCCCAGTGGCCTGCGCTCACTCCTGAACATGGATAGCTGGAGTGGCGCGAGGTGTGGCATCCAGCACCTCAACTCTCAGCACCACCCGCCTGGCGATACCCACATTTTCAACATAGCCTTTTTATTACCTGAGCTTCTGTATGCAAATGCTGTCCAAAATATGACCGCTTGCCAAAACATAGTTCAGGCAGGCTTTTCCTCCCACCAGAAGTTCAACTAACACAATACACACCTGCCATATAAACCATGCAAGGAAACATTCGGCATTGACAATTGCTTGTTATCCTAGCCATAGAACCCTTAGCAGAGGCCATTAGAGAGCACCAGGGCATAACATAGGGCAAAACATAGTTCAGGCAGGCTTTTCCTCCCACCAGAAGTTCAACTAACACAATACACACCTGCCATATAAACCATGCAAGGAAACATTCGGCATTGACAATTGCTTGTTATCCTAGCCATAGAACCCTTAGCAGAGGCCATTAGAGAGCACCAGGGCATACTGGGGGTAAAGACCGGAGATACAGAGATCAAATCCCTAATGTACGCAGATGATCTACTGGTAATTCTGCAAGATGCACACAACTCAGTGCAACCACTGCTCTAGTTACTAGAAACTTTCACTAACCTATCAGGACTAAAGATAAACAAGAGTAAGATTGACGTTTTACCACTTAAACTATGCCTTGAACCCCACTTTACAGCTCTAAGCTGGAGATGGGCAAAGGACCACATACTGTACCTAGGAATTAAAATCACAGCAAGGGGGTGCTAATGAGCACCTAAAGTAGAAGACGTCTCTCCTTGAGCTCCGTCTCCACAGGATAATTAATCAACAAATATAAGTGTCTTTTTTCCAAAAGAACCACGGGCAAAGTACAGAAATCAATAGAATAAGGTACAGGGTTTTAAATAATTGATTAGCAGTTTTTTTCTTGGGATGATACTAAGTGTACAGAATGTATTTATACAGATTTTCTAGAAGTGCCATGTTTGTTAAACACAGTGAGGCAAGAGCTATGCATTTTCACAAAGATTTAGCACTTTTATGAGAAAAACGCTAATCAATTTTTAGAGTTAAATAAAACCCTGCGGTACAATGGATGACTATCTGGTGCAGAACCTGGGGAAAGGTGCGTGGAATGCAGCCAAAACATCGAGAAAGCTGGCACTGGCTGCAGTGCAAGAAGGTCAGGGCACTATCGAGCTATCCGTGCATGAAATGGAAACACTGGGCCGCACCATGACTAAGCAAGTTACAGCAGCACTCAATCCCAAATTAGACACACTGACTGGTAAAATGAATGAAATGACTGAGCAACTTACCGGTCAGGCTTATATCATAAGGCAAAGGCGGAGTACTGCAAAACCTTACTCACTGCCACATGGGGCTCGGGTCACAAGTTCTGGGACTCCCTCAAAGAGCTCAGTGGCAGCCTCCACTGCACCTTCTTCCCAAATCAGGGCCAATGGGTCAACCACAGACCCTGCCCTGATTGCATACATTTAATGACTCCTTCTCCGACCTTACTGGTGTTCTCCCTCCAACTTCTTCTCCCCACCACCCCCAATACTGCATTGTTCCTCCACCCCCTATTCTGCTTTAAAGCAATTTCTCAGTGTGAAGCTGCCCCTCTTTTACTCAAGACCCTCAGCAAATCTCGTTTCAGCAGTGATACGCTAGACCTTAAACTGCTTAGACTCACCTTTCAATGAAGTTCTCCCCCTCACCATGCTTCTGAACGCTCCCCATCACTAGGCCAGTTTCCTAAATGGAAATCTGCCCTCATCACATCTATCCCTAAAAGCAGTGACCGTGACCTGCCTGGGAACTACCGCCCCATCTCAATCCTGCCTCCCTCTCAAAACCTTGGAGAAAATTGTGGCCATCCAGCTAATGGACTACCTTCCAAATATAGCCTCCTGTGTCCTGAACAGCATGGCTTCCACCATAACCACAGTACAACCACAGCCCTCTTGGAATTTATAAATGCCCTCCACACATCTCTGGACACTGGCCACACTGCTGGTGCTGTCTTCATAGACCTTTCTAAGACATTTGATATGGTGCACCCACACTACTCCTGGATTCCCCACACAGATAGGCCTGTTCCCGGAGACCACTGGCTGGTTTGCCAGCTAACTGTCTGAAGAACCAGACAGTCAGGATTGCCCATACCCTGTCTTCCTCCAAGTCAGGTCAGGGGTCACAAAGGGCTCTATTCTTGGCCAACTACTTTTCTCCTCTGTTCTCAACTCCCTGCCCAAGGCTTGCTCCGGGAAACTACTATTGTATGCAGATGATGCCATCCTCTACAGCTCTCACTGACCCTGTAGCTCTCCGCTAGGCGCTCCAGAAATCTTTCACAGAAGCTGAATCCTGGTTCGCTCAACATAGGCTAGTATTAAATTGCAAAAACAAAATCCATGATGTTTGCACACCCCCAAAACAAGAACATAGGACAACCCCTGCTCATACTGAACTCCATAAATGACCCCCTTGAGCAGGTTACCTCATTCAAATACCTAGGTATCACCCTAGACTCTGGGCTCACCTGCCATGACCACATCTGAATACTGAGCACTGCTGTCAATGTGTGTATTGGTCTACTTCACCGGTACAAGCACTGCCTCCTCCAGAAGCTCTCCACCTATACTATCACTAATAGACTATGGAATCATCATCTATGGGGCAGCCGACAACACGTACTAAACAAAATTAGACTGGGCCTCAATAAGGCCTGTAGATGCTACAGGCTGTGCTATACCTATACATACCTGCACCCTTTACGCTTCGACAAACTGGCTAAACTTTGACGGGAGGCTCAAATATCAGGCCTGCCTCTTTGCTAAGAAAATAACAGCAGGGCTACTCCCACCTGCCCTCTCCTCCCTACTCCAGGCACCACTGTCCACCCACCTCACTCGACAATCAGCGACAACCCACTTCAAGGTACCTCGCTGCAAGACCACTTCGGGTCAAAGAACTTTTAGATACCTGACCCCTAAATGGCTCCACTCACTCCCAAACTCCCTCCTCACAGAACCCAAACTTGGTCAGTTCAAGTCCCAACTAAGAGACCTAATCACTCACGAATCAGTCTATGACTGCCCTTGAATCTGACCTTCCTGCCCCCCCCACCCCACAACTATGGATGTAACTCTGGTCCAGCCGCCCTGGGCACACCTATATTTTGACAATGGACATCTCAGTTCGGTCTGACCTACTAATAACCACTAGGGCATGGATCACGCCACCACCCTGCAGTGTATGTTTTGTTACCTACTATCATTTGTACTGTGTACCTATGTTTGGCAGCACTCTGTAACTCTGTATCTTCAGCTGGTTTACTGTGTTATCTGTAATCATTTTTGCATCCATTTGTAACCATTTTGTATCCATTTCTGTAATTATTGTGTTAGTTGTTGCTATTGTCCCTGATGTCTCTGTTTTCAATGACGTGGAACCTTTGTAAAGGAGTCTGACTCAAAGGTGTTATCCAATAGTGTTGTGTAAATTATTTATAGATTTGTATTTATTTATTGTTTTAAATATTGTAAAGCGCCTTTGTTTGAAAGAAAGTGCCATATAAATAAAGTTTAATTTCATTTCAATAAATAAATCAATAAATAAAAAAATAAAAGGGGCGTCTTGGATCACAGTCACAGAAGAAAGAATATCCACACTGGAGGACCGGGTGAGTCGGGTTCCAGAGAAGGTGCAACAGATGCGGCAAGAAATGGAGGAGTTGCGCGAGCAGCTTGATTACCAGGAAAACTACCAGAGGAGGAATAACCTCCATATTAGGGGGTTACTGGAAGGCAAGGAGGGCCACTCAGCAGAGGAATTTTGTGGCAGAATTCTCCCAGAGCTATTGGGCTTGCAACCCAAGGGGGGGAGGGAGGTACAAGATCGAGAGGGCCCACAGAGCATTGGCACCATGGCCCCAAGCCGGAGAACCGCTGAGGCAGGTGATATTCTGGTTTCACAATTTTGCAGACAGGCAGGCTCTCTGGTTTGCATTTAAGCAGAAGCGGGAGGTGATTTACGAGGGCGCGAGGCTCTTCATGCACCAGGACTTTTCACAGAGACTCCAGTGGAGGCACCTCCTGTTTAACCCAATAATGGATGAGCTAAGGGAAAAGAAGTCTGAGTTCCAGTTCTTGTACCCGGCACTGGTTAAAATTAGAAAGGAGGGTGCCACCTATACATTCCATGAGACTGAATGGGTTAAGCAATTCCTGAGACAGCTGGAGGCTGTAGGAAGGCAAGCTGTAGCAACAACGAGCAAGTAAGGTTTCTGTGCTTTATTTCTAAAGGTATTTGAATTTAATTGAACTGATTGGCTGCGAAGTGGCAGGACAATATCAACACCTAACCCTGGGTGGGCAACCGGGCAGGTGGGCACAACTCCTGGATCTACATTATTGATGGCATTTGCGAGAGTGTCTGGCTAGCAACTCCCTTCAGTTTATGACTGCATTTGCAGGGTGTAGGCCGGACCACCTGGAACTAAATTTCTGATAGCTTTTGCAAGTGTTGGCGGCTTGCTTGTGGGGCAGGGGGCTGAGACTAGAGACCGTAGACTGGCGTGGACTGCTGGCTCTGCCCCTCCAGACAGCAAGGTGAAGATTTTATACAAACTGGGCTGGATTTAATTTCGAAATGGACAGACCAGTTACAGCTGGAAAGGCAAACCTGGATAGCTGAGTGAGAAGAGGGGAAGAAATTTAAACAGACGCATGGCTGGGATACAGCAATGGGCAGCGGTCTGGAAGACGGCCACGTGCTAGGAACAACAGATAGAACACACTCTAGCAAAATTTTCTTGACTGCAAAATGAGGGACATGAAGGCAAGGCTGGGTGGCTACTGATGAGGAAAAGAATGTTTCCTGACATGAAATGGGGGGGCATCTGTTTGGGGACCTTCTTGACGTGAGATACCTCCAACTTTTGTTCCTATATTAGTCCGATATTTTATGATCCACCATTAGTGCTAAACAGAGAAGGTAGGTGACTGGGGAATGTGACTTTTAAGGTAATTTGATGGGAGACGGATTGGCAGTGTCCCTTGGTGGGGAAGGTTAGTGGTGGAAAAGGGAAGGGGAGGTGGGGATTCATCTGTCACACGAAGCTGGAACAGGGACAATCAGGCTGCTCGAGGAATAATCTGACTCAGTCTCTCATGTATTGGTCTTTTCTTTCAGATATACCGAGACGTCTTTTCCCTGGGTTGGTCATCAATGCTGGGAAAGGATAGAACTCTTTGAACAGCCTGTGTTTTTTTCCATTGATCTCCAGGAACCATGAGAAGGAGAGTGGGGCTTCCAAAGGAGAGCCCTGGACTGGGAAGCTGAGAGAGGAGGAAAAGATTCTCGGGCTTAGAAACAATTATTTGGGGAGGAAAGAGGCTGGAAGGAGAGAGGGAGAGGGGAAGAGTCAGATGCGAGCAGCTGGGGAAAGTTACAGGTCTTTCCAGACTAGGGAGTAAGAGGGTGGGGAAAAGGAGGGGAATCACTGACAGTACAATGATGAACAGTGGAGGTGGGGGGAGGGAAGGTTAGAGGAAACAAAATATAAACATTTGATGGGCAATATGGCTATAAAGACAGATAGGGGAGAGGGGCTAATGCATCTCTCCGTATCCCCAGAAGGTATAGGGAAAGCTGAAGAGAAGTGTCACGGGAATGTTGGGGGGAGGGCGGGGGTACCTTATGGGTATGATGATGCAAAGATGGCAAAATGTGAAACTTTATGTTAAATTGTTGTGGGAGGCCCTGCCTGTTGCAGGCACCCAAATGGAACAGAAGTGAGTCTGCAAGTTCCAAACAGTACCACAGGGGAGGGGGGGGAGATGTCTGAAGGTTCTAAACACATGGCAAAGAATAAGACTGTAGTTTATGATTGGATAGAGAATTTTAAGAAAGGTGGCAACGAATGTAAAAAAAGTGGATATGCATGAGGAGAGGGTTATAACAGCATGGAATATTAGAGGATTTGCAAATCCTATAAAGAGGAAAAAGGTTTTGCTAGTGCTCAAAAGGCAATGCATCAAGGTAGCCCTGGTACAAGAGACACATCTCACTGATGAGCATAAAAAGCTGGTGGGGGCATGGGTGGAAGTCTGTTGGGCAGCCTCCTATAACTCCCACAAAGATTGGGTGGCGATATTACTGCACAAAAGTATGCCTTTTACGGCTGACAGGGTGGTAAAAGACCCCACAGAGGGGTGATATATCTTTGTTCAAGGGACTCTGGGGGGTGAACAAGTTATGTTTGCCAGCATATACACCCCTTCCACTTTTGATGTAAGCTTTTATAGCAAACTACTGGATGTAATCGTCAAAGAACAATTTCCAAACCTGTACATGGGGGACTTCAACCAGCGATGGAGCCCAGCCTGACCACTCCTGGGGGTGAGTAGACATGTAGAAGGGCTATGTCAGTGAAGACAAGGGGTAATAGACCTCAACCTAGTGGGTACATGGCAGGCGGCAATCCTGGAGCTAGGAAATATACCTTTTTGCACACACACACCCCCATGGCACGTGGTCCAGGATGGAATACATTTACTGTACAAAGACCAAGTATGGAAGTATTAGGGTGTGACTTATAGTCACATACACATCTCGGACCGCATGATGGTTGTGGTGACCCTGCTTAAGAGGGAGGGAAAGGAAAACTCGGGATGGTGGTTCCCACCTGCTTGCTTATCACAAAATTTACAGAATTTCTGAAGGAACAGTGGATATATATAAAGAGGGGTATGCAGCTATGGCCCCATCCAAGATAGCATACTGGGAGGCAGGGAAAGTGTACATGAGGGGCATGATAATTCATTATGTCACAAATCAGAAGAGACAGAGGTACACTAGACAGCAATCGCTAGAGAGACAACTGAAGGAAGCAGAGAGGAAAATGATTGCCTCCCCGACAGACCAGTTGAGGGGAGAAATGCAGGCACTGTGAAGGGCATTGAACCTATTACTAACAGGGGAGGTGGGTACATCATTATTCTTTGCAAGACAAAGGTTATATGAGTGGGAGAATAGGCCAAGTGCTATTCTGTCAAGGTTGGCCAAGAGGCGGAGAGGGACGGCAATGATTATGGCAATCCAGAACAAGCAAGGACAGATGGTAACCAAGAATGAGGTAATTAAAAAGGAATTTGCCTTCTTCTATAAATAATTATACCAGGCAGAGTGCCAGGGGAGGGAACAGTTGGCGAACAATATTTTAGATGGACTCCAAATCCCTAAACTGACAGAGGAACAAAGAGAGAGACTGGGGGGACCCATTACCAGGGAAGAGGTGGGGAACACAATAGCCCAGATGAAAAAAGGGGTAAGGCAGGGAGTCCAGATGGCTTTGTAATGGAATATTATAAGGAGTTAAATGGAGGGCTGTCTGGTCCCCTAGCGAGCATGACAGGAGAAGAAGGACAGGTCCCAGTGACTTTCTTACAGGCTCTAGTATGTGTAATACTCAAACAGGGTAAGGACCCATTGGACTGTGCATCCTACAGGCCTATTTCTCTCCTGAATTGCAATATGAAAATATGTGCAAAGGTATTGGCCAAGAGACTGAAACTGGTGCTGCCACAACTGGTGCACCCGGACCAGACGGGGTTTGTCTGTGGGAGTCTCTCATACCACAACATGCAATGGCTATTAAATGTAATCCACTTGGGGTACGACAGCCTGGACAAGTGGTGGTGCTGTCCATGGATGCCAAAAAAGCCTTTGATCACTTTGAGTGGTCATACCTATTTGAGGTAATGGGGAGATTTGGGGTGGGAGAAGAATATGTGAAACTGGTGAAGTTATTATACACCACTCCTAGTGTGCAGGTCCTGGTGAATGGAGGGTGTTTGGAGACCTTTAGGCTATATAGGGGGACGAGGCAGGGATGCCTTCTATCACCACTTCTCTTTGCCCTAGCAATTGAGCCACTGGCACTGTACATGAGGAATGAACCAAGAATAAAGGGAGTGGTGGGCCCCAGAGGAGGACATCAGAAGATTACACTGTACGCAGATGATCTGCTCCCATTTGCCATTGAACCAGACACAACCATACCAGTGCTGCTAGAGGTGGTGGATATTTTTGCAACCTTCTCAGGGTATAAACTGAACCTTAATAAGTCAGAAATGCTCAGGATAACAGGACAGAGGATAAGAATGGAGGTAATGCCTGGGGGTTTAAGGAGGTGAGAGACAGCCTCATGTACCGAGATTAAGTTGGGAGGAAACCTGGTAAAACTATATGGGATTAACTATGGCCGCTGATCCAAGAAATAGGGCTGATATGGAACAGTGGAGAGCGTTACCCATTTCCTGGATGGGGCAGATAAATTTGTTAAAATGAAGGTGTTGCCCGTATCCTATATGTGATGCAAATGTTACCAATGGGGCTTACAAAGGGGACATAAACACACTGAGAGGAACTTTAGTAGGTTTGTCTGGCAGAATAAGAGGCCTAGGATGAGTCTGCAAAGATTGAAGGGGAGTGTGTGTGGGGGGGGGGACTTAGCTTCCCCAAATTCAAAGGATATTTTCTGTCCACACAGGGCAGGTACATCCAGGATTGGATACACAGAGGGAGAGGCACAAGCTGGGTGGAATTGGAAGGAGGGGAGGCCGCTGGCAGACCATCAGCATACCTGGACCTGGGAGGTAGGAGGGCATACAGTCGCACATACAACAGGAACCCGATGGTGGAGTGGGTTCTGGAAGCCTAGGAGCAAATGATGAAGAGAAGGAAAGCAGAAAAGGAGAATACATGGCTGGTCCCGTTGGTAGGGAACCCAGTATTTCTCCCAGGATTGGAGGATGCTAGATTTCTGACATGGGAAAAGGGGAACGTGCGCAGCCTGCGGGATATATACACAGGACATGGGGATCAAATCAATGGAAGAGCTAAGAGATCAGTATGGCATTCCAGTAGTGCACAGGTATAGGTATTTTCAGGAGCAGGCCTTGGGATGAGCTGGGGTAGATTGGTGGTGAACATGTTGGGTTTGGGACCCCTGGAGAAAGTCTATGGAAGCTCAATTCTCCCCAGGGGGATTGGTGGCAGGTTTTATGCCAAGATAGGGCCATGTTTCCAGACCTAATGGGTAAGGTCAAGACACTATGGGAAAGGGACATGGGATTCAGATATCTGAGGAACAATGGGCAATAGTGCTTTGGACACACATAGGGTTGCTGTTGCAATAAAACATAACAGAGTCTAGTTTAAGTTTTATATAGGTTGTACTGTCCCCCAGCTATGATCCATAGGTTTCACCCTGCAGTGCCGCCCGCTTGTGGACATTGCAATAGGGCATGGGGGACTTATATGCACTACTTTTTTGGAGTGTAGAAGCTTACGCCCCATCTGGTCGAAGGTGCACAGGAGGTAACAGACACTAATGGAATCCAAGTGGAGGATACAGCACCTTCATTGCTTTTCAGGGTGGAAGACTGGGGGAAGGGAGGCATACCCCAGAGTGATCAGAATCCTGCTGGCACTTGCCAGACAGTGCATACAGAATACTTGGGTTTCACATGCACAACCCAGACTGGATCAATGGAAGACCCTGGTGGTGCAGAATCTGGCTCTAGAGAGGTTAACACACCAACTTCAGGGTTGATACACAGGGTGGGGTGGAAAGGATGAAAAGGGAGTTGGCAAGGTTGGAGGAACGGTCAAATATATGGCAGCTCAGATTCAATGCAAAGAAGTGAGTAATGCATCTGGAAACAAAACCCAGGGGAAGAGTACAGAATGAGAGGCACGCTAACAACAACAACAACAAAAAATCGAAGAGACCTAGAAGTAATTATATCAGATGACCTAAAGGTGGGCAAGCAATGTGAGAAGGCAGTAAGGAGGGCTGGGAGGATACTGGATGCATAGGGAGAGGCATCAACAGTAGAAAACAGGAAGTTGTTATCCCTCTGTACAGACAATTGGTAAGACCCCATCTGGAGTACTGTGTGCAATTCTGGAGACCCCATCTCTGCAAAGACATAGACAGAGTGGAGGATGTTCAGAGGAGGGCAACCAAAATGGTGCAGGGTCTGCACCAGAAGACATATGAAGAGACTAAAGCAGCTTAATATGTATACTCTTGAGGAAAGGAGGGAGAGGGGGGACATGATAGAAATTTTATAGTATCTCAGGGGAATTAAAGTACAAGAGGGTAGCATCTTTCAGAAGGAGAGATATGCAAGAACAAGGGGGCACAATTTGAAGATAGAGGGGGGACAGCTCAGAGGTAATGTTAGAAAGTATTTTTTCACAGAGAGGGTTGTGGGTGCATGGAACAGCCTTCCTGAGGAGGTTGTGGACTCAGGAACAGTGGGAGAATTCAAGAATGCATGGGACAGACATAAGGCAATGCTAGTGGGGGGTAGGAGGAAGAAAACTGTTGATTAAATAGAATCTGCAGCTTATCCATCAGGTAGGGAAATGGGCAGACTAGGTGGGCCAAGAGGTCCTTATCTGCCGTCAAATTCTATGTTTCTATGTAACCTAAGGGGGAAGGAGGAGCTGTTCTCAACAGCTGGGGAAATACATAGACTAACTGCCCCTGACGGAGGCAACAATACTACGGCAGGGGGTGTTGTAACTATGTCTAACTGTATTCTTCCAGATGGCTGGATGGAGTGCTGGCTGAAGGGTGGACCAACAAGCCGTAGGAGACTACCTCATGATTAGGAAGAGGACATTTTTACAGGCGAAGGGGTGTATTGAGTATGGAAATGCCTTGAGGATAGGCACAAATGAAATCCGCACACTCAAGGTAAGGAAATGTTATAATATCCCCAGGAAGTGATAAGACTAGAAAAGAAAATGTGTCATATCCTTTGAAGCACCTTTGCCTCTGGAAGTGGTGTAATACAGTGCTGCATATCTTGCAACCCCAAGGCAGACTTCCCACTGTGGCTGTCGCCCAGGTTGGGGTGGGGGGGCAATAGTTGATACAGCTACAGTCATCACATGCAGAAAGAGGAGTAATGTATGTATACATGTGAGGAGAGCCATGTTTAGAGGTGGGGGGGTTAAATTCTGTATATTTCTGTATTCTAGTTGGAGTACTTAAGGATGTTATGAATGTACAGGAAGGTTGATTTCTTGTCTGTCATGAACTTTTGAAACAAACAATAAAAAGATAAATCCCCAAAAATAATCACAGCAAAAATACCAACATTTATAACCAGTGTCCTGGAGACTCTTTTGACCAAGATAAAGACAGATCTGGAAAGATGGAACCCTCTTAAACTCTCACTAGTGGGGAAAATAGAGGCATTAAAAATGATTATCACCCCAAAGATCTTATATCTGATCTCACATTTAACTCCGACAGTCCTCGACTCATGGCTCATTAGAGTAGACGAACTTTTGGGCAGCTATATCTGGGAAGGGAAATGACCAAGATTCAGCAGGAATAAACTAAGAACACATTGGAACAAAGAGGGATGGGGACTACCATGGATAAAAGGCTACTACCTGGCATACAGAGCCACACAAACCTTAATATGGTTTGAGGTAACTGAAGTATTGCCTCCACTGCGGTCCACAATAGAATCATCCCTGATAAAGGGTTTTCTGCCTACCACGTACATCTATGGGAATCCCAACACAACTCCCCCCCCCCACACTACTTACAATAACCTCATCCATATCCACCATGAAAAATTGGGAGGCTAATAAAATACTACTTGGCTCACCCCAAATATAACCCACTTTGGGATGTCAATGATATTAAGATTGAGGGAAAATAATACACTGGAAAACCTGGGAAAAGGAAGGTATTAATACAATACAGGACTTATTAATACCAGGATTACCAGACATGGAATCCTTCCAGGAACTACAAAAAATATATGAATTACCAAAGAAGATTTTTGGTGGTTTCTGCAGATCAGAGACATTACAGCTCCCTGATTAGGAAGGCTAAACAACTGTAGATGTCACCTAATCCACCATACCTATCAACCTGTTGTCACTGAAATGAGGACAAGGAAATTTTTGGACACTCAAATGCGGATCGATGAGGGACACATCCTCAAACATTGAGATAAAGCTCAGAACACTGTGAAAACCATAGTGTTTACTTGTACACAGTTTATTTTGGATTTAGTATTTTAGAATATTAAGAGTTTCTGCTTTAAAGTCTGAATTTACAGCACATTCTTTGTGTGGGCAGAACCTTTCCATGAGGGACGGATGAGGACAGAGCAATTTTAAGGGCAATGAGGGATGTCCTCATAATGAGAGACACTTGAGAGGTATGTAATCCACACCACTTCATAACTAGTCTTATATATTCAGTTATACAAGACGATATCCCAGACCAAACCAAAAAAGCAAAAGAAAAATGGGAGTAAGCATTAAGTAGGGAAATACCGGAGAATGAAAGGGACTCCTGCTGGGCAGCTACACGTAAACCTATTAGAGACACCTGCAGCAGGCTTATCCAAAATAAAGCACTTCACTGGTGGTATAGAACACCAGCAGTTTTACTCTCGGCAAACCTAATAAATTCAGATGAATTTTGAAGATGTGGTAATACACACAGGGATCTTTGCCACATATTATGGTCATGCCCTAAGATTATAGATATGTGGATTCTAGCCCACAACTTCCTGCAGCAAATCTTAAATACTAATCTCTCACTAGCAGCAGACACGTCTACTGGGCTCTATGGCCTCTACAGCAGATATTCATCTCTCAAAATGTAAATGGGATTTCCTGATCCTTTTCAGTATACAAATTAAGTGACTTATCATTTGTAAATGGAGATCCACAACAATTCTCTCTTTTAAGGAACTACTGGACAACAACATTACTGTGCTAGCAAATATGAGAGACTGTCCCACATCTCCTCCAACAACCTAATAAAATATGACAAGACTTGGGCACCATTTCTCCAGTATACATCCTAACTCCTCCAATCCCGCTCCAGGGACTCTTTGGTCAACACCCCAGAAAAGGCATAGGCTACTCATAAGGTGCTTAGAATCCACTTTGTCACCTGCAGAGTATAGGGTATTTCACAGGCATGCACACCACTCCCTCCTCCTCTGCATACCACAACAAGTACAACATCTCTACTGACTTCACAACAGAGCTTACTGAGTCACCAGCAGGTGCTCAGCCTCTGCAGACAACCACTTGCATTTATTGTACATAATTTTATACTTGTTTTAACAGTAGAATGCAGAAGGTTTTGATGTTTGACAGGTGTATTATTTACAGCAGTTATCCCAACTGCCCATAAGATATAAAGTACATGCCACATAATTTCGATCAGATGATTTGTATAGGTTGTATAAGGCGAGTGATAAGTATAAATGTGGGAACAGGGTAATTGGGAAAGAAGGGGTGTGGCACTATATGTGAAGGAAGGACTGAAGTGTGTAAGGGAGGAAGGAGGAGGGTAGGCACGGAGTCACTTTTGATGTAAATCAAGATTCCAAGAATAGGATTCTTAGAATGGGAGTGGTGTACAGGCTGCCATCTCAGACGGAGAAGTTCAACAGAGAACTAGCGGGACAGATCAGGAGGACCTGCGAGAAGGGTAGTGTGGTGATTGTGGGGGACTTCAACATGCCAGGGGTGGACTGGAGTACCCCCAACAACCAGGAACAGAAGGGAGCAGGTACTGCAGGATGCCTTCTAGGACAGCTTCCTGCTGCAAATGGTCAGTGAACCAACCAGGTTAGGGAATACGCTTGACCTTGTTCTGGCAAATGGGGACTTTGTGAGAGAACTTACGGTGGAGGAACCGCTGTCAAGGAGTGACCACCACTCAGTATGGCTCACATTGGTTATGGGCAAGGAAGGAGTAGAATCTGGCACAAGAGTCCTGGACTTCAGGAGGGCCGACTTTGGGAGGATGGGGGAAGTGGTAAAAGGGTACCTGGCCAGAATTCAATCTAGTATGGACACTAACCAGAGGTGGGAGCTCATAAAGCTGGGGATAGTGGAGGCAACCAAAACCTGCTGCAAGGCCCAGAGCAAGAAGGCTAGGGCTAAGAAACCAAGCTGGTTGAGCAAGGAGGTCATGAAAAAGGTAAGGAGGAAAAGAGATGCCTTTAGGAAATACATGAAAACTGGGAGAGGGGAGGACAGGGAGGAGTACTTGACAGAATCAAAGGAGGTGACAAGGGCAATAAGGGGAGCCAAGGCATCTACAGAACTCAGGCTGGCACAATGCATTAAGAAGGGGGAGAAGGACTTCTTTAGGTACATCAGAGAGAAAAAGGAGCTGTAAGGATTAGGAAGGAGGGGGTTGTGGAAGCAGGGTGATAAGGCAGAAGCACTAAATGAGTACTTCTGCTCAGTATTTACTAAAGAGAAGGGGGGTGACACCCAAGGGGAAATGGCAGAAACGGGGGGGGGGGTGACAGATGGGGAAATCATGGAGGGTAGAGTTCGGGAGGGTTTGAAGGCACTGAGGGTGGATAAGGCGCCAGGCCCAGATGGCATCCACCCCAGGGTACTAAGGAGCTGGCAGAGGTCCTTGCAGGACCTTTCGCAGACTTATTTAATGCCTCACTACATTCATGGTGTGTACCTCAGGACTGGAGGATGGCTCATGTGGTGCCCCTCCACAAGAGTGGCCCCAAGGATGAACCAGGAAACTACAGACCATTGAGCCTCACATCCATCGTGGGTAAGCTAATGGAGACTATCCTGAAGGAGAGGCTGGTGGCCCTCCTAGAGGCTAAAGGACTACAGGACAGCAGACAGCATGGCTTCATACTGGGCAGATCCTGCCAAACCAACCTGGGGAGTTCTATGACTGGTAACTAGGCAACTGGACAGGGGCCATGCAGTGGATGTCCTGTCTGTGGACTTCAATGAGGCATTGACTTGGTGCCGCATGGAAGGCTGGGAAGTAGTTAGTAGGCACAGGGGCAGGTGCAGGTGCAAAGCTGATGAGATGGGTAGGGAACTGGCTTCAGGAAAGGCAACAGAGGGTGGTGGTGGTGGGTGGGGAGCTCTCACACCCAAGGGTAGTGACGAGCGGTGTTCCACAGGGCTCGGTGTTGATACCAGTGTTGTTTGGGATATTCATTGCAGACATATCATTGGACATCAAGAGCAAGATCAGTCTATTTGCTGATGATACCAAGGTAGGAGCAGTGGTGGATGACCTAGGGGGATGGCAGGGGTTGCAGGATGATCTGGAAAAGCTTGAAACCTGGTCAGACACCTGGCAACTGGGGTTTAATGCCAAAAAGTGCAAGGTGCTGCATTTTGGGATGAAGAACCCAAGGAGGAGTTACCAGCTGGGGGAGTGCAGCTAGCCCAGACAGAGGAGGAGAAGGATCTGGGGTGCTCATTACAGGGTCAATGAACAACTCGGCACAATGTAGGAAGGCAGCTGCAAAGGCCAACAAAATGCTGGGTTGTATTGCAAGGGGTATATCCTCAAGGAGGGAGGAGGTGATTCTGCCACTATATAGGTCATTATTTAGACCGCACCTGGAGTACGCACAGTACTGGCCCCGTGTCTGAAGAGGGACATTAGTTACTGGAGGGGTGCATGAGGCTACAAAGATGATCAAGGGCTGGGGGACTTATCATACAAGAGGAGGCTGAGGAGTTGAACATGTACTCACTGGAGGAGAGGAGGGACAGGGGACATGATTGAAACCTTTAAGTACATGAAAGGAATAAACAAGACAGGTACAGAGGGACTGTTCAAAGTAAGGGAGGGAGGGACACCAGGGCCATGATATGAGACTGGGAGAGGAAGGTTCAGGAGGAGATGAGTAGACACTTTTTACAGAGAGGGTGGTGGCTGGGTGGAATGCATTACCTGCAGAAGTGGTATCCAGTAGAACAGTGGACAGCTTCAAAGGGGATGGGACAGGACAAGGGGGAGGGTCAATGAAGGGGAAGCGTGGAAGGGAAGGGCAGCTGCAGAATAAGGGGTGCTAGCTGCACATTCGAGCAGACTTGATAGACCTCTAGGCCTTTATATGCTGGCAAATTTCATATGTTCGTATGTGGTATTTTGACCTTACTTACAGGGCAGAAGCAGGAAACTACAGACCTGTTAGTTTAACCTCAGTGATAGGAAAAATGATGGAATTACTTCTGAAGGAAAGAACTGTCAAGTACCTAGAGACCAGAGGAGCACAGGACCCAAGGCAGCATGGATTCACAGGCAGGAAGGTCATGCCAGACGAATCTAATAGATTTCTTTGACTGGGTGACCAAAGTAGTAGATCAGGAAAGGCTGTGACATGGCCTACCTAGACTTTAGCAAGGCATTTGACCCAGTCCCACACAAAAGATTAATATACAAGTTAGCCAGCCTGGGAGTGGGTCCCAAGATGATAGCCTGGGCAAAGAATTGGCTGGAGAATAGGACACAGAGGGTAATAGTAAATGGAGTCCACTCTGAAGAAAGGGGGTTACTAGTGGGTGCCGCAGGGTTCAGTATTAGGATCGGTCCTCTTCAATGTCTTTATAAGCGACATTGCAGAGGGACTGGAAGGAAAGTTTGTCTCTTTGCAGATGACACAAAGATCTGCAACAGAGTTGATGCACAAGGTGGGTGGAAAGGATGAGAAGGGACTTGGCAAAGTTAGAGGAATGGTCAAATGTATGGCAGCTTAGATTTAATGCTAAGAAGTGCTTTCAGCAGGTCACTTGAGACAGGAGGGTACCTAGGGATTGGCGAGAGGCACATGTGGTACCAATCCAAAAGGGGGTCGAGGGAAGTACCAGGTAACTATAGACCCATCAGTTTGACCTCAGTGGTGGGAAAATTAATGGAGAGTATACTAAAGGACGATTGGGGTGTACTTGGAGGGTGGGAGGTCTGGATAGTCGGCAACATGGGTTTGTGCCAGGTAGATCATATCAAACCAACCTTGTGGAGTTCTATGAATGGGTAACATCAGAACTGGACAGGGGTAAGCCTGTGGATGTATTATTCTTGGACTTCAGCAAGGCGTTTTGACTCTGTTCCCCACAATGGTCTGGTGGAGAAACTGATGGGGTTAGGAGTAGGCCCTTTGATGATCAGATGGATTGAAAACTGGCTAGCTGGATGCACTCAGAGAGTAGTGGTCTGTGGGAGCTCTCGAACCCTAGAGAGGTTGGTAGTGGGGTCACTGAGGGCTCGGTCCTGGGTCCGATCCTGTTTAATGCATACATATCGGACATCAGGGAGGGTATAGGTGTGAAATGAGTCTCTTCGGATGACTCCAAGATGGGAGCAGTAGTTGAGGGAGAAGAGGGAGGTTGGCCCTGAAGGACCTGGACACCCTGGAAGCTGTGCTCACACATGGAAATTAAATTTCAATATCACCAAGTGCAGGTGTTGCATCTTGGTCGGAAACCCTAAACACAGGTACACCCCTGGGAGGAGGCGCTGGAGGCCTCAATAGGGAAAAAGACCTAGGGGTCATGGTGGATGCATGTATGAATAACTCTGAGCAGTGCAGGAGAGCGGCTAGCAAGGCAAACAGGATGTTGGGATGCATCGTAAGGGATCACCTCTAGGAGCAAGGAAGTGATTCTGCCGCTGTACAATGGACTGGTTAGACTACACCTTGAGTACTGTGTACAGTACTGGAGACCACACTTAAAGAGGGACATACAGCTCCTAGAGAGGGTACAGAGGAGGGCAACAAAGATGATACGAGGGCTAGGGATTTGATGTATGAGGACAGACTTAATGAGCCTGCCTGTTTTCACTGGAGGAGAGGAGAGACAGGGGACATGATTGAGGTCTCAAGTACTCAAGGGAATAAATAGGGTAAACATGGAGGGATCTTTAGACTAAAGCAGGAGGTATCACCAGAGGGCATGGTTTGAAGTTGGAAGGTGGAAGGTAAGGGGAAAAGAGGAGGAGGTTTTCACTGAGAGGGTGGTGGACCCTTGGAATGCACTGCCTGGTGAGCTAGTTCAGAGATCCACAGTGGAGGGCTTCAAGAGAGGATGGGACAGACACAGAAAGTGGATGTATCAGATGATGTCCTGTCCCAAGGGGGTGGGGATGGATGATACGGGTTTCTGGAGCACAAGGGATGGGAGGGTCTCGGCACCCAACTAAGGATCTAAAGTTCGAGCAGACTCGATAGACCATAAGGCCTAATCTGTTGGCAAATAGTATGTTAGTAAGTGCAAGGTAATGCACCTGGGAAACAAAACCCAGGGGAAGAGTACACAATGGGGGGTGAGATACTAACAACAACAAAAATGGAAAGGGACCTGGGGTAGTCATATCAGATGACTTAAAGGTGGGCAAGCAATGAGAGGGCAGTAAGGAGGGCTGGGGGAGATACTGGGATGCATAGGGAGAGGCATCACCAGTAGAAAACATGAAGTTGTTATCCTCTGTACAGACAGCTGGTGAGACCCCATCTGGAGTACTCTGTGCAGTTCTGGAGACCCAATCTCCGCAAGGACAGAGACAAGATGGAAGCTGCCAAGAGGAGGGCAATTAAAATGGTGCAGGGTCTGCACCAGAAGACATATGAAGAGAGACTAAAGGAGCTTAATATGTATAGCCTCGAGGAAAGGAGGGAGAGGGGGGACATGATAGAAACTTTTAAGTACCTCAAGGGAATCAACAAAGTCCAAGAGGGTAGCATCTTTCAAAAAAATAGGTGTGCAAGAAAAAGGGGGCACAATTTGAAGATAGAGAGGGGGCGCATCAGAGGTAATGTAAGGAAGTATTTTTTCACAGAGAGGGTTGTGGATGCATGGAACGGCCTTCTGGAGGAGGTTGTGGAGTCAACAACAGTGCTTGAATTTAAGCATGCATGGGACAGCCATAAGGCAATTCTAGGGGGTGGGGGTAGAAAGAAGTAGGCTGCTGGTTAACTAGGATCTGCAGCTTATCCATCAGGTAGGGAAATGGGCAGACTGGGTGGGCCAAGCAGTCCTTATCTGCCGACAAATTCTATGTTTCTATGGATATTAATGAACATTTAGAACCTTAAAGGGAAATGCTTTAAGCAATGATAAGGACACAAGGTTAAGGTGTCAGGGTATCTTTTATTGATCAACTCCACACTAAGATTAACAAATATACAAAACAAAGATGACTCAATGGTTTAAGTCATAATGCACAATGGAAATACTATTGTAAATGTCAAAGCTACCTTTGTAAGAATAAGAGTATCTGATGAAATAAAGAAAATTTAAAGTAGCTAACACAACAGCATGGTGGTGGTTTCCATCCAACTTTAGGACATGATGCTATATGAAATGTTACCTTGTAATATATTCATTTTAAACTGTAGGACAAGTAAGCTATAATCAAAGGTTATATCTGATGTATGTATGCATGTATGTACCTTTTTCATTTAAACAATAAAAAAATGTTTAACTTCGAAAAGTAGTGAGCGGGGAGGCAGAGCGGAGCAGCACAGCTGGAATCTGTAAGAGAGGGTGACTGAGCAGTAATTTTAAATCATTTTAAAATGAAGCAGTGTTTGGGGAAAAAAGTGTGATTTTTATTTAAATGGTTCACTTTCTTGTCACTGCAGTTCAGTTGCAGGGGGTGACTCACACGGTTCTCTCACTTAGAGAGGGGGAAAAAATGGCATCTACTGTACTCTGAAATTCAAACTGGCACAGAGATACCAGTTTAAACATTTGGGGTATGCAGCTGGTACTTGTTTTCCAGAGAGCACTATCGAAAATTATACAATGGAATAAATACAAAGCACCAAATCTTGCATTCTGATTGGCTGACTGGCACCTTTCTAGCATTATAAATCCTCCAGTATACCAACTGGAAAAGGTGCCAGCCACAGCAGAACCCCCCTTTGAAATCACTCCAACCATGTCAAAGACAGTGGCAGTCACCGCATGAAACTCTGACCCCGAACACAACAGCACTAAACCGCGTTCTTCTAACTCCCACTCTATAACTGTGAAACATACTAACACTCAACACACAGATGCTCTGTTGTACATGAAATGACTGTACCCCCCCCCCAATTTGACACTCACCTAACCGCATTCATAGCTCTCTCAACATCTTTACCCTCCGGTCCCACGACTGCCAAAGATAGAGACCAGTAGGGCTCTCACAGGCTCCACACTTCCAACATCTGGCCATTCCCATTCCACACTGTCTGACCTTGGCACGCTCCACTACTTCGACAGCTGAGACACATGGCTCAGGAAAAAAAAAAAAACACAACATCACCATAAACGTTTTCCCCATGATTACTGTGTCCCAGAAAAGGTAAAGCACCAGGAACAATTTAAACAAACCGCAGTACCAAAACACAATCCCGTGCATGTGCACAATGCATCAACTACAGAAGCAGTCCTCCATAGTTGCATGAGCAGTACAACGGTGTCCCACCAACCAAGATTTATTTTTTCATGTGTAGCGCTAAAGTCAATAAAAATAATGCAAAACCCACCCAAAAATCTTTTTTATTTTTTAGCACAAAAAATACACAATACCATTTTATTTATTTATTGAATTGATTAACCAGGAAAGGCACACTGAGCAAAACGATGCTCATCTTCCTCAAAAGCGACCTGGGGAAGGGTACAAGGAGGATAACATGCAGGTTATCATAAAAACAGAACAACAATATATAATTACAATTTGGCAGTTTCAAAGGCAAGAAGGGTACAACTTGTTACCAACTTAGTAATAGACAGCTAGAAGCACACGCACCAGAACTACATGTAGCTGCTATATACATACATACATACATACATACATACATACATACAATGCTTGCATACATTTAGGGAGTACAGCCAGAGAGAGACCAGGGTGCATGCAGTAAGTGCCAATTATTAATTTTTTTTGTTATGAATATAGATATAGGTATATACACCAGCTAACATGGATAGGTCGGTGCCGCTGGTCAGGCAGAGGAAATTGGGAATTGGGGGGGGGGTTAATTTTGTGTGCAGACAGAGTTTACAGTGAAGCAGTTTGTCAGCACAGTTGTTAGGGAGTGGGTAGAGGAAGAGTGATGAATTTGAGGGGGGAGAGCATTCCATAGTTTCGGGAATCAGTGCGAGAAGGCTGTTTGTCCAGCTGGAGGTCTTTGACTGGGAATATATAGCAGTCAGGAGTGGGAGCCGACAACAGTATTGAGGAGAGGTAGGACGGGAGAGCACCAAGCCAGAATTTTGAGACAAACTTGACGCAGTGCAGTTTTCGGTGATTCTCTAGGGATGGGAAGACGAGGGAGCGGTAGAGGTCACAGTGGTGGGAACGGGGGTTGGCATCTAGAGCAAAGTGGCAGAATGAGTTGAAAATGGGATCTAGTTTAGACAGGGTGGATATTGGTGCTGTACTATAGATTATGTCACAGTAGCCTAAGGAAGGGAGGATCATTTTCTGTACTATTTCCTGTCTAGCCGAGGAGGGGAGGCTAATGCAGTTCCTGTAGAGGACTCCAAGCTTGTGGCATAGTCTTTTGATGATTGCATCAATGTGGTCTGAGAAGGTAAGGTGCCGGTCGAGCCACACCCCTAGATACCGGAAGGAAGCGACGTCCTCCAGGGTTTTCCCGTCCAGCGTGCAGAAGGAGGGGAGGGAGTGGAGTCAAGCTAACCACTGTCTTGTGCTGAAAGACATGGTGACAGTTTTTTTTTGCATTCAGAGAGAGCTGATTCGAGCTGAACCAGAGTTGGAATTTTTCAAAGTCAGTCTGGAAGTTGGATGCTACTTCATCAGGGGAGGAGCAGTGGAGAATAGGGCCGGTGTCGTCCATGTACGTGTATATGGATGAATTTGTGCAGACTTTTGGCAGGTTGTTGAGGAAAATGGAGAACAGGATGGGACAGAGTACCAACCCTTGGGGACACCGGTAGTCATGGGAGGGGAGGATATAGCATCAGCAATTTTACTGATAATAGCAACATGCCACTCTAGGGTGTGGACATGGGATTACTTGGTGTGGTTAAGTCACCGACCTGTAGTCTCATGACTGAACCACACCAGGCATGGTAAATCCCCATATACCCACACCCTGTTGTGGTATATTGCTTAAATAGATGCACACTTCTGGAATGTTGCCAACCAATCAGGACACAAGGATTTTCTAAGCCATTTTCTAAGTGGATTACAAAACAAGTATTCTCACTGTAGATCATTCAACTGACATCATTTTATTCCATGACTTGACTGCGCTCCGATTCTGCTTACTGAACTTTAATCGTAACACACTTGAAGCAGCAAATCCATTGGTTTTACTGCATAAACCTATGTTATTGCAAGACAGTTTACTCGTGAGCTGTGAACCCTATAACAACACTTGTGGTTTCACCATTCTGATGCCATGGGCCACAGACCTTGTAAAATATCAAGTATGTTTTTATTAGAACTGCACCATATCCTTCATACATTACATGGTTATGCCTCGTCCCATAGAAATTGCCTACAAGTATTTCCCCATATCAGCTGGTACCCTATCAGTCGAATATGCAACCAATTAACTACTATCATTATTTTTTATGTTATTAATGCCTTAATAACACAGTAATACCTACCTAACACAGTATGAACACCTTCTACAATCTTAAAGCAGCAGTATTTGTTAGTCACAATATAGTTTTTTCAGGAATAATGCTCTCTGGCAAAAATATCAAGTTGTCCATTTGTCCTTTCATTTTATTTTATTCCTGGATCAGGATACAGGATTTTGAAATTTTAAAATTCCTACCCTTTTGTCATGCCAACTATGAACAAATTAAATATCTTGGTACATTGCTGTGCTGTTTACCATCAAAACCATGTGGTGACACCATCCTAATTCATTCACATTATTAATCTAGCATGTACATTCAACAGGTAACCTCAATGGAAGAGATTTTTAAAACTGAAATGGTGGGCATCTTTAATGACTTAAGCCATTAATTACAAAATTAGCTATAAAAGCTGCTTTAAAAATCTGTGAAAACTAAAAATACACTAAAGAAATGTATGTTTGCGAAAAAAAAAACTACACGATGACATTTTTAGCAAATGCTTCTGTTTTAATGAAACATATAACAGCACCCTTAATAAACACATGTAATAACTACCTTAATAACACATATAACAGCTAGCTTTTTAATTCATGCAATAGTCACCTTATTAACACTTTAACACTCACCCTAAAATCCTCACAATCTCTCACAGCTTCAATCCCAGAAAACAGACTACAAAAAAAAAAAAAACCAGTTACGTACTTACCGTAACAGCAGAGCTTTGAGAGAATCTCTTTCATCAGGCCACATTTATGTAACTATAGCCACCAGGCACTAGGACCACATGGAAACTTTTTGCAAGCAGTCCACTAGGGGTCACCCACGATGACGTCATACGTCACATCCCTCTGTATATAATTATGGTGGCCCTCTTCCTTTTCAGTTCCCTGCTGGAGATCATAATCAAAGGACCAGAAGGGAGAGGGGAGCATGATCGAGACCTTCAAGTTCCTTTGAAGGAATTAAAGGGAACTATTTAGCTCGAATACCAACCATGGCCACGTGGACATGAATGGAAATTAACGGGAGGTAGGTTCAGGAGAGATGTGAGGAAGCATTACATTTTATGGAAAGGGTGGTTCAACCTTGAAACTGACTGTCGGCTGAAGTGGTGGGTGTGAAAACAGTCAGGGGCTTCAAGCAGGTCTGGGACATAACGAAGGGAACAGTGGTTACTGGGGGTGACAGGACCAAGCAGGAGACTAGAGAGATGGCGGGGAGGGTTACTACCCGGGAGGAACCGTAGGTTCCGGGGATTATAGGAATTTGGGAAGACTGAATTGACCTCTGGCCTTTTTCTGCCATCACTGTCTATGTTTCTTTGACCTCCCTCTAGGGACCCAGAAGAGAGTTGAAGTTTCCAGCTACAAAGCAAGGCTGGAAATGGCAGGTAGTCCATCCCAGAGAGAGAGACAGGAGCAAAGAAGCTTGGAATCTAATAGGGATGGAGGATGGGACGGCATGGCCTGATGAAAGAGTTTCTCTCGAAGATCTGTGTTCTATCTTCTTCAGGACATGTCTTTCATCAGGTCACAACTATGGAATGAGTCCCAAGCAGTACTGACAGACAGACAGCCTGGGTGGCTGGAAGCTACAGCCTAAGAAAGCAGGGCTTGAAGCACAGGTAGCCAGAAGCCTGCCCTTTTTCTAGAGGCAATGTCCAGACTGCAGTGTTTAGTGAAAGTGTGGGCAGTACTCCAAGTTGCAGCAGCACAAATTTCTGCAGCTGATACATTCCTGAAACAGGCAACAGAAGTGGCCATGCCTCTGGCTGTATGGCCATGAACAACCCCAGGAAGTTCCTTACCATACTTCCTATAACAAAAAGTAATACAGTTGGCCAACCATCTGGACAGGCACTGTTTAGAAACCAGTACGCCCTCTTTCTCAGGGGCAAAAGAAACAAACAGCTGCAAGGACTTCCTGCAGTCCTCTGTATGATGAACATAACATCTGAGTATTCTATGTACATCTAAGCCTTGTAGTCTAAGGTGTGGAGCAATGCTTCCCCTGGATTGGCATGCTCAGGAAAATAAACTAGTAGGTGGATAGTTTAATTCAAAGTAAATATCAACACTACCTTAGGAAGAAACTTAGGATTAGTCTGTAAAGACACCCTGTCTTTATGGAAAATTAAATAAGGAGGCTTACACACGAGAGCCTGAAGCTTGGAAATCCTTCGAGCAGAAGTAATAACTAAAAATTAACGTTTTTCAAGAAAGGAAGCATAAGTCACAAGTCGCAGCTGACTTAAAAAGAGCCAAAGTGAGTTTCTCTAGCACAAAATTCAGGTCCCAAGCTAGAACTGGATTGCGGATGGAGGCTTCAAGGACAGGATGCCCCTCAAGAAGGTACTGGCCACTTCTAGCAGAACCACTGTACGGACATCAATAGGCACATAGAAAGCTGAAACAGCAGCCAAGTGCACTTTGATGGAAGAGTATTGCGGTCCTACGTCTGACAAAGACAATAAATACTCTAGGACCTGGTTCACTGGGCAAGTGGAGGGATCCAAGTAATGAGGTGCCGCCCACAAAGCAAATCGCTTTCACTTCATGGAGTAGATGGCCCTGGTGGAGGGCTTCCTGGCAACCACCAGTACATCGGCCACCTTAGGGGACACTTCAGACTTAACAATGGCTATGTTTTCAGGGGCCAGGCATGAAGATGGAGTGACTTGACTTCAGGATGGACCAGGGTTCCCTGTTCCTGTGATAGCAAACCCTTGTACAAGGGTAGGGGCACTGGGGGTTACACTATCAACTGCTGCAGTAAGGGAAACAAGATCTGATGAGGCAAGAGAGACACAAGAATTAGGGTATGGCCCTCCATTTTGAGCTCTATTAGCACCCTACAAATCAGAGGATGGGAGGAAGGTGTAAAGGAACCTCCTTTTCCAAGAGAGGGATGACACGTCTCACCAGAAAACTCAAGGCCCTGAAATGAGCAAGTAGAAAACTGCACTTTATGTTGAGCAGGGACTTAAAAAGGTCCAACTCTGGGTGACCCTACCTGTCTAAAAAGGCCTTCTTGTTATTCTAGGTCAGCAGCTCCCACTCATGCATTCTGAACTGTGACCTGCTTAGCTTGTCTGTCAGGATGTTTTGGACACCTAGAACTTGGACGATCAACAGCTCTAGACAGTGTTCTAGAGCCCAGTACCAAATCCTCATCACTTCCCTACACGGGGTAAGAACAAGTCCCTCCTTGCTTGATTATGTAGTGTACTACACTGATGTTGTCCATCTACACCAGCAGATGCTCTGGGGACAAATGGTTCTGGAAAGCTTGCAGAGCATACAGAATGGCCCCATATATGGAGGGAAGTCTCTACTGTGGTCCATGTTCCTTGTGTCTGAGGTGGTCCCAGATGTGCCCCCCCCAGCTCATTCCCGAAGCATCTGTGGTGAGAATCTGCTGAGGGGAAGGGACTGGAAAGCGAACCCTTTTCAGCAAATTGCTGGGTTCCATCCTCCACTGGAGTACTTTTCGGACAGATGACATTACTATAACCTGCTGTTCTAGATTGTCGGTGCGCTGATCCCACTGGACTCTAATGTCCATTGAGGGACCCTCATGTGCAGCCTGGCCAAGGGTACCGTGACAATGGCTGCTGCCATCGGGCCCAAAAGTCTCAGGAATGTCCTGGCGGACATACCTGTTGTACAGCAGCTGGGCCTGTGCCATGAGGCACTCTGCCCCGTCCTGGGGCAGGAAGGACAAGCCCCGAGCAGTGTCCAGTACTGCCCCTCTGTACTGCAGATGCTGGTGAGGGGTCAAGTCCGACTTGGACAGAGCCTGCCCGGTGGCGCTGAGGGTTGAGGCACTGGACACCACACCTCGCGCTACGCCGGCAACCCGGGTTCGGGAACAAGCCTGGGTCGTCGGAAGTCTGCAGGGGAGTAGAAGGATGGAGCATCCGTAGAACAGCCCCATCCTTCTCCCGGGAGGGGGGTGGGTTGCCATCGGTGCTCTAGCAGCCTCTGGCGGTGGCTGGGGGTGGCTGTAGAGCACTGGCAGGACATGCAGGGAACGTACTGGGGCAGATGCTCAGCTTGGGTAGGTACGGACGCGCGCGCACTCAGGACCTTAAGTGTGTTGCACGCCTCAGCCGTTGGGAGAAAAGTGAAAATTAGGGCACTAGTCATGGCGGCATGATGGCAGTCTCCAGAGGGGACTCTATCGGCGCCCGGGCGTGTGGCATCACTGGATCCTGATCTGGGGGTTGAGCTTGGGGAAGAGCTCCCTCCACCCTGCCGGTGGGGGTAGCTGCGGGCCCAAATGTGGAGCCGGAGAATAGTCCCAGGATATGGCGGCCTGAATACCCAGAGGATGCCAGACGGTAGAGGTAAGGCAGACTGGTGGCCCTAGGGAGAAAAGTATATAAAAAAAAAAAAAAAAAAAAAGAAGACTGACTTGGACTGACTGACCATGATCCCTAGGGCACTGAACTGCTGTCTGGTATGTGCTAGGTGTGAGACAGTTGCTCCTTGACTGAGCTTTGAGCAACCAGTCTCAGACAGGGAAGACATACAGTCCTCTCTCCTGGAGAGTTGCTACCACAACTGCCAAGCATTTGGCAAATACCCATGGCGCAGATGACAATCCAAAGGGCAATAGCCTGAACTGGTAGTGTTCCCCTGAAACAGGGACCTGAGTTACTTCCCTCTGAGGTGGACAAATCTTGATGTGCAGGTAAGCAACCTGAATGTCCAGGGAGCATATCTAGTTAGTTCCCTTTGCAGGAGGGGCAGCAGGCCTTATAGAGTGACTATCCTTAACGCCTTCAACTGATCACAGAAGTTCAGGTTCCTCAGATCCAGAATGGGCCGCAAGTCCCATGTGGATTTGGGGACTAGAAAGAAATGAGAATAGAACCTCTGTTCCAATGGAACTGGTTATATGGCCCTCTTCTGGCAGTGTAATGATTTCTAGTAGCACTGGTATGTGGTCTACAAGATAAGTTGAGGGAATTGTGCTGCCTTCTGCACATATCAGCGAACAGGTGCTATGATGTCACAATGCAGGCATCAAAGAAGTGTAAAGCCAAAGCCAACAGCAAGGTGGGGAGTTCTGGTAAATTCAGTGCAGAGTAAGTAAGGCCCTTCCCAGGATATAACCTCACCCACTGGTGACTGTGAGGATTAAGAGGACTTGTGTGGCTCAGGTGTGATGTGAGGGGGTACAACACATTCAAGGGGAACCTTTAGGTTTTGACTAGAGTCCAGAATCAGGATTGAAACCATCCATGCAGCACCAACCTGGGAAGCATCTGGGGACTGGGGTTTCCAAAGTAAATGTACTGTAAAACAGTGGCTGTTCAGTAAAAGCAACAGCTGCTTTAAAAGCACTTTGCAGTATGGTATTTCTGACTCAACAGAATGGTAAATCTAATTGCACATCAGAGATCAAGTGTAAAGCGAGTTCCAATACTGTTGGGGGGGGGGGCCTTTAGCAAGTATACCACCTTACCCATAGACATGAAGGGCATCCCTTGACTATGCCTGGCCCCCTCTTATACCAACAGAGGGTTATCACATGATGTCCACGGCACCTCATCAGACAAATAGTACAGCAGCAGCAGAGTGGGTTTGTAGGACCCAAAATCTGGTCCAGGGGTTGCACCAGGCAGACCGTAGAGTTCATCATCAGGCTTCTCCACCCACCAGTCCTGGAGCAGGACGGCACAGGAAAACCGAGAAGCTTCAAGACCCCAGGGAAACCATGGAAGCCCCTAAAAACTAAAGGACTTGTTATTTCATTGAAATCCTTAGTAAAATTGATCACACTGGACTCTGCTTTTTCCCCAAAAAACAAATCAGGTTTATTCTCCTGAGCTCTTAAAGATTGCAAGAGCTCAGGGTTCAAATTACTTAAAGGCTTTTAAGTTACACAGCTCCATGGGGCTAACCTTTTACACAATTGAAATACTGAGAGAGGCATATGCGGGCATTCTTAGGCTTAGATTTTCCGTACACACAGAATCAACATCAAACCTTTTTTACTCGGGACCAGAGACTGTTCTTTACTTTGCCAAAAGTGTGAAGTTCTCAGAATAACCACCAGCACTGGTAAGTACCTGAAATTGTCACTGCCTCCCTCCATACAGAGCTTCACTTAAAAACTGGGACTTTAACCCAAATGCTCTCTTCTTCTGCAGGGCTTCACTTGGAAAACTGGGACTTTAACCCAAAACGTTCACTTCTTCTGCCTAAGCACCTCTACCAGGACAGCGATGTGTTCCTCCGATGCTGTTGAGTTATTTCATACTTGAGGCATAAATTTCACAGCCTGCTAATTCCTCAGCTGCCTCTCCAAACACTGCTCACATTACTCCATTTAGCCCTTGTCCTAAACCAACCTAGTCCTTGTACTTTTCTCTCTCACTCTCTCTCAAACTGGCTCCCGCAGCTCTCATCGAGGCTGAGCCTCCCTCAGCAGTCACAGTGGCTCCATCACATACAGTTTCTCTTGCCTGAGCTGAGCCACAGCCTCTATACTGGCTAAAAGGCCTACCCTGGGACTCCAACCCAACTGTATGCCCCAAGACCTCCCCACAGCAGGACCCATCGAGTCCAGGCCACCACCCACTCCCATCTACAAGCCCACGAGCCAAAGTGCCACTGGGGAAAGGAACTGGGGGGAGCTGCCACCACCCTCTGATCCCCTGCAGAGGCTCTGCCACAACCTCTACAGCTCCAGATGGCTCGAAAATCCATTCCCAAATGTTGGGCCCCAACGCCCCCAGAGTTCTACTCTACCTGCCCTCCAAACTTTCTGGAAACTCTCACCAACCAGTCCCAAAGGACCCAGGACCCAAACAATTGCAATCTGCCTTGCTGCTCACTCTTCCACGGATGCCCCAAACCCAGGGACCCAGTGCACCGCTGTCGAAACTGCCAACCTGCCTGGGGGCCTCCAAACTGCCCTGCTGCAGAACCTGACGATCTCTCCCAACTCCTCTATATATAGAGCTCCCTAATCCGCTGTCCCCAAGTGGTGGCAAGCAGAAAATACACCTCCTTGTGCACCAAAAATTCCTAAGCACCGGGAGGTGGGTCCCTAAGGGTGAACCAGAAGCCCTTCCATGAAGGGGGCTTACACCACATTAGGAAGAAACTAAGGATTGGACCATAAAGACTCCCAGTTTTTATGGGAAATCATATAAGGAGGTTCACACAAAAAAGCCTGAAGCTCCAAAATCATATGAGCAGAAGTAATAGCAACTAAAAATAATGCTTTCCAAGAAAGGAAGCACAAGACACAAGTCATGGCTGGCTCAAAAGGAGCCAGAGTGAGTTTTTCTAGGACAAAATTTAGGTCCCAAGCTGGAACTGTATTGCAAATGGGAGGCTTCAACTGCAGGATGCCTCTTTAAGAACGTGACTGGACACCTCTAGCTCTGCCACTGTACAGCCATCAATAGGCACATGGAAAGCTGAAATAGCAGCCAAGTGCACTTTGATAGAAGAGTATTGCTTGCATCTAAAAAAAAAAAAAAAAAAAAAAAAAAAAAAGGACAATAAATACTCCAGAATCTGATTCACTGGCCAAGTAAAATGATCCAAATGATGGAAAGTGGCCCATAAACCAAACTGCTTCCACTTCATAGAGTAAATGGCCCTGGTGGAAGGTTTCCTGGTAGCCACCAGGACATCAGCCACCTTTGGAGACGCTCCAAATCTTGCAGTGGTTATGTCTTCATGAGCCAGGCATGGAGATGAAGCGACTTGAGGTCCAGATGGACAAAGGTTCACTGTTCCTGTGACAGCAAGCCCTTGCACAAGGGCGGGGTACTGGGGGTTCCACTGCTAATTGTTGTAGCAAGGGAAAACATATCTGATGAGGCCACAAGGGAGCCACAAAAATTAGAGTAGCTCCCTTCATTTGGAACTTGATTAGCACCCTCTGAATCAGAGGAAAGGAAGGGAGGGAGGAAGGCATAAAGGAACCTCCCTTTCCAAGAGAGGGACAGACAACATGTCTCGCCAGAAAACTGCAGGCCCTGGAATGAGCGAGCAGAAAAGCAGCAGTTTTGCATTGAGTGGGGACACAAAAAGGCCCAACTCTGGACAACTCCACCTGTCGAACAGATCTTCTACTAGTGAAATCACCACAGTACAAATTTCGGGTGCTCCACTTCAGGTCTAATTTAAATTTTAAATGTGCTCCATTACATATGTAACCCCTAGGTGGTGCTATCACAAGGGCTACTACTCCTGCCTGCTTGGCTAGTAGCAGGTTAAGGGGCCCGAGTTCTGAAACGGGCATCTCCACCTGGAGGTCAGGGTTGGTAGTGGTCAAGCTAACCTGGGCACAGCCTTCCAGGACACTGTAACCCCCCTCTTTCCTTACTAGTGGCTGGAATAATACACAATAATCACTTTCACAATACCCCCTGATACACCACACAAGTACCCACACTGTTTGCACTTACCACCAGGGCTTTCCTCTGGCCCGGCCCTGGGGAACCCCTGTAAAATAAGATTATACACAGCAAATAACAGCAGTACAGTACTGTTGCACAAACTGGAACCACAGTCAGGGTAAATGCAAAAAAGAGTTATATCCGATTTATTTAAGGGACTTGAACAAGGGAGGGGTGTAATCAGGTTAATTTGCTTAAAGACTCTATCAATCAAACAGTTATGCATGCACTTCAGGGTCCATAAACAGTCACACACTCTGGGTACCCAGATGGAGAATGGTGGGCTAGCCAGGAATGTTGCAGCTGGTTGAGGCCCTGTGATGGAAGAAAACAACATGCACAACGCACACTATTTGTAATCCGGAGCCAGAGGGCTCAGTTCGTGAAAAGAAAACAACAAGACAATCAGATGACACACTTTTAGATTAGGCTATTGTTGCAGGGAGCTACCCTGATGATTGCTCATGATACCCAAGACGACACAGGCTGGACGAAAATCAAGACAGCAGGTGGTTAATCTGGAGTGCCAGGAGAAGCAGGGCCCACACGATTCACCGAGGTGTCATTCCTGTTCAAGCGTGGAGCAGGGGGCTGATCCCCAGGCAGGTCTCTCTGTCGGTGGCCTTCTGTGCAGTGGGTAGTCTGGCAGGGCCAGTGGCATGGCCCAGGCCGTAAAGGAGATGAATGTGGATCCAGTCCTATTAGGCTGGATAAAGCTTCCAGCAGCAGAACACAGTTCACACAGTGGGGAACCAAATCATGACCCACTTTCAATACACAGCACATTTACATGTAAGGAAATTCACTGTACCAAGCAAACTGCTCTATGGTCACGATCGCAAAGTCTCTGCACAAACCGGGGATTCAAAAGCAGCTGGAAATCCTGACAGGCCGATCGCATTCAGCAAATCTTCGGTCTTCTTCAGGTTAAAGTCTGGTCACAGTCCAGTGGCTTAAATAGTCCTCACAACTCAGATTCAGTCCGAATAAACTCTATTTTCCCTCTCAGGGATAGCTGACAGGCAGGCCAAAACTCAGCCCTTTCACAATTCTCCCATGCAAAAATACACAGAACTGCTGCTCAAAATCACTTGTGCTGTTACTTCTTCATGTCTCAGCTCAAAACTGAAACTAGCTGCAGCAGCCTGGGAAATTCCCCAAGATCCAAAAGGTTCAGTTGGCTGATCCTCCTGCCAGTCATAACAAAGGCTCCCTTCAGGTGCAAAAGGCACAAAAGCCCCAAACTACAATTCCTACAGATTTTGACTCTAGACAGCTCCTGTAGTCCGCTCCATTTTAGGTCCACCCAGTACTGATTGGTCCAATTCAGTCCAGGACCAAGATAGTGAAGATAAACAAAACAGTCCTTGCTGCAAAGAAGGCAGGTTAGACAAACTACATTATCATTATCATTCTAAATGATTTTCAGCAAATAGTTACATCTTTCAACAGAGCTCCCTCTCAGATTACTTATGACTGCAATCCAGGCAGAGGTTATACAGGCACTCTCTGGCAATCACAGTTAAACTGCTAAAACGCAGGACACCAGCCTGGCAGTGAGCATTTAGGCAAGCTCGAGGAAGACTTTTCAGGAACCCCATTTGTGGGGGTTAACATAATTGATAAACAACCAGTCGAGACAAAAGTGCACCAAATGCAGAACCTAATGCCATGTCATGATATAGAACAGTGTCCTTTTATCCTAGACACATTCTGTGAAGTGAACAGTCAAGGACCATGTTTTTTCTTCAAAAGAAACTTCTTTTAATTAGATTCTTGGTTCCAATAAAATCATGACAGTTTCAAAGAACAATGTGCAGCAAAGTAGAAAGAGTGTAAACATACAGAGAGACCTTACTTGTTAGAATTTTTATTTATTTATTAACTCTAGGATTACGGGTACGCTGAGCGGTATGGTGCATGTTTAGGAGCATTTCGACACCTGGTGGCATGAGGCCTAGGAGTACCTTTTTTGTTAGCCAGCAGGTCTGATACTGGATCCTACAAAGGAGCGTGAGTCATCCAGATTGGGCATGTAGTTCACAGGTGTGAGTAAGGCAGGCAGCGCCGAGTAGTCTACAGGCTTTGCTAAGTGCCACTGTTACCCTATGGAGGGCAGTAGGGGAGGCAGAGCCATAGATGGCTAGACTGTAGTCAATGATGGAGGTGACTGAGCTGTGGATTGCCAGCCACAGAGCATCTGTAGTCATACAATGCTTGTGCCTATGTAGCATTCTAATTCGAATGTCTCTGGCCTTGGCAACATTCTCAATGTGTTGTGTAGAGAGGAAGTTATCCAACGTGATCCCAAGGTATTTGAAATGTTGACCTGCTCGAGCTGGGTGCCAGAGCCGTTCTAGGTGGTGAGGGAATGGGCTTTTATGCTTACTTATAGCACAGCATAGCTTGAAGCACTTCCTGCTTTAAGCTACTAGAACTTTACATTTCATCCTGTCTATGTAGAGTTTCATCAGAGGTAAAAGGATGTTTTGGATGCTTGGAACATGGACAGCCAGCAGTTCTAGACTGTGTTATAGAGCCCAGTAACAAACCTTCATCGCCACCCTGCACAGGTGGTAAGAATGATTCCTCTCTTGTTTATGTGGTGTACTACACTGACATTGTCCGTCTGCACATGCAGATGCCCTGGGGACAGATGGTTCTGGAAGGCTTGCAGACCATACAGAATGACCCTCATTTCTAGGATGTTTATGTGGAAGCCCTCAGTCAACCTTTAAGAACTGAACCTTTGATGTCCATTGAGGGATCCTCATTTGCAGCCTGGCCACAGGTATCATGACAATGGCTGCTGCAGTCAAGCCCAGCAGTCTCAGGAACGTCCTGGCTGTGACATACCTGTTGTTGGAAACCATATGGGCCTTTGCCATGAGGCGCTCTGCTCTGTCCTGGGGCAGGAAGGATAAGCCTCGGGTAGTGTCCAGAATTGCCCCTATGTACTGCAGCCACTGACAAGGGGTTAAGACTGACTTGGGCAGATGGACCGTGATCCCTAGGGTACTGAACAGCTGCCTGGTATGTGCTAGGGTCTGAGACAGTTGCTCCTTGGATTGAGCTTTGAGCAACCAGTCATCTAGATAGGGAAGACATACAGTCCCTCTTTCCTGAAAGCTGCTCCCACAACCACCAAGCATTTGATAAATACCTGTGGTGCAGATGACAAGCCAAAGGGCAATACCCTGAACTGGTAGTGCTCCCCCTGGAACAGGAACCTGAGATACTTCCTGTGGGTGGGGGGAGAAATCTTGATATGCAAGTAAGCATCCTGCATGTCCAGGGAGCATATCCAGTTCCCTTTTTGCAGAAGGGGCAGCAGGCCTTGTACGGTGACCATTCTGAACTTCTTGTACTGAATGTAGAAGTTCAGATTCCTCAAATCCAGAATGAGCCTCAAGTCCCCTGTGGATTTTGGGATGAGAAAGAAATGAGAATAGAACCTCCTGTTCCTTTGTTCCCAGAGAACTGGTTCTATGGCCCTCTTCTGCAGCAGTGTATGTACTTCCTCTAGTAGCACTGGTATGTGTTCTGGAGGAAAAGTTGAGGGAATAGGTGGCAACAACTCTAGAAGTTCTGGAGCGTGGTCTTGTTCTATTAATTACAGGACCCAAGCGTCTGTCGTAACCTCCCTCCACTGTTACCAGTGGAGGGAAAAGTGACCCCATACCACCACCTCTGAATTTAGTACTGGAGGGTGGGGGTGTAAGAAGGAGTCATGCTGAAGCAGAGCCAGTGGGCGCAGCCACACCTCCACTTCTAGGGGCTTTTGAGTGAGCATCTGTGGAGAAGGTTGGGGACGGCAAAGCTGAACCTGTTCTGCTTTTGTTATATTGTCTGGTCCCTGACCTAGGACTGTTGGTAACCTGGCAAAAGGGTTCCCTCTACTTTTTGGTAGTGTATAGTAGAGGGAATGGACTGACCTAAGAGTCCTCCCCCAGGCTTGCAGGTCAGAGAGGATGTCATGCATATCTTCCCCAAATAGCTTGAATCCTGAAAGGGATCCCAGATTGACTGTTGGACAATCACTAGCAAATCCTGCCAACCTCAAACAAGAATGCCTTCTTAAGCAGATGTCAGCGACACTTGCTCTAGGTGAGGCTTCAGAAATGTCATAGGTAGATCTTAACAAGTGTTTTCCTATGTCAGCCCCAGTCTGGAGGGCCTTGAGCATCTCCTGCTTCTGGGTACCCTCTGGAAGTGACTGGATTGCAGCTTTAGCCTTTTTCCAGAGGGTATTTTGGTATTTGACCATTTGGGCCTGTTAATTTCTAATATTCTTAGGCCCAATGTGGCAGAAGGTAAAGGTTCTCTTTCCCAGAGGTCCAGTTTCCTCAACTCCTTATCCGAGGCGAGAACTGAGATGCTTAAGCATCTGAGACTTATCATGGGTTGCATTTACCACCACTAAATCAGCCTCAGGTTTGCCTGCGAAAAAGGGCTTTCCTGAGGGGGCTTGGTACAACTTGTCCACCTTTCTTGGCATGACAGGAATCATGTTTGGTCTGTGCCAGGCGGCCAGGGTGGCATCCTCTAGTGCAGCCACTAGAGGAAGAATGACAAGGGGTGGAGAATCTGGTAACTCTACAAACTCCACCAAATTCCTTTTAGTGATGTCCTGCTCCTCAGCATCAGATCCCAGGTCTTCAGGAGGGGACCTCATAGTATATAAGGTGAAATCCTCTCTCCTGGTGGAAAAAGTGGAGCCAGATCTCTCAGATGGGCTCCCCACATCCTTCTCCTCTTCTTCTTCCTCCTCTTGTAAAAGGAGCTCAGGGTTGTATTCCTGATCCTTGTTGACAGGCCCTGAAGGCTGCAGGGAAAGGAAGAGAGGATGTTGATTCCCTGGAGTGCATCGGGCGCATCAAACTAGAAGGTGTTGGCACTGGGACTAGTCCGATAGCAGGGTTTTATTTAACTCTAAAAATTGATTAGCGTTTGGCTCATAAAAGTGCTAAAACATTGTGAAAATGCATAGCACTTGTCTCACTGTGTTTAACAAACATAACATTTCTAGAAAATCTATATAAATAATTTCTGTACAGTTAGTATTGTCCCAGGAAAAAAACTGCTAATCAATTATTTCAAACCCTGTGACAGGCCTTGTCATCACCATGCCTGGTGTAGGAGGAGGAGGAGGCTATATAAGGTGCTGTAGTATCATTGCAAATGAGGAAAGCACAGTCTGCTGCGTCAATGGTGGCCTGTACTGCAGAGGTGCCATGCAAAATCGACAGAAGCCATTCTACAGCCCTGAAGTCAACAGGTCTTAAGCTGGCCATAGTAGGCCCAGCGGAACTCACTGCCTGAACTGACTTTTTGGTTTCTGAGGTCTGAGTGGCAGGAGGCCTTGCCACTGCAGCAGTCGACAGCACTGCAGCAGTCAGTGCCAAGTGAAGCTGCGACTGGGAGCGCACCAAGGTTGATTTGTCCTTACTCCTTTCCCGGTGTTTATGCTTTCCAGAAGACGTCTCTCAGGCCATGGAAACTGCAAGCCAAACAATGGGCTGGTGACATGGTGGAGCTCTTTGCCTGGAGCTGTCTATTCATTCTGGCTACCTGCTGTTCTAGGAGGAAAGTATGCAGGGCTTGTCTTGCAGGCCTTAATGTCATGGGCTTCCCTGAGACAGCACACCCAGACGTTATGATGGTCGCCTGAATAAATCTTTCCACCACACTGGCAGTATTGAAAGAGTTTAGAGGGTCTTTCAATGACATACACGATGACAGCAATCAATTTTAAGTAAAAGTGATTACTAGGGGAGAAAAAAAACCTAAGATAAAGCAGTCGACTATAGGCGGTGTCTCCGTGGAGTCGAGGATGGTCAATAGCAGGAAAAGAATTGAGGGGAAGAGGGGCTGCCCGCGTTTATATACAAGAGGATGTCAAAATTAAGACATCATTGTGGGCGGTCCCTAGTGGACTGCTTTCAAAAGTTTCATATGGTCCTACCACCTGGTGGCTATAGTTCCATAGGTGTGGCCTGTTAAGAGGTATCCTTGAAGAAGATCTGCACCTACAAAAATTGCCCTAACCTACAAGACTCCCACTCACACAGCACCCCTCTCCCCACTTACATACAAGCCATATCCATCAGCACTCCACCTCTCTCTCCTGTTTTACTGATGCTGCCTACATGTTGCTGCTGACTGGATGCTGTTGCCGCCAGCTCCCATGATACGAGCATATTGTGCATACGACCATGCCAGCAGAATTAGAACTCGAGGTCTATCTCGTCTGCTTTAAAACACAGCTTACAGTTCAGACAACTGTTGCTGCTCCCCTCTTTCCATCCCTCCCACAAAATTTTCCCTCCCTCAAGTTCACCACCCTGGTTGATTCTCTCCCTACTTGTATCTTGCCCATGAACCTATCCCATCCCTTCTTAAAACTCCCTACTGAATCCAGCGAGATCATCTCTTCAGGCAGCACGTTCCAAGCCGCCACCACCCTTTCCATTAAGTAATGGTTCCTCAGCTCCCTCCTGAATCCCCCAACCCCCACCAGCAGCACCACTACCACCACTTTCAGTCTATGTCCCTTCATGGTCCCTTCCCCCTTCAGTCTAAACATATTCTCAATACTAACTTTGTTTATACCTTTCAAGTACTTAAAGGTGCCGATCATATCTCCTCTGTCCTGCCTATCCTCCAGGGAGTACATGTTGAGCTCTCTTATTCTCCTCATAGGATTTCTCCCCCATTCCATGATCATCTTGGGCGCCCTCCTCAAGCCTGATGTCCCTCTTTAAGTATGGGTACCAGAACTGCACACAGTACTCCAAGTGTGGCCTCACCAATGATCTGTATAGTGGCAGAATAACCTTCTCCCTCCTTGACGTGATCCCTTAGCAATGCACCCCAGCATTCCTTTTGCCTTTGCTGCTAGTTTTCTACGTGGAGTGATTCGTATTCCCTGTGATCACACCCCCAGATCCTTTTCCTCCTCAGATACGGATATCTGCTCCCCCCCAAATGGTAACCGTATCCTGGGTTCCTGGCCCCAAAATGCAGGACATTGCACTTCCTAGTACTGAACCCCAGCTGCCATGTGTTTTACCACTGTCCAAGTCTTTCCAAATCCTCCTAGAGTACCCTCCTCCCTTCCTCACTGTCCCCCACTGCCCCTAATTTGGAGTCATCAGCGAACAGACTCATCTTGCTCTTAACTCCCTCCACTGTGTCCACTATAAAAGCATTAAATAGCAGTGGACCCAAAAAGTGATCCTTGCAGGACCCCACTAATGACCTTCCTGGGTAACGAGAATTCCCACCCCTGCCACCCCCCTCTGCTGTCTGTTGCTCAGCCAGTTCCCTATCCACTGTACCAGCTTCACCCCTACCCCAGGTTCCTCGGTTTGCCCATCAGTCTTCTGTGGCAGAGTCAAATGCCTTGCTGAAGTCCAGATACAGGACATCAACCGCCAACCTCCATCTAGAGCTTTGTCACCCAGTCAACATATTCAACCAGGTTAGTTTGATAAGATCTCCCTTGGACTAACCCATGTTGTCGAACATCTTGAAGGCCATTTACTTCCAGGAATGCCACCAAAATCTCCTTTAAGATGATCTCCCATTAATTTCCCCACTATGGATGTAAAGCTGATCGGTCTGTAATTTCCTGGCTCATCCATGGATCCACTGTTATGGAGAGCACCTCATCGCCATCCTCCAGTCCAGTGGTACATATCCTGATTGAAGGGAGGTATTGAACAACTCCGAGAGAGAGGTGCTGCCAGGACCTCTGCCAATTCCTTCAGAACTCTGGGTGGGTTTCATCTGGCCCCAGTGCCTTGTCTGTCCGCAGGGACTTAAGACCTTCCACACTTTCTTCACCGGGATCTCACTATCCGTTATTCCCCTCACCCTACCTGCAGAATTGGCCCTTCCTTTTCCCTTGTGAAAACTGAACAAAAGTACTCATTTAGTACTTCTGCTTGCTGAGCTCGCTCCTCTGCCCACCACCATCTCTCTTTATCCTGGTGATCTGGCCCCTACAATTTCTCCACTCTCCAGTGTGCTTAAAATTTCTTCTCACCATCCCTAATCCCTCTCTAACCTAAGCTCATTTGAGGCCTTGGCTGCCCTTACCACTCTGCTCACCTCCCTCAATCTATTAATGTACTCCTCCCTGTCTTCCCCTCCAGGTTCTGTTGTATTTTCAAAGGCTAACCTTTCTCCCTTACCCTCTCTTGCACCTCACTGGTCCACCAACTGGGTTTTCTGTACCTTGCTTTCTTACTGCAGGTCTTTGTGCTAGCTTTTGTGACCTCTATCAGGTCCAACTTCAAGGTGGCCCATTTGCTTCCGTTACCCATGTCCAGGCTGATTGTGGTTATGTGCCCTCAAAGTATGGCTGCCTTCCTTCCAAGTCCGCACCTAAAGTCAACTACCCTCGTTTTGGTAAGATTTCCCTCCCTCCTCCCTCCCCAGATCAAGGGAAAACCACACCGTACAGTGGTCACTCCCTGCCAGTGGGTCCTCTACCACCACAACCCTTGTCTGGTCACCATCTGCCACTACCAGGTCCAAAATTTTCCCCTCCCTGGTCAGCTCTACCACCTGTTGTGTTAGAAATACATCCTAGAATGTGTTCAGTTTCCATCATTCCCTAGCATTAGCAGAAGTCACTGTTCTCCAGTCCACCCCTGGCAGGTTAAAGTCACCTACCACCACCATCCTGCCCTGCCACAGTGATTTATTAGGTTAACCACCAGTTCCCTGTCAGGTTCCTCTGGCTGAGAAGGTGGTCAATAAACCATTCCCAGACTAACCTCCTGCCCTTTGCATCCTGTATGGTAGGCCACAATGTCTCCACCTTTCCCTCCTCTCCTTCCTCCCTACTACACTCTATCCCCTCCCTAACGAATAAAGCTACCCCTCCTCCCATTCCAATTTTTTTATCCCTCCTATACAATCTGTACCCTGGGATTATTAAGTCCTAGTCATGATACTGGGTGGCCTATGTCTCTGTGATGGCAGCTATGGCCACCCCCCCCCCGCCATCATTGACTGAATCTCGGGTAAGTTGTTGCCTATGCTCCTCGCATTTGTGGAGACCACCCTTCAACTGGCCCCACAATCGCTCCTATCCATCCACTGCCCCCTTATCTCTCTGCAATTTCCTTACTTCCTCCAAATTTCCAGTTGTGAGGGAGAGGCACAAGGCCTCCCAAACTTTGTGTCCCTGCTTGCTCTACAAGTCTAAGCACCCCCCCCCAGTTTAAATCATGTGTTAGCAATAAACTCTCCTAGTTTTCTCTTTAAGACTCCTGAACCCTCCCTGCTCAGATGAAGGCCATCCTTGGCATACAGATCTTTGTATTCCCATGTTGCTCCCCATTCCCCTAACAGTCCAAACCCCATAGTTTTTCACCATTCCCCAATCATTCATTAAAAACCCTTATCCTTCGTTTTCTTTCAGTGCTTGCTTTAGGTACCAGCAGAACTTTGAAAAAAGCAACTGTATTCCCTTCTATTTTACATATCCTGGCCAGTTCCCTAAATCTACCCTGTACCTCCTACACGCTATTTCCTTCCAAATCATTCATGCCGAGATGCATCACTATGTTAGGGGTTCTCCCCCTGACCCCTCACTGTTGAGTGAACTATGCATTTTGCTCTGTGCACTGTCATGTCTGGCATGTATTCTACCCGGATGGAGCTTCTCCCCCCATTCCCCTTCCCCAAACAGATACCCTTAAGTATGGAAACACCCAGTATGATAACTCTGCTACCATGCTCATGCTGGCCCTCTTTGAGTCCTCCCCTTGTCACGCTCACCCAACTCCATCCCCATGGACTTGTCCAACTCCTCATCTGGTTCTGCATGCCTTGCTATCCCCGCTGGGGCTTTATCTGTCCTCTTTGCATATATATTTTTCATCACCCCTTGACTGCCATTTCCAGTGTTTCCCTCAATTGATTTAATTTCCCCCCTTCCTCAGGTACCCCCCCACTCTTCCATTTTAAATCTACACCCCGTCCCTCTCCTTCCTCAACTTCTTCCCCATCTCCCCTGACAGTCATCTCTAATATCTGCCCCCCTATGGACCCTTTTTCTGCATTTCTAGTACCTACTTTATCACCTCTTGCTTTCTCCTTCCCCCTCTGACCCCTCATTCATCCCTATTAGTGCCATCCATATCCCTCTCCTTCCCCCCACCCTCAGTACTTGCACGCCATGGCCCCTGCCCGCTCCTGATTTCCTGTGTCCTGCATAGTTTCTAATGGTGTATACCCAGATGGTCTATTGGTGGTCCTGGACCTATCAGGATTGCTGGGTGAATGCACAAGTCCAGGGGATCTAGTACTGGCCTATAACAAGGTGGTGGGAGATGCCCTGGACTTGATTGCTCCTGTTCATGTTCGACCACTCACTCTTTGCCCAAGGTCCCCTTGGTTTGATGGTTCCTTGAAGGAGTTGAGGCAAGTTGGTTGAAGGATGGAGAGAGCATGGCAGAAGTTTGACCTGGATTCTGACAGGCTTAGATTGATGGAACATTATAAGGGCTATCAATCAGAAATCACCTGTAAGAAGGCAGAGTTCCTGTCCAAGGAGATTTCTGTGGTGCAGAATTGACTGGCTCAGCTTTCCAAACTGTTGACAGATTGTGCAATCCAATCTGTCTCCAGTCTGGAAGAGCCTTTTCTCAGGCTAAGTGTGAGGAGCTTGCTCAAATTTTTCGCAGATAAGGTTGCCAGCATCAGGTCTGGTATTGGCCCGGCTCTCCCTGTGAGGGATTGCAGAGGTCGATAGGAAGTGGTGAGCACCCGGTCTGTTTGGACGTATTTCAGCCAGCCAGAATTCATGGACATTGTGAAGATCGTCCAGGCTTCGCCCAACCAGTTGTAGTCTGGATCCAGGCCCACCCCCTTTAGTGGGGTGTGTAGATGTTATCTGCCTTATCCTAGCTGAAATTGTCTGGAGATCCTTGGACAGGGGGTCTTTCCTGATCCCCTCAAGGAGGCGGTCATACAACCACTCCTAAAAGCCTCCTTAGATCCCAACTGTCCAGCTAACTACCGGCCTGTCTCTAACCTGCCCGTTTTGTGTGTAAGGTTATTGAGAAGGTGGTTGCATTGCAATTGGATGACCACTTTGTGACCATCAATGTCTATGAAGCTCTCCAGTCTGGATTTAGGAAAAGACATAGCACAGAGACTGCCCTTGTCTGGGTATTAAATGATCTCCTAATGGCGAGAGATCGAAAGGCTCATACCATCCTGGTCCTTCTTGATCTCTCAGTAGCCTTTGACACTGTGGACCATGGTGTGCTTTTGGAGTCTTTGCTGATCCTTTGTGGGCTGTCAGGTACAGTCCTCAAATGGTTTCGATCTTTCCTCATGGGCAAGTCTCACAGGGTGGTCACCGGAATTTATTACTCTGATGTCCTCCCCTGTCCTGTGGGTGCCACAGAGCTCCATACTGTCGCCCATGTTGTTTGCAGTGTATATGCTGCCATTGGGAGATATCATTAGGTGATCCGACTTGAGTCACTGCTATGTAGACGATACTCAGCTGTATATGTCCTTTGTACCTGGACAGGTTGTTGCAGTTTCCGTGCTTAACAACTGCCTCTCCGAGATCAAAGACTGGATGAGCACTAGCTGTCTGATACTGAATCCGACAAGACTGAAGTGTTGGTAGTGGACCCAGGTCATCTGGGGGCGGGGTTTGGGGGTTGGGCATGCATCAGGTCTATGGCTTGATGGTGTTCAGCTCACTACCTCAGACCGGTGTGCGAATCCTGGCTGTTATTGTTGACGACAGCCTGACCCTGAAATCTCAGGTGTTCGCCATGGTTAAATCCTCATTTTACCATCTGAGGAAAATCGCCTGGGTGAAACACCTGGTTCCCTGGATGACCTTCCAAAATTGGTCCATGCCTTCATTACCACCCGTCTTGACTACTGCAATGTCCTCTACCTAGGGCTTCTGGGGTTGATATCTGCCGCTTGCAGCTAGTGCAGAATGCTGCAGCCAGGTCATTGACTGGTGCATCAAGGACCAGTCATATTACACCTGTGCTGTGCTGGCTGCCAGTTCAGTGGAGGATCACCTATAAGGTTGTCTTGCTAACCTTCAAAGCCCCACTTGAACAGGGACCCGACTACTTGAAAGATCTCCGACTCCCTACTCCCCTTCGCCTCTCCAATCCGCCAATGACGGATTGCTAAAGACTCCCAGGTTATCTAAAACATCTCACGCCGTGCTTTTGCTTTGTAGCACCAACCCTGGGAATTTCTACCTCGTCAGTTAAGAGAATGCCTGACCATCAACAACTTTAAATCCATGCTGAAAACATATCTGTTTACTTTAGCCTTCCCAGATTACTTTTAATTATCTCTGTATTTGTTTTACTCTAAGTCTTAAATGTGTTTGTGAATTTAAAATGTACAGAGCCTTGGCTTTGGAAAGGCGCCATAAAAATAAAGTTTTACTTACTTAATACCTATTTGACATGCTAACTCCACCTCCACCGAAAGCCTTGTTTCCCACACGTGCCATGTCTATTCCATTTCTCTTTGTTCCTTGTGCAGTTTCACCATGCTCACCCCCACCCCCACTCACCACCTGCCACCCTCTGCTTCCCCAGCAGCCTGGTCTGTCTCTCACCCTTTTACTCCCCCTGCGTTTCCCACACTCTCCTTGCCATCCCTGCTCCAGCGCCATCACCACACCCCCAAACTCCCACCATGCCCTGCCTCATCACCTCCCTCCTCAGACTATCTGTGTTTCCAAGTGCACCATTCTTATGCATACTGGGCAACCCCCAATTCTCCACAGCATGCCCATGAATACCGCTGCTCCACATCCGTTGCACCCACTGTTCCTGTGGTCCTCTCCTCTCCCGAGAGCACTCTGTCCCTGCCTCCTACCCACCACACCCCCCTCACTGTCATTATAACCCATCCCTGAATGTATGGCCTGCTCCTTTTAGCTTTATGGTTAGTTAAGTTTAAGCATTATGAATATATTTATACTATACTGATCATTATCAGTACTAAACCCTTTATAACCTGTAGCAGTACTAGCCTAATTCAAGGTGATATTGTTAAAAAATAAAAGAATTCAAGTATTAAAAAAGTAGCTATATTCTAAACTAATACAATCAGACATAAACATTAGCAGTATTATAAAAACTAGTTAATGCTGTTGACCACAAACGCCATGCTTCTCCTGACCACTGCTCCAGACTGGGCACCCAAACACACACTACATGCCACCCCGGACCACCGCTCTGACCACATTCTGTATGCCACTCCAGACCGCATGCCACAACACTCCCATCCTGAACAAACTAAAGAGAAGAATGCCAGCCACACACCTCCTTTATAGGAGGTCCCTACACCATGGAAAATCTAGAGGACCAAAGCAAAAAAACCCCAAAATGTCATTACACTACAGAAAAACACCACTACACTACAGAAAACACACCACTACACTATGGAAAAAACACCACACTATGGAAAAACACCACTACACTACAGAAAAAAACAGCATCAGCATATCACACTACAGAAAAGCACTAAACTGACACTGGAAAACATGGAAATCATCACAAATATTTTAAAACAATATATATAATAATATACCAGCTCCATATGCAACATACAGTCACCTGCAGTGCCCCACACCCCCCATATGACAGGAACATGGTGAAAACTACAAGGAATGGCAGTGTTCAGAAGGTGACCAGGTACTCGAGTGGGTGGGTCTCACCAGTGTGCACCTATGGTGTACCACCATGGGTGTGTGCCACAGATCAGTCCCTGGCCATGCCATGCTGCCACTAGTACCACTAGGCTACCTGGGCACCGTTGCGCCAGACTTCACCCTGGGCACATGCCACCACCAGGTGGCACCCTGCAGGCCACATGGATGGCTCTCTGGGTGGTGGCCATGGTGTGCTAGCACCCGAGGCTTTGGGTACATCTGTCCTGACATGACTGCTGTGTATGAGTGCCTGGAGCACTACCTGGTGCTCCTCCAAGGGAGGTCTCAAGGTTACCTATCTGCAGTTCTGCAGCCTGTCTGTGGGTGGCAGCAGTTTGGCCATCCCCTGACATGCCTAACTTGCCAGACATTTTTGGGGGCGCCCGCACATTTTGATGAATATACAGATCGTGGCATATTTTTCGCGCAGCATGCATTATATCTGCACTATTGCACATTCGAATGCACGACGATCTCTCGCTTTCAAATATCGTATTTCTGGAGCATTTTCTGGGATGCACCATACATCTCCATTGTGGGCTGTGCATTTCCTTTGAAAATTTGGGCCATGTAGATCAAAGGAGCACTCCCAATCAGTTGGAGCGCTCCTCTCCTCTGTGCACGAGACACTCTTATTTTGTGAAGAGCATCTCTTGAGCAGCTGCCCTAGAAACGGGCATGTACAGGTAAGGTTATTAAAAAAAAAATGTTTTAAATGATATATTATTGATCAAGCTTGATAGCTTGATCAATAATCTATTAATCACAACCCATCCCACAGCCACCTAGGTGCATACTGTGTGATCCTGAGCAAGTCACTCAACTTCTTTGTGCTCCTAGTTCGCATCTGTAAACAAGCTTTGGCTTAGTGTGCTACTTTGGTTAAACAATGTTCCTTCACCTCACGGTTGTAAGAGTGGTCTTTCTTACATTCTTAGGTTATCAGAATCACTTGCCTTTAGTTTACAGTTCTTATACCTAAGAACGTGCATGAGACCCTCTTACAACAATGGAAATGGTCTTGACTTCTGACATTAACATACTATACATATTGTTAAAACACAGCACCTTACCATTCATTATTTACCAGAAACTGCACAGTTCATAACTAGCTCGCCCTAATCTACCGAACAGCAACCTAACTAAATGAAAGTGAACCTTTTTCCATTAAATATTTTTTCCCCATGTTTTAAGCACAAAAACATACAACAGGACATATATTTCTTTAAAAAGTAAAGGCAGTTCCCAGCTTCATTCAGTGGCACGTGGCCTTTGCTACCAAACACATATTCTACCTAGCAACAACCCAACTAAAGGAAAACAAAAACCTTCTACCATTTATAAAAAAAAAAAAAATTCCATTTTTGATGCAATAAGCCACTCCAGGGCAAGGATTTCTTGAGAATTAATGTACTTTCCGGGTGCATCGAAAGTCACTTACCTGTTGGCCTCATGCCTTCCAATTCACCTGGGGCATGCATTAATTCTCAAGAATTAAAACGCTATCTAAAGAATCTAAAAACCCATGCCCCGTGGTGGGTCATTGCTTGGTTGAAGCAGCTCACCACATGACTGCAGCTCTCTGCACAGCATTCAGGTTTTCCTGCACTTGTCATTGTCCAGGCACAGCTCTCCTTACCTTAATGGCTTTATTGTGGTTCCCAAGCAGCAGGTGCAGCCTATATTTTAAACCAGATCTTAGGGTTGGCTCCCGGACCTGGGAGAGGGATGGTCAGGGCAGATTCCCAGTCCTTCTGATCAATGGCCAGCACGGCCTTGTTCCAGTCCTCGATCAGATCCTTGTAAGGCATTGCTCACCCTTTCACGGTCACCTCAAAACCAGAAAGTACTGTAGGTAAAGAAATCGGTGCACACTCACAGAGCAGAGAGAGAAAAAGACAGAGTATGTGCTCTGGTGAGTGAGTTGTTTGTCTACGGATGAGAGAGCTCCACCTGTGAATGTGAAACCAGACCCAGGCCAACCAGGAAGTTAATATTCTCTCTCTTTTTTGCTCTGTCTATTTTGAGACTGATGAAAGCCAGCATACTGATCTGGCTCTATGACCTGCCTTTCCTGATTCCTTTCTCATTTTGTATGATGTGCAACACCTGCCCATCTCAGTGATTCCACCCTCTCACTGAAGACAGCTTGTTTCCTCTGGAGAGGGCATGAGGTCATCTTCCTGTTACCCATCAAATTATTTTTAAGTTTAAACAAATTTTTAATTCTGGTAGGAAATTGGCAAAAGTGTTTTTTTTTGGGGGTAGGGAGCTTGAGGGGGAGTCAAACTTTACTAATTTGTTTAAGGTGTTTTTTTATCACTTTTAATATAGTAATCCCCACAACCACATTAAAACAATGTCATGCAGACTTCCTGAATTGTTAGTTTAATATTTGAGTCACACAGGCACATAAACTAGTAGTTTCACTCAGACTTGTGGAGCCGCTTGTTTGAAATCTCCCCCAAGGCTATCTGAAGTTGCGAAACATGGTTCATGAGTATATCTGTCCATACTTCTCAACCTTTTGGTTGTTGAAATGTGGGCGCTGACACTCAAAATGTGGGACCCTAGCTGGGGCCCCCCTCCATAATGTGGGATACCTCCTTCAACATTAAGAAAAAAGCCCAGAACACTGTGGTAACTAGTGCTTTTATTTGTGCAAAGTTTAATTTTCCTTTAGCATCATAAAGTATTATGATGTTCCACTTTAAAATTGGTGTTGGCCGGCCCGGTGGCGCTGAGGGTTGAGGCGCTAGACGCCACACCTCGTACCACGCCGGTGACCCGGGTTCGGGAACGGACTCGGGTCGTCAGGGTCAGCCGGGGGAGGGAGGATTGAGCGTCCCAACGGATGCTCTCCCTCCTCGGGGGATTCTCAAGCCCTGAGAATGCCGCGGGAGCACCGCGCTCTGAGGTTGAGGCCGCTACCGAGTCCGGGAGGGGCACATCGTTAGCGCTGAGGGAGGTGTACCACATCGCCGCCTCTAGGACGACGTCCTTGTGTGCCGGCATCCCAGGGGGCCGGGGAAGTGGGGAGAAAAGCGGAAAATGGTAGTCCTCGGTGTCCCTAGATGAAGACTGCCCCATCCAGAGAGTCCACCCAGGACAGACCCAGCTGTGCAGGAGAAGGAGAGGTAATGGCACTCTAGGGGCAGATCCTGAAATGGGGGCTACGGGGATATGTGCAGTCGGAAGGAGGGGGACAGGAAGGAGAATAAAGAAATAAAGCAAAAAAAAAAAAAATTGGTGTTATGGGAGGCTGGCCCAGTGGCTCTGAGGGTTGAGGCACTGGACGCCTCACCTCGCACTACGCCAGTGACCCGGGTTCAGGAATGACCTCAGGTGCTCCCGTAGACCCGCCGCCACCGGATGGAGGTCCTATGGCTGGTACAGGTGGTCAGTGGTGCGACTGGAAGGGAGGGGTGTCCCGTAAGGCATGCGTGTGCATACCTCAATACACATGCGTCACGTCAGGGATACATGGAATGGGTCGAGGAAGAAAACTGTAAAAAAATTAAAAAATCAAGGCTTATGGGCTCCTGCATGGCCCAGCTGCAGTGTGTCATGGCAGGGGACATAGCTCCAGTGATTCTAAGCTGCATTGGGAGACAGGCCAGCCTGGTTACATAGCTGTTGTTCAGAAGTGAGCCTCAGGGAGGGTTGGTGGCATGCTCTGGCACCATAGTGGTCCCCTGAGACTGGACCAGCAAGCTCATCTCTTGCTGTAAGGTCACTGGCATGCTGAGGCTGATGCAGGCATTGATCGTGCCATGTGGTGAAAGAAGGGGCCTAAAGGAGAATACAGTGGCAAAAAGTATGTGTACCAAGCCGTCTATGTGATGATAGTTTATACCCTTGGGTCCTGGCCCAGGCAGATCCCCACTGGCAGAGACAGTAGTGGGTGTGGCAGATAGAACTGAGGGTCACTGACAGCACAAAGGGTGAGACCTGATGCAACGCTAGAGTGCCAATGTTTGGGAATGAGCCTAAGGCATTTGAGGGCCCGCTGGGGGGAAGAGGACTGAGTATCTACAGGACCGATCTCCCCCTCAGAGGGGGAGGGTGGGCAAGAGCTCAGTGCTCAACAAACCCCTGGTGAAGGCCTGGTGGAGGCCAGGGGTGTCACAGCCTGAGCTACGGAAGAGGGGAGACGTGGCAGATGTTGGTGCGTGCACCTTGACATCAGTGCACATCACATCACCCTGAGGGAGAAAAAGGAAATACTCCTGGCCACGCGGGATGTCCGCCACCATCACAGGCCCCGCTCCTGGTAGCTCAGGTGCCTCCCAAAGGCTGGATCCTGGTACTGGCGGGTTAAGGGTCTCCCTGCCCCCTGCCACAGAGGGCATAACTATGGGGGACTTTGGAGAAGGCAGGTAAGACCTGGGAGAAGCCGGGGTGATGGGGCTGGGTGGGCCAGGTGAGAATGAGGGCTGGCTGGGATGGGGGAGGTGGGAGGATAACAAAAAAGGGGGCAAGACCCGGAAAAGAGGAGTGGGTAAGGCAGCTTGGAGGGCCAAAAAGTAGAACTGAAAAAAAAAAAGCTGCGTTTACATCACTTTGTCTGTGCGAGCAGCGCATTTTCAGTCCGGGACAGAGTGATTCTAATGGGAAGAAAAGAGACACCTTCCTTTTGGGAGGCAGTATAGCGCAGTGGTTTAAGGCTCTGAGCTGCAAATCTGTAAGACCTGGGTTTGAATCCCACAGCCCCCACTTGCATACTGTGTGACCCAGAGCAAGTCACTTAACTTCCTTGTGCTCCCAGGTCGCACCTGTAAACAACTTTCAGCTTAGTGTGACTCTCCTGGTTAAAAAAAAAAAATAATGTGAAATAGTTCATTTTATTGATAGGCTCAATGTAGTCTTTGCAACACATACGAATTTTAAACTGATACATCTTAATACAAAGTACTTAATAAAACTAGATGAACAAAGTCAATAAAATCATAAATACTTCTTAAGAGGCATTCCATTCATAATAAATACAATAATTACTTATGCTTATTATGACTCTCATATTTGGATTTCTTTTTACAATAACATTTGTTCAAATAACCTTTTCATTCCGAGTTTATGAGTTGAACATAAATATAATAACTAGTTCTCCTGATGTACCTATGTAGCCCCTAGGTGGCGGTACTCCTAGAGTTACACCCCTGCCTTGCCTGGCCTGAACAAGGTTGAGGGACCTGGGTTCCCAAAACTTACTTTGAACTGGTTCTTTTCCATGTGTTACATAATGTGCAGTGCCTCCACCCAGAGTTTCCCTTCTAAGTGGGCTAGCTGTTACCTGGTACAACCCCCTGGGATGTCATACCACCCACCATAACCATTTGCCACCCCAACACATGACCCAATAACAGTTCCCCACATTTCAGACATTTTGTAATTAATGACTCTCTGTAATAATATGCTCACAACAACCATTTGCAAAAACAGTAACAATAATATTTATTTAGGGGTAAAGGAATTAGGAATGAGGAAAGAGGAGGAGTAGAGGTTATGCAGTGATTCTGTTTACAAAATGTACAATTGATTGGATTGTTTGGTTGGTGCTGGTGAAAACCCTCCAGCTGGGTAGATACCACTTAAGCAGAAAAAGAATCACAATATTAGACCAACGGGAATGACACCCAGAGCCCCAGCTATCTGGCTGCTGAATGATGATCAGATATTACACATTTCATTTCCCTACCACTGGTACCAGTTCCCAGACTTTGTATGAAACCCCGCAATCTCACACTTTACCCTGGGTACCCAGTTACCAAAGTTCTGGAAGGTTGCAGTCCTGGTGGACGTTGCAGCTAGTGGCATTCGCTGGCTGTGATTTTAAAGAGGAAAGGATTAACCTGAAAAGCAACTTTAACCAACAACAACTTTAGACTCTTAGAAGTAGTGCAGGGGTTGCCCTGCATTTGGCAGTAGAGCTGGGATTGCCCTGCAGGTGGCAGACTAAACAATTCAGGTAGAGGTAACCTGCTGGCTACAAAGGTTGAAGCTTGGATTAGACATCCTGAATATTCAGCACATTTATGCGTTTGCCACATCCAGCACATTTATAGGTTCAACACATCGGGTAGGGTGGAAAATTGTAATTTCCAGGTTACTAAGTACGGTCCGAATTTTACTTTAGGGGTCTCAGTCCATTAATGTGGCTCGCGGCTATGGCTGGCGGCTCCACTGGACATCGTGACCATACAGTTAGCACAGTTACATATCAGCACATTTATATGATACTTTTGGGCTCACTTGGGTCCCCCAAATAGTTAGACACTGCTTGGGCTCACTTGGGTCCCCCCAAACAGTTACGGTCAGCAAAAGTTACTATTCTGTCCTGGGCTCACTATGGGTACTCCCAGAACAGACACAATCAGGAACAGTTCTACTATAGGGAGCTACCCTCGCTGGGCTAATAAGGTTATACATAGCGGTAGGATGTAGACCAAAGAACAATCTCACATAGCACAGTCACTTGGGCAAGGCTGCCCCTATTCAGCATTTCGGCACGGTTACTTTCTTTCTTGCACCCGGGGTACAAGAGTACTCACTCAGGCTCCTCACGGTAGATTTCCACAATACAAGGTTCCTGATGTCTTCAGTTGTCTCACAACTGATGTGAAATCAGCTCTCTCACAGCTGGTTTGATGTCATCTGGTTGCAGGTCCACGTCTTTCCCAAACGTGGAAAGGAGTGCTAGCACGTGGAGGACATTCTGGCAACCCCCAGGCTAGCAAGAACTACAGTAACTAAATCACATTTACTTTAACTACTAAGAAGGCAAATACCCCCTCCTGGATGGAGAGGATTAGCTGGATTTCCAGGCTCGGCTGCATGGCTGGGGGCCAGAGCTCCCACCCCCGTGGGGGTTTCCGCTCGAATCTGGCAAAAGGCTGAAAAACACAGTCTCTTATAGAGCTCTCCTGAGGCTCCTGATTGGCTGAAGCTTTTGGTTGCATGGCCTCTGACTGGCTGAAGGGCCTGGCAATCAGGAAAATGAATTATGCATGAACCTCACTCAATGCACTGTTGATTTGCTGTTTTGTCACCTGAAATTAGGTCCCTGCAAGTCCCCATGGGTACTTGGCTAATATTCCACAAGTCCTGGCTTTGTTATTCTGGCTTTCCGATTGGCTGTGGCTGCCTGTAATGACTGCTTAACCCACTGTCCTTTAAGCGGATTCAGTACAGTCTCAAATTAAAGTTCTGGTGAAGCCAGAATGAATAAAATATTTGCCCCAATGCCCCACAGTCCATTAGCCCTGGAACGTGTTCTTGCTGTCGCTGCATAAGTAAAGAAAATTGCTCAGTCCATTTTCCTGTTGCTGCTGCCAATATCTAAGGATGACTTGCAGCAGCGGACAGGCTGTTTATCTGAGTCCCAAGTCACTGGTGCAGCCAGGAAAGAGTATTTAGTTATTGTAAACACTTCCCCCTTGTAAAACATGTTTCCCCAAACATACATAGCAGTTATATTATTGTTAAGCATTTCTTTTCTTTTTTGGCAGTTACCAAAACACTGCTGCCCTGAGGGCAGAGACACCCTCATTAATATTCATTAGGGATCGGGGCTCCGGCTCATTAATATTCATGCACCCCAATTCTAACACTTTCTGGATCTTCTCAAATATTTAAACAAATGGGCTCTCAGGGCCCTATCCATGGTCATCGGGTCACGCTTAACACATGGGGATCCCAGGACTGATGAAATACTGTCCAGAATGACCACAATTACTGACGGTTGAAGATCAAAGGCCAGCTCATTCCTGTATGATCCACGCTACACCAAAGCACATGGCTGAGCGGGCAATCGCAGTTTTAACTTTTTGGAGCCCCGCAAGGCTGAATCCACACAGGGCTAGTTACTGGGGCACCAGAGGACAGAAACAGGACCAGGGAACAGAAAAACAAAATATGCAGGCACTCCCTGTTTTGGCAGGGAGGTTACACCTACATAGGCAAGGAGATCTGAGAGATATTTTTCCCTTAAATGAGTATAGAAACACAGAAACATAGAAAGTGATGGTAGAGGGGGACCATACGGCCCATCTAGTCTGCCCTTGTTCCTACCAACCCCTTAACTGTTATTCAGTGTTATGGTGCTACCTATCCCAAGCATTTATGAAAGTTCCCACTGTTTTTGCCTCCACCACACCCCATGGAAGGACGTTCCATGTATCTGACACTCTCTCTGTAAAGAAGAACTTGCATTTGTTGCCCTGAATTTGCCCCCCTCCAGCCTCATATTGTGCCCCCTGATTCTGGTGTGATTCTTGATCCAAAACAGGTCCTGAACCTGTACCTTGTTTATTCTATTTAGGAACTTGAAGGTTTCTATCACATCTCCCCTCTCCCTTCTCTGCTCCAGGGAATACATGTTTAGGTCCCGCAGCCATTTGTCATATGTTTTGCTGTGCATTCCCTGTATTGTTTCTGTTGCTCTCCTTTGCACTCCTTTGCACTGTTTCCAGTCTGTCCATATCCATTCTAAGGTGTGGCCTCCAGAACTGGATGCTGTACTCCAGGTGTGGCCTCACCTGTGCTCTACAGAGTGGTAGGATGACCTCTCTTTCTGCTGGTAATCCCCCTTCCTATGCAGCCCAGCATGCCATTTGCCTTAGTGCTGCTTTTTCACATTGCTTGAACATTTTCAGATCATCTTTTATAAATATTCCTAGAGTTCTTTCCTGCTAAGTGGATTCCAGTTTTACTCCTTCTAGGTAGTATTATTCTCCTTGGTTTCCTGTTCCAAGGTGCATGATCTTGCATTTTTTTGCATTGAAGTTTAGTTGCCATGTTTTTGATCATAATTCCAGAGTCCGTAGGTCAGCCTTCATCTTTTCCGCTCCTCCTGGAGTGTCTACCCTGTTGCTCATTTTCGTATCATCTGCAAACAAACTCACCTTACCTTCCAGGCCTTCAGATATGTCAATAATAACAATATTAAAGAGTACCGGACCTAGCACCAGCCCTTGTGGCACTCCGCTATCTACCCCCTTTTTCCCGATAGGGAGCCGTTTACTAGTACCCTCTGGGTCCTTCTGCTAAGTCAGCTCTGTATCCAGTTCACCACTTGTTGCCCAACCCTCGTGCTGTCTAACTTATTTAGTAGCCTTCTACGTGGGACAGAGCCGAAGGCTTTGCTGAAGTTCACATAAACTATGTCTACTGCACTGCCCTGATCAACTATTTTGGTTTCACATCATTTCATTTATTTATTAACTGGGTAAGAGCACTGGACCAAAGGCCCTTCTTCTGGCCCAACCCAGGAGCAATAAATACAAATAGACTAATAAAACTGAACATACAGACTAGCAGTCATACAAAAACAGTTACATAAAGATTTCACAAAAAACAATTCCAGATTTCAACAATAAATGTTGCTTTAGTTTTACTTTAAAATCACATATAGATGTAACCTGGCATATAGCTAGTGATAATGCATTCCAATATTGGGGGGTTGCTATAGAAAAAGCTCTGGACTCTATTTTAAGTTTAGATGACACTGAGGCCCAGATATTCAAAAGGGTTGCGCATGGCGCAACAGTGTTGCGCCATGCACAACCCACTGATGTGCTCCGCACAATATTCAAAAGAGAAAACTGTGCAAGATAAATTCGAAGCGCCGAGCGTGATCAGTAATGTATGCAGGCACAGGGGGGGTGCCCATACAACCTGCAATAGCCCGACATTCAGCCTGGGATGTGCAGAGTCATGCATGCGCAACCCCTACCTGCGCCTGCACAAAGTTACGCCCCCCCAAAAAGGAACAAGTGATGGCCACCCACAAGTGAGCTGCCGCATTGCAGGGCACAACACAGCAGCTGACCGAGTTCCTGCCATTACCTGGCGCCCCCATGCCCATCAGGGCATCACTATAATACCCCAAGTCCAATATCTCGGTGGTTCAGTGGACCGCATTGAGCCCGATCGTGGGCATCAAGGGAACCCCCAAGTCCAATATCCCTGGTGGTCTAGTGTACCCCCACCCCACCCGCCCACTGAGCCCCACTGCCCCCGCCTCCGTCCAGCTGGCAGGCGGCAGCACCCCACCCGCCTGCCGCCCGCTGCACATATCTGGACTGAGTAGTATGGGTATGGGCTGCACGCCCATTGGCTCATGCTGTGAACCAATGGGCATGCAGCCCTACCGAGCTGTCAGTCGGCGGGCAGGCCGGTGGTGCCGCCACCGCCAGCTGACGGGTGTGGGGAGCAGGCTGGGCCCAGTGGGGAGGTGGGGCAATTTGACCACCAGGATATTGACTTGAGGGGTTCTATTAATGATGCCCGCGATCGGGCTCAGTGCAGTCCACTGGACCACCAGGGATATTGAGGGGACTATAGTGATGCCCGCGATCGGGCACATAGAGGTCCACTGACCACCAGGATATTGGACTTTTTTATATTACAGGAATGCCCGCGATCGGTTGCAGGGCGCCGGTCTCGACGCTGCTGCTCAAGTAGGCGCCAGGCGCAAGTCGTTGGGGATCGGCTATCTGCATGCTAATGGCATGCAAATGGGGCTGTAATGAGATGCAAAATGCCCCTGTGAGCCTTGCATATTATGGCCCCATTTGCATGTCCTTTGAATATCGCAGCAGGTGCTGTGCATGGCGCGATGGCACTTGCGCCAGCGCATTCCATGCTCCACTCTGGCCACTTGCACTGCCGCAGAGTGCCACCGCGCCCATGCACAGTGGGGTGGCTAGGTGCGATATTCAAAGCTGCTGCACCATAGCCAGCAGTTCGTTGAATATCGCCCAGGCCACACCCCTGAGCAACAGTTGAGCGCGCCCAGGCTTGCGCTATAGCCTGGCGCAGTTTCAATATCCCGGCCTGAATCTAATAGAATACCATTTGAAGAATGTAAACTTGAAAGAACAACTCTAGATTTGATAAGATCTGACAATGGGAACAAGGATTTGAAAAAAACACATTTAAAAATAAGACAACCATAGAAATATTCCATTCTAGGAATAGGAGCCAACCAATCCAAATTAGAATACAAAACACAGTGATAAGTACACAAAGGTACCTGTAAAACAAAATGACAGATGTCATTATAGACAACAGACAATGCATGTAGCTCCTTGCTTCCAAGATTCATGTAGATACTAGAGATAAAATCGAGATGAGGTAACAGTGACCCTAGTGTAATAGATTTTCTTACTTCTTGGGAAAAATAACTCCTGAATTTATACAACAAGCCCAACTTTTGATTTATAGTGCATACAGCAGTATGAACCTGTAGGGAGTGTGTCAGTCCAGGGTCCAAAAGGACCCCCAGGTACTTAAATTGGTACACTTAATCAATAGTCTAACCATTTAAGTCCTTTAAGGATAAGGTAGGGCTAACCCTAAGTATAATGGGAGTTCCAAAAATCATGGATTTAGTTTTCTTAGAATTTAAAACTAAAGCATTATCCAGAAACCATTGGCAAACTCTTTCAAAATCATGACTCAAGGCAGTTGCTAACTCGGAGAGGGAACTAGATTGGTAATAAAGAATCAAATCATCAGCATACAATATTGTTTCACAGGTCCTACTAGAAGAAGGAAGTTCATTAACAAATAAAGAAAATAACAAGGGGCCCAAAATGGACCCCTGGGGAACATCACAGCTAGTCAAAGAAGTATCGGATACTGCAGGGCCTACATTAACAAACTGAGCACGCTGTGAGAAATAATTCCTTATCCAAGAAACAGGTGCCTCACCAAACCCCAAGCCCTTCAACTTTACACAAGTCAGATCATGTTCTGCTAGGTCGAATGCCTTGGTCAGGTCCACGAACACTGCCCCAGTCATTAGGCCTTTCTCAAAACCCCTGAGGATGGAATCCGTGAACCTGACCAAGACAGTCCCTGTTCCATAGTGCTTGCAAAAGCCATGTTGATTAGGCAAAAGCGAATCAAAGGTTGTAAGATATTCATTGATTTGGCAAGCAACAATCTTTTCAAGCACTTTACTCAAAGGATTAAGAATTGAGATTGGGCGAAAATCCCCAAGAGTGGTAGCATTAGGTTTCTTAAGAATCGGTACGACACTTGCCATTTTCCAATTAGATGAAAACAGGCAGGATTGCAAAGAAAGATTAAAAAGGTAGCAAAGGAGTTTAACTATAAAGGGAATAGTCAGCTTTAAAAAACTACTATCAAGACCACCCCCACAGTCACTATATGTATCAGGTAAAGTCCTCAACAAATTATAAACATCTACCTCAGAAACCCTCTTAAATACTAACTCAGGATTATCCAGAGATGGGGAAGCACATTTGGAACTCCCATCAACCATACATGTTCCACCTCTACAGAGACTGGACAAATCAGAAAATGTTTTATTAAAAAGGTTAACTATCTCAGTAGGGTCAACGATGTCAACATTGTTGCCTACCAAATTCCTAACTGAAGATGTTGATTTAGGCAAGAGCAAGGAATCAATGTTTTCCCAAAACCTTTTGGGATTAGACCAGTTAGACTGAAACTTGTCCCTATAAAAATCTCTTTTAGCTTTGTGTACCAATTCAGAAACTCTATTTCTAATGCAATGATAGTTGTTAAGAAGTAAAGCTGAAGGATTCATCTTCTTTGCAGCCCAGGCTATATTACGCTCCTTAATCAAAGCCCTAATGGCTTCAGAAAACCATGGATAAGGGATACCTCTTAACCTCCTTGTGCACATGGGGAACAGGGATTCCTGAATGGGAAAAAAACTGATTACAAAAGAAATCCACAGCACGATCAATATCAGAGATGCATTCCAAGAATGACCAATCAGTCTGGGATAAATAAGCATAAAGAATGTCCAAGTTGACTTTATTAAAGGAGTGAACCTGGACCAAATGAGGAGGGATTTTTAAACAGCCAAAATTTAATACCACAAATATTGCCATGTGATCACTAACTCCATCAGGCAAAACACCCGAAGAAGTTGTACAACCATCTCTATTTATAATGACGCAGTCCAAGACAGCATGATTTAAGGAGTGAGGATTAAGAAGAGTAGGCTCTTTTATACATTGTGATAAATCATAAGCAGATAATAAGGACTCTAATCTGAGATTTACCTTCAAAGGCCAATTTAAATCAAAATCCTCGACCAGAATGATATCATGTTGTTTTATATACGAAGCCACTATTTCAAGATACTGCTTTAAACCCTCCAAACAGAAACTTGCCCTTGACCAGGCTCCCTCCTCCAGACTTGCGGTCGTGGCTCACTCCTTGGAACCGCTGGCCGTACTCAGCCTCACGCCGCAGAGAAAATCAGAAACTTGCCCTTGACCAGGCTCCCTCCTCCAGACCTGTGGCCGTGGCTCACTCCTTGGAGCCACTGGCCATACTCAGCCTCTTGCCACAGGGAAAATCAGATACACCTGCTGTTGCTCTTCTTGCCTACTCAGATCCAAAGCCCTGCTTCCCATTGGCTAATTTCCCCTGAAAACCGCTGGACTGCCATTGGTTAGTGTGCCTTCTTCAAGCGAGACATTGGACACTGGCCCTTGCAAGTACCTTGGCTGTTCCCTGACCGGCTTTTGCTATTTTCAAGCTGTGCCCTGACTAGCTTTTAGCTTGCTAACCAGCCTACCCTGTACTGCTTAGCCTCCTTATTTTTATTTATTTATTTAACAAATCAGAAAGACCTTTGAGCCAAGGGCTCTTTTACAGAGGTTCCATGTCAAGTCATAAGAATAACAAATTACAATGGTTTCAGTAAGTAGTACAATGTGAGGAAAGTAATTATATAAAGAAAATAATAATATGGCAAGATAAATATTGTGTCAAGTGCAGCCAGTGGCATTGTCTGAAGAGGGGTGGAAGGGATTACAAGGAGAGAAGGATGGGGGCAAATTGGGGGATGGAAGGATCAAAATAAGAGCAAGTATTTTTATTTATTTTATTTTATTAGTTTTTGTTGACCGGGTAAGTGCGCTAGACAAATCCTGCCTATTTTCAGGCACGACCTGGGGGAGGGGGATACAGATGAATGCCAACTGACCTTGAACCAGATTAAGGTGCTGGCAGTATTTTTAGTGAATGAGGGAAATTTGGCCAGGACACCAGGGAAATTCCTCTATTCTTTTCGATAAGTGCCAAGGGATCTTTAACATCCATCTGAACTACCACCAATCCGGGCAGATGGGACCTCGGTTTAACGTCTCATCCGAAAGACGGCACCTCAGAAGTGCAGCACCCCTCTCATGCTGCACTACAGTGTCAGTACTGGGATATTAACCCAAGTGCCAGATGTGGGAACTGAACCCACAGCCCTCTGATCTCCCGGCCTCAGAGGCGAGTGTGCTACCTACTGAGCCACTGACACTGCCAGTAGGGAGCTGCCACAATGTAGCTTTTGTAGGAAAAGACCCACGTCGGGTAGAGGGAGAGAATAAGGTGGGGAAACAGAGGGGAGGGGGGAGTGGGAGTGGAGGGTTAGAGGAAGGGGGGATGAGGTAGGATGAAGAGAGGGCAGGGATGGGGACAGGAAAGAGATGAAGGAAGGAAGTGCTGTATGTGGAATAGTGTATTAATAGGGTAGGGCTATACCTTATATCTGGATCTGCATGTTTCCAGACTATATGGGCAAATGTCCATGTTTCCAAACTATTATTGGTAAATGTGTTTTATGCAGGGTTCACAGAGGGATACATAGTAGGCTTATCTGCTTAGTGGAGAAATGTATCTGCTTAGTGGAGAAATCTGCTTAGTGGAGAAACTTGTCTGCTTGTGGGGAAACTTAGCGTAGTGCCTGCATTTGCTCAGTTGAATGTTGCTATGGGCTTTTATTGTATTTTATTTCTGCTTGTGGGGAAACTGCTTGTGGGTTACTGTGTTAAATTGTGGTGGGTTTATACTGTACTTTTTCTGCTCATGTGCTAATATTCTGTGACTATATTGCTAAATGTGCTAAAATTTGCCTATTGTATTTCTTTCATTCCCCTCTGCTCTAGCCTCTCAAATCTCTTCTCCTTAGCTCCACCCCCCCACACACACACACTCATTACCTTGCACTCTGCTTAATTCCCCCCCTCCCCCCACCTCACCTAAATTGCATTTTCTTTTGCTATTCAGGGTTCTGCACGTAGATACCTTTTTTTCCCCATTTGCAGGTTATCATTGTTCCCCAGTAGAGGTTGCCTTTTTCCTTTCTTGTTTTTAATTCCTTTATAATTATATATTCTTTATTGAAATTTCAGTCAGAATACAATGAAGTGAAACATCACTAAATGGGAGTAGTATTTGACAATTTAACAAAGCAAACATAATACAAACATAATCCCACTTCCATTATTCCTCCCCCTATAATAAAGAGCAAAAAGATATTTGTGATCAGTTCTGAGACCTAAATAAATTCTAGGTAAGATAAAGAAGAAATCTGTCAGGGAAGTTAAAAAACCTGTAAAAGATTAATGAAATTACAATCAAAGTCTGGGAGCTAGGTTTGGTTAAAGTTTGGTAATAAATCTTAAAGTTTACCCCAGTTAAGGTTATAACCCGCTAACTGATGTTTCAGACTGGCTAAGAGCCTTTCAGACCTTAGACTTAAAAATATCTCATTTCTCCATTCAATTAGAGAGGGAATTTGTTGGTCTTTCCAGTGGGTTAAAATAACTTTTTTCACTGTTAATGCTATCATGGCTAGGTGATGTTTTTTAACGGAACAAGGAATATTTGTCAAATCTCCAGACATATCTGGGGGAGGGGGGTAAAGAATTGGATAAGTCCTAGTTTACTTCCGATCCTATTTTTAAGGTCCGTCCAAAATGCAACCACTAATGGGCAATCACAAAAAATATGGAAAAAGAGAATCCACTCCAAACCCACATCTAAAACAATTCTTCACAGATAATAAGCCAAATTTAAATAGTTTTAACGATGAATAATAAGCATTGTGAAGTATTTTGATTTGTACCAATTTTAATCTATCATTAAGAATGTATTTATGAAGGTCTCTCCAAATCGGGGGGCAATCTTGATTGGTATAAAGCTGTTTGTCAATCCAGTATTTAGAAATAGAAGTTGTTGAGGTAGAGATTCTGGACAAAAAATATTGATACATTTTAGAAATAGTATGAGATTTTTTAGCAATTTTTGTAATATCAACTATTAGTTGACTGTGATCCTCTAGTGGTGCCCCAAAATGAGTTGTGAGAGCAAGTTTTAAAATGAATAGTTTTTGGTAATGACATTTACCAATCAAAATCTTGAATTTATATCTTCGAAAGATATCAAATTCGCATTGAGCAAGAGGTCCTTCACCAAACAATTTTTTAGCTGGAGTAACCACTTAGTATCTAGTAATTGATTCTTTAAGTGGAAATTTGGATTATTTAAGACTGGCTGACCAATATCCTTCAGCAAGGAACCTTGAAGGAAATTACTCAACTGGTTTAAATATCTAAATGAAGTACCAATAGTAGAATTTTTCAGCTTGTTGGGGAGTGATTTAAAGGTCCGGTAATACACTACATTAAAAGAAATGTTATTTTTTCTTAACATTTCTCTTTCGATAATTACCCAGGTGGGATAATATACATTCAAATTTGTGTTACTATTTAAAAGAGACCATTTAGGAAATTTACTTAAGTGGATGATCAAGTAGTAAAGAAAGAAATTTGGTAACTTAAAGCCGCCTTGATTTTTAGAAAGGGACATTTTATAATAAGCTATCCTAGAGGGATTGTTGAACCAAATGAAATTGGTAACTATGGATTGGAGTTTCTTAAACCAAGATATAGGCAAGTAACAGTTCAAAGTATTTAATGGATAAAATATTCCGAGGAAAATATTCATTTTAATAATATTAATTCTACCTAAAAGGGAAAGGAGTAATTTCCTCCATCGTTTTAGATCTGATTTAATAGTTGTTAAACATGTAAGGTTAAGATCTATTAAACATTTTGAATCATGTGACAAAAATAATCCTAAGTATTTTATATATTCCGGAGACCAAAAAAACCCATATTTACTTACTTGTTCCTTTGTAATGCCATTATTTAAGGGTAAGACAGTTGTTTTTGTTGTATTGATTCTATCATTTGAAGAGTGGCTAAACTGTTCTACAGTAGAAATAATGTCAGGAAGAGAAATATCTGGGCTTATGACATGTAATAAAATATCATCAGCAAATGCTGAAAGTGTAAGTATTTGTGACCCTACTTTAATACCCATTATATCCGGGTTATGGTTAAGAAAATAAAGTAAAGGTTCTATATAAAAGTTAAAAAGAATCAGAGAGAGAGGGCAGCCTTACCTAGTACCCAAAGGAAGGGTAATAGGAAAAGAGAAAAACCCATTAATATAAAGTTTAGCAGTAGGATGTGAGTATAAGATATTTAACCAGTCTAAAAATTTAAAAGGGAAACCAAACTTAGCTAAAGTTTCAAAAAGGAATAAAATATTCACCCTATCGAATGCTTTCTCTGCGTCTAGAGAGACCAAGACTGCAGGTGTCCTGGTCTCTCCAGACATAGAGAAAATATAGTACAGTTTCCCAATATGATCCGAAGCAGATCTCCCTAGCATAAACCCCACTTGATCACCTGAAATCACTGTGTCCCAAAAAGCTTTAATTCTTAACGGCAACATTTTTGCTAAGATTTTCATGTCATTATTAATCAATGAAATTGGTCTATAGTTTGAAACAATATCTTTATAATTTACCTGGTTTGGGGATTAGAACTATAATTGCCTTTAAAAGGGAATTATCCAAAATTCCTTCAGTCAAAATGTAATTAAAAAAGGTTACAACTAAGGGAGTTAAATCTTCTCTGAAAGTTTTATAAAAATTGGTAGCTAGATCGTCAGGGCCAGGGGATTTGTCCATTTAGAACTTATAACATCAAGCATTTTTTTATTAGTAATAGGTGATATTATATGTGTTCGCTTCTTGTTTTTAATTTCTTATCTCCTCTTTTTGGGTCCTTGACTGTGCTTTCTACTCTCTGGTATGCCCTGATTACTTTTTACCTACTCTCTAGCTCTGTCAAGCCTCCTCCTTCTCCTTCTGCTTACTTTACTTGCTCTTGAATCCCTGCTCATTTTTACTGTGACCTCCTCTTACCACTCTGGTCCCACTCGTAACTTCATCTACTTACCTAATTTGTTACTGAAAACTGTCTTTACTGCTCCTCTCTTGGCCATACCTGAAACTCTCCTCATTCTGCCCTAATTCAGACTAACTGACCTTAGTCTTGGAGGAAGCAGCGATGACCGAAACCCAGCCTCTTTCTCACCTCCTCCCAGCTCTTGATTTCTGACCTATCAGCCTTACCTTCCCTCCTCTCCCCTGTAGCTCTGATTTCTCTCCACCCACACCACTTACTTAATACCCCATTGTTCTGGGACACCCACTGGCTGTCTGCCGACAGCCCCCACCCAACTGCTCAACCACCTCTAAGCCATATTTAACAACTTCTTCTTGCTTCCCTCCACAGATTCTGCTTAGCCCGCTACTTCCCAATTTGCAGCCTATAAACTGCTGCCACTAGGGGTGCTCATCCCCTGAACCGTCTACTTGGAAAAGTGTATCTCACTCACTGCTCCTAGCCCCATTCTAACCATCAACTCAGACAAAGGCTCTCTGGGACTAATATGTGTGAGAGATCCTCACCTGCTGCCTTACCCCAATACCAAACTCACTGCATCCCTGTGGACCAGCAATGTCTCCCACTTCCACTGGATTATTGCAATACCTCATTGTATTCACCATTATCACCTCCATGGGCCCCTGTAATAGACCCATCAAATCTACTCAAGCTCCATATGAGGCAGTAGTCCTAAATGCCTAAATGTATATGGAACAGTCCTCCATCAGTTACCCTGTATGATCATAGGCCTGGAATACCTACCTAAGGATCCCTCCATGGTACCACTCCTCAATGGTTTTGTAATCCACGTTGACAACATGAAAGCCCATATGCCTAGTAAAAGGCAGTGGTCTCTACATAATAAACTTATCTTGGAACAACTTCTTCATCTACTACTACTACTCCTACTTCTGATGTCTGGCAATGTGCACCCCAACCCTAGCCCAACACATGACCCCAATGCTCAACCACAAAAAAATATAGGACTTATGCTTGCTTCTCTAAACATTTGCAGTATCCTCCCTAAAATGGATTGCCTGAAGGTATGGGTTTCTCTTCATAACCCAGACGTGCTATCTGTAGTGGAAACCTGGTTATCCCCAAAGATACCAGACACTGCCATCGCTCTTCCTGGTTACACCTTGTACAGACAGGACTGACACTCGAAATAAGGTTGGAGCTGTGTCATCTACACTAAAGACTCTCTCCAGGGACATGTCTTACCCCCCATGTAGCAGTGAAGCTCTGGCCATAAGACTGCTTTTAAGGGCACACAATAGAGTGCTTACACTGCTATCAGTATATATTCCACCAAAACCAACCACGACTGGTGTCAGCAGCCTGCTGGATTACATCAGTACTTTGAGTCTAAACACAAAAATTGTTCTGCTAGGTGACTTTAATATAAATTGGCTCTCACCTGCCTCCACCTCTATCAAGGATGCCCTATCTGCTATACATTTCTCCCAAATGGTAGAGACTCTGACACAAGTAAACTACAAGACCAGCACCTGCACACTGCTGGACTGGGTGCTCACCAACTGTCCTGCTCATATCTCCAATCTCACCATTCTCCCCAACTCTTTGAGTGACCACTCCCTTGTCAAATGCAACTGGACCAACAACTACTGCAAACCCCCCACCAGAACTATAAAAAAATAGTTGCTACTGAACGGTCACCTCCCACAACTACTGTAAAGTCGGACCTAAAACTCCTTGACTGGATGGACCTCCATAAAACCAATGATGTGCACACCGCACTTGACCTCTTTGTGTCAAAATTTTATGCTGTCTGTGACAAACACACACCAGTTACTACAAGAAAAGCCAAAGGGCCTTTTAACCCCTGGATTACCCCTGAACTTCTGAAGCAACTTGTCTTAAGAGATCATATCTGGCAAATAGCACAAGCACAGGGGCCCTACAGCAAACATTCAACAATATAAAAAGGCCCACAATGACTGTACAAAAACTGTCCACAATGCAAAAAGTACATATTACAAAGAAGCCCTCACTAACTCATGGAACAACAGCAAGTCTTTCTGAGACAGCCTTCATGACATCACAGGGAAAGACTCCAAAACTGCCCCTGCTATGCTTACTGTTGAGGGGGTTCCAACCTTGGACTTTCTGCTTATTGCCAACTCACTGAATCATGCCTTCACTGACCTCAGTAGTGTGCTCCCCAGGGACTTCTTCAATACCCCCAACCCAAGCGACAATACGAGGTCGCCTGCACTATCACCAACTAGCCGCTATTCCGCTTCAAAATGGTCTCTGAAGCAGATGCTAGGAAATACCTTGAAAAGGTTCTCGTAATGGGGATTCTTTGGACTTCAACTTTGTTCACTTGGCACTGGATGAAATACTTGGACTACTAACCAGAATACTTAACCTATCCCTCTTCCACTCCCAATTTCCCCAAAGATGGAAGTCTGCTACAGTAACCCCAGTTCACAAAAGTGGGGACAGGTCCTTACATAATAACTGCAGACCGATTTCCATACTCCCGTCGCTCTCCAAGGCTCTCGAGTGGATTGTGGCCGACCAGATGATGGAATACTTTAATCAATACCAACTTCTATGCCCAGAACAACATGGGTTCCGGGGCAGCCACAGTACCATCACGGCCCTACTTGAATTTACCAAATTCATCCATAATGCTTTAGACCAAGGCCACCTTTGCAGGGGCAGCCTTCATTGACCTATCAAAGGCATCTGATATGGTTCATCACGTGGTCATCCTCAAGCAGCTGTTTGACATTGGACTCACACCTGAAATTGTGAACTGGTTTAGCAGTTACTTGAGCAACCGCTCCCAGCAGGTCAGGATTGGGTAAGTCCTATCAGACAGCCAACCTGTCAGATCTGGTGTTCTGCAAGGGTCTATTCTGGGACCGTTGCTGTTCGGTGTTTTCTTAAATAATCTCCCAGCCTCCTGCCATTGCCATATGCTCCTATATACACTGAAAACGTGGGGATTTTTACCAGCAACCTGCACCCTGTACTCCTTGAAACTTGATCTCCAAAATGGTTTTGCATCTGTGGAAAAGTGGTTTAAAGAGCAAAGACTGGTAATGAACTATAAAAAACAAAGACCATGCTCTACTCCACAGCCCAAAACAAGCTAAAAAGCTACCCCCTGGTAATAAGGAATGACAGCGGTGACACACTGGAGCTTGTCCCACATTTCAAATATCTGGGGGTTACAATAGACTCCTCTCTGTCCTTCTCCCAGCATGTTGACATCACTGCAAGAGTTAGTAATACCAGAATCAGGATCCTCTACCACCACAGGCATTGTCTAACCTATGAAACATTAAACCTGGCAATCAGCAGCTCAGTTGTCTCCCTCATAGACTATGGGCTGGCCATATACAATTCCGCTACTGACACGGCGCTCCAGTGGATCTCAGTTGCCTTAAACAAAGCCTGCCACCTACTCACAAATGCATCAAGACTCACACACACCTGTGAATTTTATGCCCAGGCTGGCTGGCTTCAACTGAATGACAGAATCAGGTATCAAACCTGCTTTCTCGACAAAAATGTTGTATTAAATCTGCTTCCAACAGGGGTGTAGAACCTGCTGTCACTGCCTATGAATACCAGACAAACCAGAAACTCCGCCACTCAAATTTTCCAAGTGCCCAGATGCCGCACTATCATGACACAGCCTGCATTCTCACACCGTGCACACCTCTGGGTAAACGCACTGCTCCCTGACATCTCTGGCTCCACAACGATTGGCTCTTTTAAACATAGACTGTGCCTGCACCTTATTGATATGAGTAACTGCATGTGCCCCCGCTAAGGCTCTGAACACAGCAACAATCTGCCTCTAGCATTTATCTTTGCCTCTATCATGACAGGATAGTCAAACCAAAGCACTTCACCCACCTTCCTACCCCTCCCTGGCTCTGCCCCTTGCCACTCTTGACCTATCCCTACCCTCCTCCCTCCCTGCGCTCTGTGCTGTGCTCACCTAGCCCTCCCACTCCCAATGTATCCTTCCCCATGCTGTCTGCTTAGCTTCTTGATTTGGGCATACATTGTACAATGCCTCAGCACACCTAGTGCTTTATGTTTGAATTCTGTAACCTCCATGTATATTTTTCTCAGTATTTGTATATTTGTCCACAGTATTGTTCCTTGTGGTCTGATGTATCTGACGCGGAATCTGTCAACAAGCATCCACTCACAGGTATTATCCAAGATCTCAATAAATAACATAAAAATAAACCAATATTAGGTGGATTATAGAGACATCCTATAATAAGTTGTTTAGTTCCACCCAATATTATATGTAATAACAACCAGTCAATTTCTAAGGACCCTTCACTGCTGGAATTTATGACACTTATTTGCAAAATATTTTTATAATAAACTACAACCCCACCCCCTTTCATTTTAACCCTCCTGTCAGCTCAAAACAAGTTATAGAGCATGATTTATCAGGAACACCAGGCTTCAGCCAGGTTTCTGACAGGGCCAGTAAGTCGGGTTTATAGTAATCTACAATATATTCTATTTCTGCTATTTTTGGAACAAGACTCCTGACATTAAGGTGCAAAATTTTGAACCCATGAGCATTGGCACACACTTTAGAAACACAATTACCAGGGAAAACTGCCATATTATTAAAGATTACAGGGCCCAGATTCCTTTCAGCATCTCCCACCTGCAACAACAATAAGGCTAACCTTCATCCCCTGTACAACTCTCTGTAAAATAGAATAGGAATTACTAGTAGTGCCATAGTATCCCAGGTAACCACAAATTCTAACCTCACAGGAATATCATTGCAAAAGCTGGCCAGATGCTGTAACACCTTTGGTACACAACAATAAACTGGACATCACATAATCCCAGGGCATATATTCTCTATCCTCCTGTTGATTGCTTTGCGATGATTCTAACATATCACAACATAATAACCCACCCATCAGTAATAGCAACCAATCCAAACAAACAGTGCTTTTACCCATTTTCTAAATACTACAAGAATCTCAAATGGTAAAATGGAATAATAAGCCCCACACTCCCACAACCTCCCATGGACTCCCACTGACTCCCTTGCTAGTGCACTTTTCTGCATTTCACCTCCACGAACCGCCGCTGTAGATGCCATTGCACCTAAGCAGTGTTAGCTTTTAAATTCCACCTCACCGCCAAACCACACTGTCACCACCAATAGGTGGGAGGGGGTATAGTTCAAGCGGGTGCAACAGCAGACAGGTGCATTAAATCAGGCACCAAGAGGGGCAAGTTGACAGTTGCTAGGCAATGGGAGCAGCCAACAATTAGCAGTGGACTTCACCAGCATGCTAAGATAGCAGCAAAGTCATTCATGGACAAGCAGCTGGTTACCCAGTTGAAAAAAGTCTATTAGATTAGTTTGGCATGCTGGCCCGCTGGTGCTGATGGTTGAGGCGCTGGACACCACACCTCACTCCATGCCAGGGACCCGGGTTTGGTAACAGACTCAGGCTGCTGGGGGTTGGCCGGGGGGAGAAGGATTGAGCACCCAATGGCCTCCTCTCCTTCTCCGGGGAGGGATGGGGAGTTAGTCTTGCCGCTTACTGCCACCACCTGGGGACCTCGGGTAGTGCCGGCATGGCCTGGGACAACACAGGGGTTGATGCTGGTTGAGGATAGGAGCGGATGCACGTCTCAGCGTGTATCGGGCTCATTGGTCTTTGTTGCACATCGACACTGAAGGGAATTAAGAAATGGAAGAAATATCCCCTAGATGGTCCTAGGCGACGATCCCCACTCCTCTTCCAAGATGCAGAGGGGCAGACTCCGCTGTGTATGCACGCTTCCCTGATGTCCAAGGAGAGGTAAGAGGGGGCCTTCCTTGCCCTGCCCAGAGGGTTAACCAGGGGATTTGAAAGTAATTAGAGGCAGGCGTGCACTCTAGGGGCAGACTCCTCGGTGGATTGGAAAGTGGCAGACTTGGGAATCTGAGAGAAAAAAGAGGGTCTGGGGGCCATAGGAGGATAAACAATAAGTAAAAAAAAAATTAGTTTAGCATGATCTACCCATTGTAAAGCCATGCTGTTTTATGTCTAATTTGTGGTTTTCTTCAAGAAAGGATATAATCTTCTCCTTTAGAACGGTTTCCATTATTTTGCCCTCAATTGAGGTGAGACTTACCAGTCTGTAGTTGCTTGCACTCTCTTTGCTCCTGTTTTTATGGCTGTGGGCTGAGCCTATAGCCATCCTGCTTTCCCTTGAAAAAAGGTGTTTCCATGGAACACATCTTTTAGGAGTTTTCAGTGTACCCTTCCATTCTGCAAATCTCCATGGCAGTTAAAGAAATACTCCCTTCTTTCTATTTAATTAGAATGATGGACACAGAACTCCAAACTGCTTTTCCTGAGAGCAAATGTGCACACCTTCCAAACAAATCTAAATATCTTAAAAACTATTCAAGGTGCACAAAAGCAACCAGTGTGAAAGTTGCTCAGGGTAAAAAGACTTTTCTCATGAGGGTAGTCACTAATCTGAATTATAATGATATATATATATATATGTGTGTGTGTGTATATATATATATATATATATATATATATATATATATATATTTTTTTTTTTATGCCATACCTGTGAGGATAAAAAAAGGCAAATATTTTCAATATTCTCAGGGTGGCCAGACCTACAGTGAGAATATCACATTTATCCTCACTGCAGGTAAATTTATCCACACAGTAGGTAGAGATTGTCTCATTTGGAAATCATTTGCATATTCAGCTGCAGTAGCAGTAGTAACCATATTCAAATGCGAATAACTTAAAAATGAAAAATGATACCATGGTACTGTGAGCACAAAAGTTGTTCAGCACAAAAATATCTACAAAATGAGAGGTGTTTCATTTATGGCTAATGTTTATTTTTTTATATAATTAGCCGAAAAACAGCAAAAAATGCATTTTTGTCACTTTTTTCGACAAAGAATTGTGAATAACTTTAAAACGAAAAATGGTAGCATGGTACTGCGAGCACGAAAGTTGATCAGCACAAAAATATCTACAAAATGAGTGGTGTTTCATTTATGACTAACTTTTATTCTTTTGTATAATAAGTAAAACAACAGCAGAAAATGAAATTTTGTTTGCTTTTTCGACAAACAAATGCGAATAACTTTTAAATGAAAAATGATAGCATGGTACTATGAGCATGAAAGTTGTTCAGCACAACAATATCTACAAAATGAGTGGTGTTTCATTTATAGATACCTTTTAGTTTTTTATAATTAGCCAAGAAACTGCAGAAAATTCAATTTGTTTCACTTTTTGCAACAAACAAATGCATATAACTTTAAAATGAAAAATAATAGCATGGTACTTTAAGGAAAAAGTTGATCAGGACACAAATACCTACAAAATGAGTGGTGTTTCATTTATAGATTTCTTTTAGATTTTTTATAATCAGCAAAAAATGGCAAGAATTTACTTTTGTTTCACTTTTTTGAAGGTATGGCATAAATGGAATACACAACCCCCCTACAGGAAATATTGTCAATATTTTTTGTTCTCATGCCAGTTGACCCGATGACATCACTCATGGCTTCATCACTCGTGATGTTATCGGGTCAATTGGCACTCGAACAAAAAATATCGACAATATTTCCAGTGGGGGGGGGGTTGCGTATCCCATATATATATATATATATAGATACACACACACATATATATATATATATACATACATACACAATGGGGGTGAGTGGTAAATGAGTGTGATAAATTATGTTATTTTCACTAGGGTGTGATAAATATAAGACTTGACATTTATCACACCCGTGTAAAGCCACGCAAAGCCGCTCAAATGGTACATTTTTCAACAATGAGGCCCCCATTGTATATATCAGATACATGATGGGCACTCGTGTGATATGGGAAATATGTTCAGCCCTGTACAGTGACCTCTGAAACCTCACTCGTGGCATTCAGAGGTCACTCTATAGGAGTGAAGTTATTTTCCATATCACACTCGCGCCCATCATGTATCCCGTATATATATATATATATATATATATATAGTATATATAGATAGATATATTTTTGGTATACTTTTTCCTGCCATCAGCCTCATTGTGCCTCAGCTGGGTCATGGACCCCTGCTTCCACTTCCATATTGGCCACACCTCATCGATACCCCCTAGCTTACCCCCCAGGATGGGGTCACGGCACCAGCCCTAGAGTGCCACAATGACGGGATAGGTCAACGGGCCAGCCTAAGAGCTTATTGAAGCCGAGGGCGGGCTTCATTCCGGGTGGCCAGTGGTATTTTTCCCAGTAAATGGGGGCGGAGATGTGTGATGATGACCAGCGCCCTCCCTGCCCCCTGAGCTACTGGCATCGGCGTGCTCAGTACACCCAGCCTCTGCTAGATGTCCGTGTTGAGCCGAACACTCTACTCCCTCCCCCAGAGAAGGACAGCAGTCCTCAGATGCTCAGTCCTTCTCCCCCAGCCAGCTCTCCGATGTCCAGGGTCCATTCCCAAACCTGGGTCGCTGGCATCGCAGGTAGGCAACCTGCGCCAGCAGGCTGGCCTGAATTCTTTATATTTTGTAAAATATGGACTTCCAAACAACCTCATTTTTTTTCTCTCTGAGTGAACAAAGTATGAGTCATGCCAAACAAATGTAAATATCTTGGAAAGTATACAAGTTACCAATATACAACCAACATGAAAGTTGTTCAGGACAAAATGACCTTTCAAATGAGGGTAGTGATGAAAAATGAAAATTCAGGTAATCAGATGGCCATAGTTTAAAAAATATAATTAGTGCAGCTTAATGAATAGGCTCATTTGAAAGGTCTTGTTGTCCTGAACAACTTTCATACAGGTTTATTATCTGTACATTGTATACTTTTAGAGATATTTACATTTGTTTAACATAATTCCTATTGTACTTCTAAACAGCCTCAGCTTTGCAAACTACTTCGGCAAGACAGGATTAGTTCCATCAAAAGAAAGCTATCCCAAGGTCAAATTTCACTGACTTGAAAGTTCAGTCTCTGACACAAGTTATAAACCAAATGAAGTTTCATTCTAAAACCCTCCGTGTGTGTCTGTGCTAGCATTAGTAAATGGCAATGATTAAAAACACAAGGAAACATAAGCTTAAAGTGCAGCTGTCACTTTCAAGAGAATTTTAACAAAACATAATATTTAGATAAAGTTCAGCTTATATTTCACATTAGTTCTTTATTCCTCCTCCCCCTTATTTAAACCTACCCTCCCTTCCTATTCCCCAGGCTCCCTGAGCCCTAGTCAGGCAGGACTTCCCACCAAAAGCTGCGTATGTGGCTGAACTTCTCTGCCACAACTGAAGCTGCTGATTTTGGAGCACTGGAGAAGGAAGACACCAGAAGCCTAGCTGCTCCACCAACCCCAGCCCAAATCCCCGCTGCTGAAGACAGCCTTTTTTCATAGAGCCCCGACGCTCCACTAATTTGAACACAACTCCAGGTACATTCGGTGAACTCATATTGGGCAGTTAATGTTTGGCATCTCGCCGGTACTGCACACCAGCTCCCCACACTCCCCCCCCCCCACCTATCTAAGCAATTACTTTTATACTTACAGGTCATCATGTGACTAATAGTCCACTTTCCCATTTGCACCTTATTGTCCCTGATCACTAGGGATGTGGCCTCCCTGCTACTCAAACTGTTCTCTCTCACCGTTTGTAAAGAAACAGTTTGTTCCTCCCTTTCACTCCAATCTCCCACTACTGTACCTTGCATTTTACTGGACTACCCTCTCCTCAGTGTCAAACATAGCTTGCACAATACTGTTGCTAGCAATCATTGGTACAACTTTACTCCTAGCAGCCTAGTTCTCCCTGATGTTTTCTCCACCTGCTTCTATGAGTACACCGCTTACCCAAACTGATTTTACATTCTCCAACCTGCTCTGCACACTGACTAAGCACCTTGATCTTACACCTCTCTTTCTTCCCAGAGTTATAATCTATATTGGTCTCTGTACTATTTTTTATTTTTATTTTTTTTATTTCGGTCGTGGCTTATGGGGCCATCTCTAAGGCATCCTAGTCCTTTTATCCTGCCCATCTGTGGATCTCTTGACTGTGCCTCCTCTCTCCCCCACTGCAGCTGACACCCCCCAGTTTCACCTGCCTGGGGAAGGTAGTGCTACACCTCTTGGGCTCTCTTAGGAGACAGACTCCAACTGCATGTGGGCCCCATAGGGAGGAACTGGAAGGTCAGCCGAGGAGAACCCAGTCGAGGGCATGGGGGACTTGTGCCATCACCTGCTCCATGAACTGTATTTTTCCTTTGTTCTGTGTTGCTTCTCCCCCGGATGGACACACCCCAACGCATTGGCACACGGCAACCCTGCCAGCGTTGGCCACGTGATTACATGCAGCCCAGTGCTCTGCAGCACCCCCAATCTCCACCAGGGGCTGGAGCGCCAGGCTCCCTGATACCCTCCCCCCGGGATAGGAGAGCAGCCTAATGGGTGCTCAATCTAATCCTTCCCCTGCTGACCCATGGCACCTGAGCTCGCTCCCAAACTTGGGTCACCGGCGTGGTGTGAGGTGTGGCATCCAGCACCTCAACCCTCAGTGCCACTGGGTTGGCTGGTCTCTGTACTATTAAGAAAGGTGCTTGCTATAATTTAATTTCCCTACCCCCCCTTTATACATAGAAGGCTATGGTACCGCCTACTTATTGCTCTCGCCCTATTGGATGATGCTGAACTAAATCCAGGTCCTGTGGCACAACACTCTTTTTTTTCCAGTTGTTTAACCAGGAGTCACACACTAAGCTGAAAGCTTGTTTACAGGCGTGACCTGGGAGCACAGAGAAGTTAAGTGACTTGCTCAGAGTCACACAGTATGCAAGTGGGGGCTATGGGATTCAAACCCAGGACCCCAGATTTGCAGCTCAGAGCCTTAAACTACTGCGCTATACTGCCTCTTTTACACTGATGATGCCTGGGCTAATGCTAGAGATCTAAGTATTGCACATATCAACATCAGAAGCTTGCCCTGTAATCTACCTGAATTGTAGGCTTGGGTGAACCTTTATTGCCCTGATGTTCTCTGCCTGTCTGAAACATGGCTTAAGCCCTCCATACCAGACACATTGTGCACCATCCCAAACTATAATCTACTCATGTGACAGAAAACCCCATAACAGAGGTGGGGGGGGGGTTGCAATGTAATACAAATCACATCTTAACCTATCTATTGCCTCTACTCTAGCCCTCTCCTCTTGTGAATTGCTTCATTCAACCATCCTCCTGGGTGCTAAAAAAATGCATATAATATGCAAAGGAGGTAAAGGAGAAGGACCAGAAGTACAAGGAGGATTCAGTAAAGGGAGCTGAGGGTTTAGGCCAGGGGAGCACAACGAGCAAGGAGGAACTAAATGGAGACAGGAAGGAAGGGAGGACGAGCCAGGCTAGTTTAGCAGATGGGGGAGAAGGACCAGTCACGAGCAGTGAGGGGGGAATTAGCAAGGTACAGAAGGATACTCAGGAGGAGGAGAGGCATAGGATTGGAGGGGAGGGGGTGACCATGGTAAATAAGGAGGGGGTGGCATGTGGCACCCAGATAGGGGAGAACAAGGAGCCGGCTGGGTGGAGGGCCGTAGAAAGGATGAGGGACATGGAAGGGGGAATGGAGGAAAAGGAGCGGTCAGAGTGCTCCTGTTGGGGGATTCTATGATCAGGGGTATCAAATGGGATAGGGAGGAGAAGCCTGGCCATAGTTAGAACAAGATGCTTCCTGACTAACGGTGCACAGGGCTAAGCACGAGGTATATCAGCTGGCAAAGGATTGTGGGGTTCCCTGACATACTGGTCCACCTGGGTACAAATGACATTGAGGGAAATAGCGAGCTAGAGATACAGGCAAGATTCAGGAGCTTGCCAGGGTCTGTCATGACATAGGATGCACAGTTCCTTCCTCAGAAATCCTGCCAGTGCCAAGGGCCAGTGGGGAACACAAAAGGAAGATTAGGAGACAAACTAGTGGCTCAGGGAGTGGTGGAGGCCAGAGGGTATGGGTTGATGGGGATTGGGGAGACCTGGGAGGATAAGGAGCTGTATGCTAGAGATAGACTCCATCTCAATTTGAGAGAGGGAATCCTTAGTTGAAAATAGAGGGTTCATTGGTGAAAAGTGGGGTTTAAACTTGTGAAGGGGAGGGATGGGAAAAAGGCTGTCAAGGGGGTGCCGATAAAGGAGGGACTCTGTCTCCACCCCCCTTGGGAGCTGGAGGATTGTGGGAAAAGGCCGACTGGCAAAGTGCAGACCAGGGGAAAACAGAATCCCCATGGGAACACGAGCAGGGGAAATGGAACTATAGGGAAAGGGTGAAAGGTAGTCCTGCTAAATGCCAGGAGCTTGGGCAATAAAATGCCTGAGCTCCAGGCGATGCTAACTGAGGGAGCAATGGATGTGGCAGTGGTCACTGAGACTTGGGCCACTGCAGGACACGACTGGGACCTGAACCTGGAGGGTTACACTATGTTCAGGAGGGACAGGGGGGAGGGAAGGGGAGGAGGGGTAGCAATGATAGACAAAAACTGCATTGGCATAGGGGGAGTAGAGGAGGCAGAGGAACCGTGGAGGCGATTGGGTCACCTGATAACAAGGGGGCAAGAGAGTAAAATAGGAGTGGTGTATAGACCCCTGCCCTGGCGGAGGAGCTGAGGAGAGTCTGGTGGCAGATGTTGGGAGACACTGCAGACTGGGCAGAGGAACGTGGTGGTGTTGGGGACTTAAACATGCCAGGAACAGACTGGGAGACTATGACATCCTCTGTGACCAGGGAACAGAGGTTGTTGGATGTCTTCAAGACGCTGCCTCCTAACTCAGCAGGTGAGGGAACAGACCAGGGAGGCGCGGGTACTGGATGTGGTCCTGGCAGACAGTGACCAGATTGGGGGCCTGGAGGTAAGGGACTCATTGGCGGGGAGTGACCATGCCACAGTCTGGTTCTGCCTGGACCTAGGAGGGGTAGAAGGCTGCACAAAGACAGAAGTAACCGACTTCAGGGTGGCGGATTTTAAGGAAATGGGAAGGATCCTTAAGGAGCATTTGGATGGGATTGGATCAGACATGGATGCTGATAGTAGGTGGGAAATCATCAGGAGAGGGGTGCAGGATGCTACCAGCACCTGTGTAAGAGTAAGACGAAAATGCAGTAGGGCCCAAAAACCCTGCTGGTGGACCAGGGAGGTCCAGGAGATGGTGCGGGGAAAGAAGGCAGCCTATAAGCAATTCAAGTGCTCAAGGAGTGAAAGGGATCGAGGGGAGTACGAGCTGATGGCTAGAAGGGCCACTAGGGTGGTGAGGGCGGCTAAGGCAAGGAAGGAGCAGAACCTGGCCAGGGAAATTAGGAGAGGGAACAAGGCGTTCTTTAGATACATTGGGGAAAAACGAAGGGTGAAGGGGCAGATTAGCAGGATTAAATCCAGGGAGAGATGGGCACAAGACCCGGGGGAGCAGGCTGAGGTACTAAATGAGTACTTCACCTCAGTTTTCACCAAGGAAAATGGGGGTGCTGCATCATACATGGGAGGAGACAGAGATACTGAGGAGGGGGGACCCTTACCGATCGGCGGGTCTGGGGAGAGGGGGAGGCATCACTGGCAGGAGGGGGAGGGCTAAGCAGGGAGAAGAGGTACCGGAAGTGGAAATCACAGCAGAGAGAGTGAGGGAAGCCCTCAGCTCCCTTAAGATGGAGAAAGCACCGGGGCCGGATAAATTACATCCCAGAGTGCTGAAGGAACTTGCGGATGTCCTGGCGAAACCCCTGGTGGAGCTTTTCACCATCTCTCTGAGGACAGGGTGGGTGCCCCAGGACTGGAAGGTGGTGCATATAGTGCCTATCCACAAGGGGGGATCAAGGGAGGTGGCAGGGAACTACATGCCTGTCAGCCTGACATCAGTGGTGGGCAAGGTGATGGAGGGCATTGTCAAGGAGAGGCTGGGGAGGACCTGGATAAGTCAGGGTGTCTGGACGATAGACAGCATGGATTCATCCTGGGGAAATTGTGTCAGACAAACCTTGTGGAGTTCTATGACTGGGTGACGAGTGCCTTGGACCTGGATAGACCAGTGGACGTCCTCTTTCTAGACTTCAGCAAGGCATTTGACTCTGTTCCTCATGTGGGCCTGTTGGATAAGCTGGGAGAAATGGGGGTTGGGAACCAGATGATCAGATGGATAGGCAATTGGCTCCAGGACCGGACCCAGAGGGTCATAGTTGGCGGATAGTCTCATCCCCAAGGAGGGTCATTAGTGGGGTCCCACAGAGATCAGTCCTTGGGCCCCTTCTGTTCAACGCCTACGTCTCTGACATAAGGACAGGAATCAGGAGTGAGATGAGTCTCTTTGCGGATGACTCAAAACTGGGGGTGGTGGTGGATGGGGAGGAGGGGAGGGTGTCCCTACAGGGGGACCTGGAGGCTCTGGAAAGATGGTCTAGAAAGTGGAAGCTGAGGTTCAATGCAGGGAAATGCAAGGTACTCCACCTGGGGGCCAGAAACCCGGGCCAAGTGTACACCCTGGGGGAATGCTACAAGTCTCGATGGTTGAGAGGGACCTGGGGGTGGTGGTGGATGTCAAGATGAACAACTCTGAGACTTGTAGGAGGGCAGCAGCCAAGGCCAACAGAATGCTGGGATGCATCGCTAGGGGGATCACCTCCAGAAGGAGGGAAGTGATACTCCTCTGTATAACTGCTTGGTGAGGCCGCACCTTGAGTACTGGCAGTTTTGGAGGCCACACTTAAAGAGGGACATTAACCTCCTGGAGAGGGTCCAGAGGAGGGCAACCAAAATGATTTGGGGCTTGGGGGACAGGACCTATGAGGAGAGGCTCGAAGAGCTAAATATGTACACATTGGAAGAGAGAAGGGACCGGGGGGACATGATAGAGGTCTTCAGGTACATGAAGAGGGTAAATAGGTGAGGAACAGTCAGGGTGCTTCGAAGGAAGGAGGAGGGGCCACTAGAGGGCATGGGTGGAAGCTGGAGGGGGGAAGATTCAGGGGAGAAAGGAGGAGGTGCTACTTCACTGAGAGGGTGGTGGAGCCATGGAATGCGCTGCCTAGGGGGCTGGTGGAGGCAGAGACAGTGGAGGGGTTCAAGAGGGGGTGGGACAGGTACAGGGGAAGGGTTCTGGAAGCAAAATCCAATGCAGCAAGAATATCCGGAACTGGGAAGGGAGAAGCCAGAGAAGGCGAGGGGGGCAGCAAGGTCAGCACCCAGGGTGGGGGCTGACCAAACGAGCAGACACGAAAGACCGTTAGGCCTATTCTGCTGGCATTTTAGTATGTTAGTATGCACCTACAACCCTCTGAAAGTGGTATCACTGGCCTTGAAGAACTGCTTGCAAAGGCTTCCCTTGCTACTGGCCACAATGAGGTGTTTATACTGGGGGACCCGAATTCAAACTGGATTGGCAATGCACAAAACACTCTCCTCTCACTGGTGCAAGGACATAATCTACATCAAATTATAAACTGCCCTACTAGAACCTCAACCACATCAAATGCTGGCATGCTGGTAGACTGAATATTGACTAATCATACTGACAGGATCAAATCTGCAGGTATCCTAGCACATGCCATAAGTGACCACTCCCCCATCTATTGTATCTGGAGCTCCTCTGTTGCCCTTTCCCCACCACCTAAATATATTACCTTCAGAAACTTTGCAGGGCTGGATCAAGCCAAGTTCCTATGAGGTCTCCTCTATTGACTGGTCCTCCCTCTACTTGGCTCAGGACACTCAAATGGCCCTAGATAACTTCCTTGCCAGGTTTGGAGAAATACAGGATAGACACACACCCCTAATTACCCAGTGAGTTCCAGGGCAACAAACCAAATGGCTTCATAAAGACATACTTGTCCTACTTCAGGATAGGGAAGGACAAAAGCTGGAGGCACTATAAAAGCTCAGGTATCCTGTCTGACTATAACATTTACAGAGCTCAGAGGAACTCCTGCAAGAAGGAATTAAATTAGCCAAGAGCTCCTACTGCAAGGAACTCCTTCTGAATGCGGCAGGGGATTCTAGAAAGTTCTAGCCACATGTAAAGACCTTCCTGGGCACCCAAAAATCCCACCCTGATAATGATATGATCCTGAATGGTGTGCATTGCAATGACCCGACAACCTTTGCAAACTTCTTTAACATCCACTTCACTGACCTTGTTAGCCTTACCTCTACCTTCCCCCCTGCACAGCCAAATCCCCACCCTGCACAGACCAATCACACGCCTGATCACCTTGCCTTCTACTTTAAAGCCATCACCAAAGCTCAGGTCCTAAGACTACTCAATTCAATCTCTGACAACACATGCATAGGCTCAGATGGTATTGAGTCATGGCTTCTAAAACTTGCTACCCCTTTTATTGCCTCCCTTCTGGTGCGTATTTATACCCTGTCCCTCTGTCAAAGCTATGTTCCTAGCATTTGGAAAATTGCCAGGGTCACTCCTGTATTCAAGAAAGGGGACAAAAAAGACATCTCAAATTATCAGCCCATTGTGATCCTCTTAGGTAAAATCATGGAAAAACTGGTGACCTCCCAAGCCATTGACTAGCTCTCCAACTTGAAGCTCCTCTCGCCCAAAAAACATGGTTTCCATAAAGGGCATAGTACCACCACTGCCCTGTTGAGGTTTACCAATGATGTTCTCTGTGCCATGGATTCAGGACTACTGACAGGAGTTGTATTCATTGACCTCACAAAAGCCTTTGATCTGGTTGACCACCCTCTTCTGCTCGCCAATCTCTCATCTCTCTGCTTTTCACCACAATCTGTATCCTGGTTTAAGAGTTACCTTACAGATAGAGCTCAAGTTGTAAAATTTAACTCAGCTGTATCGGATCAAACATACATAAATGTAGGTGTTCCCCAAGGCTCCCTCCTGGGTCCCCTTCCTTTTTCTACTTTTATCAGTCATATCACTCGGAACATACCTCACTGCTCGTCTCTCCTTTATGCAGACAACCTTGTACTGTACCATGGCTCAAAGAATATTTCAGAGATAAGCCTGTATCTCACCTCTGCCTTTCATGATGTTCAGTCTTGGCTCTCCAGGCACAAGCTTATACTCAATGTGTGGAAAATGCAAGCCATGGTCTTTGGCTCTGTGGCTAAGCTCAGGACAGCTCAAAGTTAGCTCAGTATCTCCTGTCTTGATGGTTTTCTACTGAAGACAGTAAGCTCGTTCAGATACCTTGGGGTCCTGCTTGATGGATCCCTTGACTTTGACCAACATATTCTGGCCACATGTAAGTCTGTGAACTCCAAAATTCAGCTGTATTATAAGACTAGTTACATTCTGACACCTTCTGCTAGACTAGCCATTGCCAGAGGTATTCTGCTTCCATCTCTGACCTATGGAGCTGTGACCTATGTTAATGCCTCAAAGGCATCCTTACACAGATGGGATACTACATATAACACCGTCTGTCACTACGCCTCAGCATCACAGTGGCTAAAACATAGATGCCTGCTCTATGCTGATCTAAACTGGTTTTCCTCCTCTCACTATTGGCTTCTCTCCCTTGGTTCAACTGTGGATAACACCATTAGAACCAATATCCCTGGATCTCTTGCCACCCTCCTGATTCCCTAGTCATCCTCTTATGGCCTAAGGTCCGTTGATCAATCCCTACTGCACATACCAAGATATAAAACCACCAAAGGTACCTGTGCTTTTTTATGTGCTGCTCCCAAACTATCGAACTCCCTTCCCCAAGCGATCCGGTCTACGCCAAGCCACTCCCTCTTTAAGAAAATGTGTTGGTCTCACCCATGTAAACCTATCCCTTGCATGTGTTTTAATCCCTCCTAGTTTTCTCCTGACTGCAACTGTCTGATAAGGGGCTCCTCCTCTCCTTCCTCATGGTCTGACAACACTTATGCTCCTTTTCTGCACCTAACCCTGCCTTGCTCTGCTCCTTCCTAGTCCTTCCCACACTGTTTCACTCCAATACTCCCAATGTGACCTAATCCTCTTACCTCTGACAACCGCTGCTTGGGAAATGGCAAATTGTAATGTGGACTTTTGTTATTGCTATTAGCTATTATGTCTCTGTTTTGATGCTGGCACTTATCCTGGCCCTGTACTATTTTTTTTTCTTGTTTGCAAGGGCTTTATTGTTATTCACCTTATCCACCAGGTGAATCATGTTGCTATAAAACTGTATCCTTGCTGTTGCAATTCAATTGTCCCACTGTTCAAAAGCTATATCTTGTTATTGAATCCATTATTTGTACACTAATGTTACTGTCAAGGCTGTACCCTTGCTGTTGCAATCCTACCATGTGCTTTGTTCTGTACTGTATTGCTTGTAACCTCCCAGGATGCGTCTGGAAATAGTCATTTCTATGGCTAGCACACCCACCCGGTAAACAAAAACTAAATAAAATGTATTGTTGAGGTCATTTGCATGAAAACAGGCTATAGGGGCAGATTAAAGTAACTGCAAGGGATACAAATCATGTATTCATGCCCATTTTCTCAGTAATAAATAATGGGGAGGAGAAATCTAGACTATATATGTAATACAAGCAGAATTTTACCTAATTATTATGTTTTCCAAAGTTTTCTTTGAGGCATCAGTAGCTTTTTAAGCAATGCATAGTAAATAATGTTAAAAGTCTTATAAATATGAAAATATGTATGTGTTATGTAAAAAATAGGTTAGAAGACAACCTGCCCTACTGTAAGTTAAGCATTCACCAGCTGTTTCACACAGTGGTGTCAATCAAATTTTACACAGTGTACTGTTCAGATACATTTTTCTTAAACTCTGTGTACAATAAGTCCATATTACTCATGGACAGTCAAACTTATACTGTCTTGAACATGATATGTCTGCAATTCTGTAACAAGTGACTAGTGTATGTGTACATTCAAAACCCAAACCTAACACAGACCACATTGTAATTGAGATGCTGTTATCCTAATATGTCCATGTATTAACATGTGTCCATATGTACCTAATTTGCTGTTGTATTAAATAACAGTTCTATAAATCTAAAACCAAAACAAAACACAATCGACAGCTTCAGCTTTTATTCAGGCGCAGTTAAAATAGGGATCCTTTAGAGGTATGAATATAATTTACAAAAATAGAGACATTTCAAACAGCTGCACATAAGTAATCAATTCCTGTCCCCTTTAACTCAAGGGGTCATTTCTAAAATGTGCAGACGAGCATGGGGACCACTTTTTTCAGAGCATGCCACGACTGTCAGCAACCATTTCAAGACTGCTACTACCTTCTCCTAATACAATCAGGGGGAAACCTGAAATAGTCTACCAGCACTGAGATCAATACGGTTAAGGCACATTTACCGGACATTACTGCTTAGAAAAGAATGAGAAAGTGACTGTGATGATGATGAGCAAATCCCAGACCAGATCTCTAGTTTGTTAATAGTCTCCACCCGAGTCTGATTTTTGCAGTTGTGTGGGCCAAGCTCCACAGATGTTATGCCACCATCAGATTTGTAAAAGAACACTGTGGAAGCACGTAACTGGACTGCTGTCTGATGTTCTGCCCCAGTGCTCCAGCATAGTTTCCAGTGATTTCTGTTTATACAGCCTTCCCCTCTGCAGGCCCCATAAACATACCCACTTCCTGGAGCACTACTTTTCCTTTCCACAAGTGCAGATGTGACGGCCGCCATGTGCAACATGGTGACACAGACTTAAAGGTGATAGGAAACAGTTCTTACACCTCTCAATGCCCTCCAGTTGTTCTTTTATTGGCTACCCAGTATTCTGATATGTCTTTAACCTTTTTTGTTAAAGTAATAATCTAATTTTGTTGCCTTTGTAACTACTCTGAACCCCTCTCTCCTCAGCAGTTGCCTCTCTCTCTTTTCATAATGCCTGAACATTCTATGACACCACAAACTCCCATTCCATGCCATTTAGATTAACAGCGTGGAATGGGAGTTTCTGATGTCATAGAATGTCTTAGAAATATGAAAATCAAGAGCAGTAGCTGGTGAGGAGAGTGGAACTCTGTGTCAGTCTGAGGGCATCCCAAAGCTAGATTATTTATTTATCAAAAAATCATCAAAGCATATTAGAATATATAATGGGCATGGAAAGGGAGATGGAAGGGCAGTTAACTCCATAAAAATAATTTCCTATCTTCTTTAAACTGTGCATGCACGAGTATCATGCATGTGTGTGTAACTCCCACACCACCTTTGGTGAGCTGGCACCCCCTTAAAAGAACTACTGACAACTACATGGCATACAATTTTCTTTCCGCAGAGCTACACTCATGGTACCACCCCTAATGTTGGAGTGTATACCAGGCTCATTATCTAGAGGATGGGGGGGTACATACTAAAATGGACCTTTGTATTTACAACCAGGTCCAGGGGAGAGGATGCTAGGCATATGCTAGACCTAACTGCTCAGGAGCCCCAATAACGTTCACACTAGAAGCAATAAGTGGAATGTCCAAAGCAGTAACTGGGATTTTGCAGTATGGCTTTATTTACAGATGTTACTTAAAGCAAGGGTGGTCCCCCAAATATTTATTATTGCAATACAAGCACACTCTCTTTTGCAGGACACTTTGCTAGGCAGTACTGTTTTCCACAAAAAACATCTCTATCTCTCTTCTAAAGTGTATATCTGTGGGATGTACCACACACTTTAAAATCCTCCTGGTGCATGGTCGTTGCCCAGGGAACACTGGTGCCCATCCATGAACCACTTGCCTGAAACTCTAGATGGCGTTCCTCTCCCTTTGCCCCAAACAGCCTCTGCCATTTCTTCAGGGTTACACGAAATGAGTCTCCAATCCCCAACGAATTGCTAAAGACTCCCAACTTTAACTTTAAATTCAGCACAGTTGTGTTGAAAGGGGCCCTGACCAGTGTGATCTAGCCTTATCTAGGGCACACACACCTCAGACAACTCCCTCAGAGAACAGTCTCAAATTCTGTACTCACAGATTAGTTGTTCCTTCCTCCCAGTCATGAAAAGAACAAAAGGCCCCTTTCTTTCTCTGGTAGCTGTCAGTTTCTACTCATTGTTCTTCCTTAAGGCAGCTGTGAACTTCAGGAACCTCAGGAGATTGCCCCTTGGATCCACAAGAACTGCATTCCCTTTCACTCCCCCTGGAGTGAAACTAAAGAGTCCTGCAGGCAAACTGAAGATTTTACCAAACTAGGGTGAGAAATACCAGAGCTCCCTTTGACAGAGCCCCAGTGGCAGAGCTCCTGCCAGTATTACTGCCACACTTGAACTTACTGATGAACATTCTAAGCTCCGCAAGAGCAGCTGACTCTAAAATGGTTATGCTGCTGTGAGAGTTGTAAATGACATAATCATCCTTCTCTCAGGCTAGCTGAGTAAACAATGTTGTCATATTGTAGAAAGCCCCTAATGACCTCCCACCAGCTGCCTTTTCCTACCTGCCTAAGACTAGTAACAATGGGATTCTAGTAACCCAAGGGAACTGGGTTGTTACATGTAGTTATGTCAGCACCGCCATGTTGTGCAAGGCTGACTCCGGGGCAAACCGCACATGTGCGAGTATCATGCATGCACAATACTGTAATCTCTGCAGTATTACGTCTGACTGTTGTGTAGTGAGAGCACAGCATATTCTGATCACTGCTCTTGCCACTCCTAAAAGCTCTCCACAGCCATATTGGCTCTGACCAGAGTTTGTTGAATTTTGCAAGAAACAGTCTAAGCTCACGGCCACACCACAAAGAACTATCAGACTGACATATGTAATGCTAAAAAATTATTTATTTGCTCCAGCATAAAAATTGGTTTATGTTCACAGGTAGCAGCACACAGTTAAACAAATCTGATGACTGTTTTGTGCTAAAAGCACTTTTTCAAGTTCTTTGTAGTATGGCTGTGAACTTGGACAGTTTCTTGTTAAATTTGATTCTGTGTTTTGTCTGGAGCTTGGCTGTTCCCAGAGCTGCTAGCAGCCTTGTTGAGAGGTGCTCTGATGCAGTTGTCCAGCAAGCTAGGCACTAACCTTTAATGCTTTATAATCTGTTGATTCCGCCCACTGTGCTCTGCTGAAGCTACACACAGGGGTATCACTCAGCTGGGCAGACAGTTCCTTAATGGCATCATAAGCTATAAGGTTACTGGCCCAACCCTTCAGAGGTAAAATTTCCCAATTCTGGGGGGAGGAAGGGTCATGGTTAACATAACTGGGTTCTACCCTCTTCATCTCTCCCTGCCTCAAACATAAAGCCAGCAGTGAAACATAGACAATGCAGAGCCACTGGACTGTTTGGGGGGATTTGAATTAGAATCCCCTTTTATTTACACACCATAATTGTTTTTGGCAAAATGCTTATTTCATTTATTTATCTTTGTTACTCAGTTGATGCATGTTGGAATGTAAGTGGGAGGCAGAGTTGACTGTAATGGTTGTTTTTTTTTTTGTCAGCTATCCAATCAGCACCTGAAGGAAGTAAAGAAATAAAAAAAAACATTCTTTTGGTTTGTTTATACACTTAGTCATATATAGTTAAAAGGTGACAGTGCAGCGAGAGTAGACTGACTGTGGGTAACAGACAGACTGAGAAGGTACAGTACATGAAAAGCAGAAGTACCTGTGGCACATTCTATTTTGCATCATGTGTAATTCTGAACCCTTTCTGTCTCAGTTCTCAAAGAAATGTTCAAAAACATACAAGAAAGGTGAATATGGGAACTAACATTTGTAGGCCTACTTGATTCAACTGTGGGAAGAATTCAGAGGGTAGCTATCAACGGGGAAATCTCTGGGGTTAGAGAGGTCCCTAGTGGGGCACCACAGGGGTTGGCCCGAGGGCCTGTCATTTTCAATATACACATCTGTGATATAGGTGAAACTTCCCCCACCCCAAGTGGGAGCTAGCCTGAACTGCTGCCTGCTACTCTTCCAAGGCTCCCCAATTACTGCTGCTGTCAGCTCCTGCCTATTCAAGTGCGTGTGCAGTGGTGAAAGAGAGCACGGCAGTGCAGTTAAATCTTGGGCACCTCCTGCACCCTATTTCTTCATTGTCTGCATGTTTTCTGCTCCAGTACTCCTTTCCTGGCAGATATATAGAGAATAAAGTATGGGTCGGGCATGTAATGAAGTTTACACATGCCGAGGTTAGATCCTACATAAACCCGGGCTAGCTTGAGGGGTTTATGCATAGTATCTAACCCTGAGGGTGTGTGTAAACTTCAAGTTTACAAACACTGACCCATATTTTATTTTATATAATTGCTGGGGTTTGTTTTTTTCTCCATAGCAATTATATAAAATAATGAAAAGACCTCTGGTGAAGCCATGGTCCAACCAAGTTTGGCACTGTCAGTGGTCGGGACGCAGTTGCTAGAAGTGTTTTTTTTATTTCATTTCCCTGCTCTTGCTAGGAGGCACTTTCATTTTTTTGTGTGCAGCCATTTCTTTTCTTTTTTAAAAAATTTACTTACCGCTGAACTGGAGTGGCAGTTTCTGGTGGCTCGGGTTAGGTTAGCTGGGGGAATGTGGAAGAGCGGCGCCTGGCACTAGTGTGGGGCATGTGCAGGAGAAACAAAACCCAACGCATGTTTGCTGTTATAAACACTCCTTTATAACGGTAAATTACGCCACAAGTTTTGTATAGAAAAAAACGAAACCCAGTTATTATATAGAGAATAATGTATGGGGTGGTGTGTGGAACGAGAAGTTTACACACACACTCGAGGGGTAAGATGCTACATAAACCCCGAGAGCGAAGTCGAGGGGTTTGTGCAAGCATTCATTTCAGCGTGTGTAAACTTTGAGTTTACACAACACCTATATTTTATTTTTTTATAATTAATGGTGATTACAATTGTTTGCTAGCTTGCGCAACTTAGTGTGTTTATGCAACGCGCCGCATTGGCGTGGTTTTGCGCTGTTTGCTGTTATACACACTGCGGTATAACAGGAAATTATGCCATGGTTTCCTATGGGAAAAGGGAAGCCATTAATTATATAAAAATTAATGATGGATATGTGTGGCATACTAGACCATATATCCACCTCAGGGGACTAATTAGATAATAAATCCACTTGCCCTTTGGACTCGTGGTCTTATTATCAAATTACTCCCCCCAGTGGGTATATTTCCTTGCATACAACACATACCAATTGTTTTCTCTCTCCCTCTCTCTCTCTATAGAGCAATATATATAGATATAGATATTTTATAGTTAGGGTTGAGTAGGCTATTTAATGTTAAACCTCTAATTTTGCACTTTCATAACATCGCCCCCATTCAGTAGGTTTGCACGAAATTTTACATGCATGTTCTGGAGGGCAAAGTCTCTTGATGTGCCAAGTTTCGTTCTGGTCAGATGTGCAGATTCTGAGATCTGTATAGTGCATTTTTTAGGAATAAATCTGGGTTTTTTTGCTATTTCAGCACTAGGGGATGACGAAAAAGAAAAACAGCAAAAAATTATTTTTCCTAAAAACACGCTCTACAGATATTGGAATCTGCACATCCAACCAGAACAAAACTTGGCACGTCAAGAGACTTTGCCCCCGAGACCATGCATGCAAAATTCATGCAAATCCGCTGAATGTGGGTGACATTATTAAAGTGCAAAATTAGGGGGTTAACATTAAACAGCCTACTTAACCCTAACTATAAGTGTAGGTACCGCACCACTCTATAACATATATCTACAACCCAGACAGTTTGGTCTGAAATTTTCAGGGTAGAATGGTGCCATCGTTGGTTTGGGGAAAAAAATATGAATCCATTTCCAAATTATAAGGATTTGACATTTCTGTTCTGAGCATGCTCAGCAGGGTCTTTGAATAGCTGTTTGATACCCTATTGAACATGTTTAGAACTGAAATTTCAAATCCTCATAACTTGTGAATTGATTAATATTTTTTTACCCAGCCAATGAAAGGAACCACTCTGGGGCAAGCCCTTTCTACCCTGAAAACTTCAGACCAAAATTCCAAATCGTCTGGGCTGTAGGCAATGACAAAAAAAAACAGCAAAAAAAACCCCATTTTCTCTACAAATGCACTGAAATGATCTCTTTTAAAAGAGACAGGAAATTATTTGTTGCTGTTTGTAACTGTCACGTAAATGATAAATAAGAAGCAGAGGCCTTTGTGTGTGGTTTTTTTGGCATTTTAGTCTAGAATGCACATTTAGGTGTATGACCATTATGTTGAAAGGACCACCGGCTTGGCAAACTGTGTTTTTTGTATCAGGAGTTAGCGCATGGCAGGCTTTGAAATTCTCATGTCACAGACTCCCGATACAACATTCAGTTTGCGTTCACACTAGACTTGTCAACTGCTTCAGCAGTAAGCCATACTACACGTCTAAAGAGGAAATCTTGGCACTCACCAGTCACGGCAACTGGTACAGCGCACGACCCACCCATCCTCGACCAATCACCATAAAGATCATTGAAAAGGCCTTGGTTAATTTTAAATGGTTTATTTGTGCACAGGAAAAACAAAGTTATTTATTTAGTCCCTCCCTGGTTTCGCATGGGTCTCTATCCTATCTTTTTGTCCGTGTAACCCCGCCACCCCTTCACCTCCTGAGTACAATTCTTAGCTTACTGTTCATGCCCCTAGGCTCAGCAGTACAAGTAGCCACTGAATCGCCGAAATTCTTTCTTTTGTGGCAGGCAGCTGTTTGTGTCTTCAGTCCTCCGACCCTCTAGTGAAGTGCATCTGGACTGGGGAGCACAGGAAAAATCTGCTGCACTTCACCTCTGGGGAGTGAGTTGCTCAAAGAGACTGTCTCCTCCCCCTCCCCCCCGTAAACTGACCAAAATTGGGCCAGGGAATAAAACAGCATGCCGCCTTGTGGTGGTGGGAAAAGCTGCCTCTTATCTCACTCCCCTACTCCTGGAAAAATTCTCGCAACAGAGCAGGGAGCATTCAATTCACCACCAGCTCTTCAGGTGCATCAATGTGCCCATAGTTGGTTCTGCAAACTTTCAGCATCTTTTCTTCACTCCACCCCGAGACAGCACAGTGGGGCGGGAAGTACAACAAACTGGCTCACAAAATGTACTGCCCATGGATTTCTTCTGTGCTCCCTGGTAAAAGAAAGAATTTTTGGCACTCTGGAGGCTGCTGAGCCCCACAGGGCATAAACGGTATGCTAAGAAGCTTCCTTGGGAGGAGAAGGGTGGCAGGGTTACAGAAAAGCAAAAGGATAGGAAGGGGACCCACAAGATACTAGGAAGGAAATAAATAACTTTTTTTCCCTTTTTTTCTCTGCACAGATAAACTGTTCAAAATTAACTAAGGGCTTTTCTGTGATCTTTATGGCGACCAGCCAAGGATGGGCAGGGAGCGGCCGGGAGTGCGCTCTGCCAGTAACCAAATGATAAAGGGATGTAAGTCAGAGTTCCTCTTTAGAAGTGCGGTGTGGCATACAGCTGAAGCCATTGACAAGTCCAGTGTGAAGGTGGCAATTAACTGACTGTTGTATCAGTAGTCTGTGACATGAGAATTTCAAAACTTGCCACACACTGACTCCCGATACAAAAAACACAGATTACCAAGCCAGTGGTCCTTTTCACATAATGATCTATGATCATACACATAAAGGCCACTGTTTGTTATGTATCATTTATTTAACAGTTAATGACTGCAAAAAAATAATTTCATAGCTTCTTAAAAAAAACACCTGAACTTAGTTAAACATGACCCATTTAGATAGATTCTACATTTTGTTTGTTTTTAAAAACTTGGCAGAAATACTTTTTCTGAATACCCCAAAATCCAGGGTGCCCAGCTTAGCAAAAGGAGCTGTTCACCCACATTCTCTATATGAGACTAGTGGGACTTTCTTGAGTTCTGCAGCCACAGCTGGAAGTCATACTGTGGGCTGCAGTGAGAGCAGTGAGCCACTGATCCCTTGTTCTGGCTGTCTGTCTCTGTCTCTCCCTTTCTGTATCTTTGTCTCTATCTGTCTGTCTGTCTATCTATACATCTATCTGTAAAGCAGACTGGGGTGCCACCCCCCCAGGTCACCCACCCATCTTTCCAAATGTTTATTTTTGTAATACAGCAAAGCCCCGTTTATCCAAATGGCTTGGAGACATGAAACACATTCAGATAAGTGGGGTTTCGGATAAATGAGAGCTCTATACTTAACACAGCAACCAACCGCAACTTCGTCCTGGCAGCGACTGTGAACACTGGAACACTTGTGGCTCAACCCACTGACTGAAGTAACAGAGTAGCAGAGGGGATGACTTTTAAATTAACTCTCCCAGATAAAAAAAACTCTCTCTGAACTTGCCTTTGTGTTTGATTTAGTTCCTCTACCCCACTCTTGCTTGTAGCTTTAAACTGGGATTGCATTTTACATGCGACCTGCTGTTTTAGCCACGTCTGCCTGGGGGGTCCAAAAGTTTCAGCCTTGTCAAAGAGCTCTGAATTGGCTTTTTTATGGATGTGGGCAACAGGCTAGAAATCTAAACCTCAGCTGAATCTAACCCTTGCTGTGCCACGGATGGATATATCAGTCCAGAATTCCTATGCATTCTAATTCTGCCGGCAGCCTTCGGGGTAACAGCGCAGAAGTAAATAGCGAACGGTTATTTCGGGAAATGCACATTTCAGCACATAATTCAAAGCTGAAATACATAAATACTCCAGGTGGGTAAGAGTGGCATACTCTCGAGCAAAACTGAGTAAGTTGCTCTGTGAGGTTGCGATACCTCCAATGGCTTGCGCCCACGGTCGCCCCAGACACAATCTGCCCAGGTCTGAACAGGGCCATAGGCTGCTTCTCCTGCAAACATCCAATCCAGCTGATGAAAGTATGCACAGGTACAGCAAGACAAGGCACAGTTGCTTCTGTATTGCAGGGGGGCTACGTCCCCCTGCACCCCCCCATCTAATGGATTCCAACTCCGAGTTGCACTTTGCCTGGGGGGGGTCACTATAAAGTTGTATTCACGCAAATTGTTCATCGCTGTATTACCACAGTCACTGTAATGACTTGCATTGTAATGGAGTTGCTGAAATTGACTCACTGAAAATACTTTGCAGTAATGTCGTGCTACCCTGTAGCACATGCCATTACATACTAAACCACTGAGCAACAACAGTACCTGCAGCAACAGGTTAGAAATTTAGAAGTCAGCAAAATTTAACAATTTTCTTTATTTTAAGAAGAGGGGGTGTGATTATAGTATGGAGTGCCATCACAGACTGAACTGTTGAGCAACAAACCCCACTTGGTTTTGTTCCTGTCTTTTCTATCAGCTTCTGCCGAGTGACAACAGCATCTGCAGCAATGGGGGGATTAGTACTAAACTTTCAACAGCTGGGAACATTTAACAGGTTAGGGGGATTACTAATACATCAACAGGTGAGAACGTTTAACAGCAGGTAGGGAGATTACTTAAGCAATTTATCCCTCCAGGGTGTGGGTACACTGGAGGATTTACCACGGTTGGTGTGATTCAGTCACAAGGTGCAGCCGAGTGACCGAATCACACCAGTCGTGTTAAGTCCTCCAGTGTACCCACACCCTGGAGGGATAAATTTATATTATACAATGGCAAATGTTGTTTCTTTAATGTTTTGTAACTATTTTCTAACTCACTGAGGTCCCTACACTTCGAAAGAGGGTGTCATTCTGTAAACAATTTACCGAGGTGTTTTAGCGAAACGGTGACAGGACAAATCGCGGCAGTTTCGTTTGAAGTGAAAGCGACCGGATTAGCACGATATAAGGTTGGCTGGCACTTCTTCCAGTGGGTACACTGGAGAATTTATCACGGTGGTAATTGTGCCAGCCAACCAATCACGATGCAGGATTTGGGACATTGGATTTACCACATTGTGTAATGGCACCTAGTTAATCATGTATTAGCAACCAGCTGGGAGAAAACAATAATTATACTGTCACGCTGCAGCCGTTATACTGTTAAGCTGTTAAGAAATGCATGTGACATGTGGGTGACAAGGCTGTTTCAGATAACCTAGAGTTTAGGAAAACTGGAGTTTGGATAAGCTGGGTTTTACTGTACATAAGTGGAGCAGGGTGCCCACCCCGTTACTGCTTCTCTGCACTCCTGTCCCCTCCAGGTCACCCAACCCCATTCCCCGAAGTGTAGGCCAACACTGGGGTGCCCAATCCCCAGTGTCAGAATCTCAGCCATAATAAAGAAATCTGTCCCTCAATGCTTCTTTTTCTTTTTAAATCTGTAAAAAAAATGGTCCCTTGCCAATCTGAGCCCACCACCCCGACTGCCCGCTCACCACTCCCTACCCCCACACACCCTCACTCCCCTAAACATGTCCTATGACATAGATCCACTCTCTGATCGAAGACATGTCTTGCTGTCAGAACCGGCGACTGCAATATGAGAAATGAAGATAAGGGTGGGGTCAAGGTATTTCAATGAGGTTCTGAAATCTGATGCACAACTTTGTCATTTTTGGGTATTTTCACCCCCAATTTTCAACATGGCCTTTCTGGGACCACACCTCATGAACAGTTGTGGTTGAATTAGGCAAATCAGGCCTAAAAGTTGATTTCACGGTCGTTTGGTAAAATCACCTTTCAAGACAGATTTTAAAACTTTTGCTGCCATTCTTCATGAGTTGGGATCATAAGAAGGCTATGTTGAAAATATGGGGTCAAAGTACGTAGCACTGACAAAGTTATTTGCATACATTGAAATTTTTGCTATGGTTGCTCATAACTTTGGTAATTTTGAATATTTTAATCCCGAACTTTCAGCACAACCATTTTTTAACATGACCTCATGAACATGACAGCTATAATTTTTCAAATCCTGGCCAAAATGTGTTTTCACACCTGTGGCATGGAATGACATTTAGGCGGCACCCAATGACATTTCGATGGGATTTTAACATTTTTACCTACCTGGTTCATGAGGAGGGGCAATAAGAAGGCTATGCTGAACATCTGGTGTACAAATATGGTAAACTGCCCAGGTTATGACTAAACATTGCAGTATTTCAATGTTCACTCATAACTTCACTAATTTTCAATATTCTGACTCTAAACTTTCAACATTGCCATTTTTCTATACCACCTTATAAATGTGAGAGATGTCATTTTTTAAATCCTGGATGAGACGTATTTTCGCACTTCTGGTGTGAAATGACATCTCATCCAATAAATGCTACATGTCATGTTTACAAGGGCAGTCGTAAAATTACTATGTTGAAAACTTGGGGGCAAAATTAAATTAAAAAAATGTGTGAAGACTGAATGTATGATGAGTGAGTGTGTAAACAGTGAATGCTTAAAGAGCGAATCTGTCAGGCCCTGCACTTCTGCAGGCAGAAAGTGTCTTCCCATGGTGCATGGCCCAAAGGACCCTATACATCTGCACCTGTTCACATAGGTGAATGAGGATATAATTCCACTATCTCAAAAAGAAAGGAAATTCTTTGCAAAAAAACTTTGTTAATGCACCAGTTAAGGTAACTTAACACCACAAAAGTAGGGAAATGTGGCATTAGGGTTTCCAACCCTAACTCCCCACAAGCAGCAAAAGGAAAAAAACATTAGGGTTTTGGGTCTTCAGTGTTTTGGTGAATCAGTGGTGGGGTCTTCCTTGGGGTTGTCAGTTCTAATGCCCACCCCATTTCCTGAGCAGTCAATGTCACACATGGGGCAGGATTCACAAAGCTTTGCCCAGGTGCAACCCCAGTTTGTCCCTGGCCAAACTGGGTTTTGTGAATAGCTGGTATTCACAAAGTCCAGTTTACCCCCGCAAACTGGGTTTGTGCCTGGGCAAAGTAGTAAGGGAGGGGCCACAATGCAAATGAGGGGGAGGGAACCTATATATCCCCACAATTCTGTTCACAAAGGATTTGCCCCATGCAAGGCCGCAAATTACAGCTGAAAAAAAAATGGCTGTAATCTGTGCAACTCTAATAGTTTGTGGAGGTACTGCAGCCCCCCAACCCCTCCTCAGCCCCCCAATCACCCAATTGATAATAAAGAAAATAATTTTCATAGTGCAGTGTTCTACCCTGGTCCCTGATCACCCACCCAATAATAAATAAAATAGTTTTCTATAGTGTAGTGTCCCACTCTCACTCCCAATCACCCACACAATAATAAATAACATAATTTTCCATAGTGTAGTGTCCCACCCTGTCCCCGATCGCCCACCTAATAATAAATAGCATCATATTCCATAGTGTAGGGTCCCAACCCTGTCCCTGAATACCCACCCGATAACTGAAAAATACTTTTCCATAGTGTAGGGAAGCCGGTGGTGGTATAAGGTAGTGGCTGTAGTTACATGGGGAGCATGCCTGTCCTACAGTAGCCTCGCATTATTAATGTACACCAAAATTATGTTGTACAAAGCACAGCAGTGTAGCACTGAATGAGGAGACAGCCTCAGAAGTCCCTAATACAGTCACATGCCTGCCTATGTCAAAACTGAGGATGAGGATGAGTTTACTATTCATATTGAATTATCTGGCTTCAGTTGTCCCTGCATGTGTGACCAAACTCCCATGTTTATATTGCCTTGTCTGAACTCTGCATTCAAGCACTGAGCCTGTTTGAGGGTCCCACGTTCCCGTCTGCATACAACCAGTAATGGAGCTTTTAGTAGCTGTACTTCCAAATGGCGGAAAAGCCTTCCTCACAGAGTGAGGCACTGCTGCTCTAGGTGTGTTTCTAAATCCTTTATTTTTAACATGGCAAATATGTGTTTTGAGATGGTATTGTCATCTCACAGCCTGCATACAGTGAATGGATTGATTTTGCCTGACTTGAGCAGTAACAGGGAAATGAGGGGGATGCATAAAATGATAAAATAGAGAAAAACAATCAAACAGATACACTACATACTGTACCTGTATCTATTTGGAAAGGTGACAGTGATCATATTGGAATCCGAATATCTGATAAATGTAGTAGTAGTAGTAAATGTTTTTTACTCATAGAATATATGAACAATGGATATGCTCGATTGAGCCAAGGCTCATTTACAATGAGGCCCATGTGAAAGTAGCAATGATACATTTAATAAAATTCAATACATAACAATAACATACAGTTCATACACATAAAAATCTAACATCAAGATTCAAGTTTACACACAAATAAATACACACTCCAGGTGATTTCAAAGTTGCCATCTCATTTAGCAATAATCATAAAATTTCCCAGTCTTATCTAACCATATTTCTATTTTTTCCCCCAGCTATTTTTTGCCACTGAAGTTCTTAATCCAATGGGAATATTATTCCATGCTATTGTCCCTATATAAAAGAAAGAAGTCCTTCCTATTTCTAGGTTACATTTTGGGACCACTAAGTCAATATCCACTGCCGATCTTAGTGAATTTGTTTTCTGTCTAATAATAACTTGTGATTATATATAGTCTGGGGTATAAGATGAATATAGCCCGGACAAAACTGCGTGTGAAATACCACGCAGTAAGAAGCACAAATGGTTCTACAGCAGCAGGGGTTCTTTCAGCTTGTGGTAAGAACCATTACCTCTGTTGCTGTAGGCTGCCTTTAGGGAATGTTAAGGATGCTGCTGGGGCAGTGCCTGGCTGAGTCACTCCCATGGTGGAGTGACTAGAGCATCTGCCTCTGGCAGTGACGGGGACTTGGGGCTGTGGTTCGGTTCTCCCCAGGTCCTACTGTGATGTGTCTTTATTTATTTATTTATTTTTTTATTTTCCCAGGTCCAAATTTATTCCCCCAAGTCCATGACCTCCCAGAGTTAATTATAATAAGTCCAGGGGGTGTGGGGCAAATCCCCCATGTCGGGGGTGGGAGGCTGAGAGATCACTGTCAATGGGCCATACCTTATACAGTACTATGCCATCACTGAGAGCTCAGTCGGTGCCGGCCAGCCCTGGTGGTGAGTGGTGGGTTGTGCTGGTCACCAACAACATCAGATGGGTACAAGTGTTCTGAGTATTTTCTTTGAAGCCTGCAGTTGTGACACGTTTATTTCATCTAGATTAAGGCACACAGCATTGCAAACTGTATTTTGCTGCATCCTTTACCAGTTTGTTTACTTTTTACCAGCTAAATGAGCTTAACATATCTGAGACTACCTTCATTTGCTGTCATCTGCCTATTTATCAGACAATCAGATTCCAATATGATCACTGTCACCTTTCCATATAAATACAGGCACAGCACATAGTGTATTTGTTTTATTGTTTTTCTCTATTTTATCATTTCATGCACCCCCCTCATTTCAATGCCAATTTCATTGCCAAGAATCCCAGGACAAAGTACTACCTAGGTGGAGTCCGAATATCTGCATCAGAGGAGAAGGACCTGGGAGTGATGATCATTAGTGAACTGAAGCACTCCACATAGTGCAAAGAAGCAGCAAAGGCAAACAAGATGCTGGGATGCATATCTGGGGGGGGGGGGTCAGTAGTAGAAGAGAAGCGGTCACTGGCAAGGCCGCATCTAGAGTATGGAGTTCGGTACTGGTGCCCACGCCTCAAAAAGGACATTAACCTGCTGGAGAAGGTCCACAGGAGGGCTACAAAGATGACAGCGGGTCAGCAGGATAAGGCATATGAGGAGAGGTTGTGGGCACTGAACATGTACTCCCTGGAAGACAGGAGAGAGAGAGGGGACATGATTGGGAGCTTCAGGTACTTGAAAGGGATAAATAAGGCTGATAAGCAGAGTCTCTTTAAGCTGAGTGGCAACCATAACATGAGGGGGCACAGTCTTAAGCTGGAGGGTGGGAGGTTTAGGAGGGAGGTCAGGAAGCACTTCTTCACAGAGAGGGCAGTGGACACTTGGAATGTGCTGCTGGAAGAGGTCATCTCATTGAAGACAGTGGGCAGCTTTAAGAGAGGCTGGAATAGGCATAGAAGAAAGGTAAGGATCATGGGTAAGGAGGATGGGAGGAGTGGGAAGGGAGGGCAGGGACATTAGCTCAAGCTCTGGACCCTGTAACACGAGCAGACTTGATAGACCAGATGGCCTTCTTCTGCTGGCTTCTTCGTATGTTCGTATGTATGTTCGTATTTCCCTGTTACTGCTCAAGACAGGTGAAATCAATCCATTTTCTGTATGCAGGCTGTTAGATGACAATACCATTTCAAAACACATATTTGCTATGTTAAAAATAAAAGATTTAGAAACAGACCTAGAGCAGCAGTGCCTCACTCTGTGAGAAAGGCTTTTCCACCATTTGGAAGCACAGCTACTGAAAGCTCCGTTTCTTACCCCGGGGTACTTTAGCATCAGTAACTATTGCAGTCAGCTGACTGGACACCACTGCCCCAGAGGTGGAATGTAGGGTAATGAGTTCATGAATTAGCCAATCAGATTGAAGCTTGAGGATGTACTGAGCAAGCAGAGTGAGGAAGGCTCCAGAATTTTTTCTCTGCCTGACTGAGCAACATTGCCTCTAAGGTGCTCTCTCTTGGCCAAGAAAAAGTCATTTTTCTTGAACTTGGTAGCTATAACCTTAATTTTTATATTTTTTATAGTGTGCTGAGTTTTTCTTATAGTTTTCTACAGACCCAGGAACCGTGTTTTTTTCTCGGTTCTGTGGTTCCCTGCGGTTCCCTTTTTCTTCATTTTCCTAATTTTCTATAAGTTTTAGTAATTGCATTTAGTGTTTCCATGGTTCCTTTTACTTTATTTATATAGCACTTCCCTTTTTTATGCAGGAACTGACTATTTTCTGTATTTTTTACCTCAGAAATGTTGCGGTTCTTTACCGAAAGGGAACTGACAGTTTACCTTTAATTTTAACTACTGAACATTCTAAGTGTAGGGGTTCTATAAATTGGCATGTCAAAAACTCCCAAGATAAGGACTGGACCCACAGTTTTTAAAAAAATTGCTTAAACTGCCAGAGAATACTTGCTAAAGCTGATACTCATGACCTGTGTTTAAAGTGTTTAGGTCCAGATCATCATTGTGTTCTTTGCTCTAAATTTTGTCCAAAAACTTTAAGAAACAGAGTAAAAAGGCTTAGAGAAATTGCAGAAGAAGGGTCTTCATCTGGTCCCAAACACAGACTCAAGGCTACCGATGAGGGGCCTTCAAAGAAGAAAAATAATCAAGGTGCTGATGAGGCATCCTTTAAATCTAAGCCTGTTACGAGTGCTGATGAAGTATGTTTGAAAGGAAAGAACACTAAATTAAGTGCTGATGAAGTGCCTATTAAAAATAAGGCTTCAAAGGGGGCTGATGAAGTGCCTAGTTCGAAGAGGAAGCCTGAACAAGTCACTGATGAAGTGGCTGCTAAAAAGATATGTTAAAAAAAAAAAAAACACTGCACCTCCGAGTAGAGCTAAGGGTGAGGCTGCAGTTGGAAAAAAACATAAAGACAAATCTAAAAACACTGAACCCCAGGAAGGTATACCACAAGATGCACAGGGGATTTACCTTCTATGGAGGATATGACAAAATCCTGGCATCTTTACCAAACTACTCAAGGCATGGGGTCTTTTTTTGGTGCCTCTTCCTTTCCAAAGCAAGTTCCCTCGGCAGCTCCCTCTGATACAGGGGCTGATGAGGGGGATGATAATGATGATTTTTATGATGCCCCAGATGACATTTCAGAGGATAAGGCCCCAGAACCTGATGTGTCACCTGACCCTAATTTTGGAGCATCCCCTTCAGAACAAGAGGATACCTCCACTATGTGTACCTTCTTACAGAACATGGTGGACACTCTTGACCTTCCTTTTCAAGAGTCCAACCAGGAAGAGGAGGAAGAAGACCAAGACTATAGAGATATGAAAGGTCTTTCCATCTAAGAAGTTAGTTTTTCCTAGCTATAAACCTTCCAGAAAGAACACTATGAAGCTTCTCCAGAACCCCACATCTGTGTCAGGGGTCAAAAAGAGATTGGATAAGAAATACAATTGTCTAAAACAGATACAGAGTTTCTGCTTGTGTACCCCAATCATCAGTGAGTGGTGCAACAGGCAACATGTGACAAATCAGGGGTTCCTCTTTCTTCCCAGCCTCCTGAAAAGGATTCCAAAAGGCTAGACTTCATGGCCAGAAAGACTTATACCTCTGCTTCCCTTCTTCTCTGCCCAGCTTCATACATGGCTTACACAGCCAAGTATCGGAAAGCCCTTTGAAACTCAGTCCTAACCATAGTTAAGTAGGGCTCTGACTCCATGGCAAAGGATTTGGTAGAAACAGCTAAAACTGCCTTGGAAGCTACAAAATATCAGTTCTATATGGCAGATGGCAGTAATGTTGCAGGCTTTAGGGTTGTGGCCCAGGCTATCTCCCTGAGACGGTTTGCTTGGCTAAGAACAACAAATTTGACGCAGGACACTCAGTCCAAAGCCATGGACTCTCCCTGCGACAGGAATGAACTATTTGATTCCAGAACTGAGGAATATATGAAAAAGGTTGATGAATACAACTTATTAGAGTAATACTTCAAAAGCGAAGTCTTCTGTTCCTCAAAAAGACTCACCAGAGGAATAATAGGGGCAGGGAATACTACCCTATGCCCTATTATCTCATTCCTCCTCAATTTGACCTCTCTCAGTTCAGAGGTTATTTCAGAGGAAGAGGCAGGAGAGATCAGAGAAGAGCTACTTCTACCCCTGCTCCTGCTACCCTGCAAAAGCCCTGACTCCTCATTACAGGTTGCCTCCCCTCCACCTGTAGGGGGCAGGCTCTCCACTACCTCCAGTCTTGGACCCTTATTACAACAGACATGTGGGTCCTGGAAGTAGTGGAAAAGGGCGTATCCCTTCAGTTCAAAAAGATGCCAGCCCTCAAGGACACCCAGCCTTCCAAGTCCCTAACCCCAACAGAAAGAATCTTATTGGAATGGGAGGTAAAACACCTTTTGGAAGCAAGGGTGGTAGAGAGAGTACCTTCCCATCAAAGAGACAACGGTCTCTACTCCAGATACTTCCTGTCACATAAGAAAAATGGGGAGTGGTGACTTATTTTAGACCTCAGATACTTGAACAAGTACTATCAGTTTGCAGCCATGTCCTTCGGTCTCACATCTGCATCAAGGGTGTTCATAAAGTTCACTGACCCCATTACATCTGAAGGTACCAGCTGGGAAATAAGCCACTGAGGGAAGCAAAACTGCAAACTGCAGGGATCCTGTTGGAATTGAGGGCCGTGAGTGACTCTCTGTGAAAGTCCAAATACTGTTGAGTTAATTGCTGGGGGCCGAATGTGAAGTGTTGCAATTTCAGAAGCTGGGCAAGAACTGAGACTGATGCAATAAATGAATTGTTCTGCTGCTGCTATATTTGAAAGTGTTTCTGCACAGTTGTACAAACGTGGCTGTTTTATTTGACTTTTAAGTTTTACAAGTCCCGCATATCCTGTTCAGCTTTGAGTGTTTGTGCCCATACACTTTATTTGCCTGAAGCCTGAAATTAATGGTAATCTGTGCCCCAATGCTCGATGAGGGTTGCCATAGCAACTAGACACAGAGCACAGCCAACCCGCTAATTTCTTTGCTGCACCCCTTCCCCCTGATTGGTGGTGGCAGTCTGATCTGGTAGGGTTATGGCATTCAAATCCAGTGCTGTATAGACACGGTAGTGTCTTCAGAGGCGATGACGTGCAGTAAAGTGTGTCAGGAGTCGGTGGGAGTCCGTGGGAGAACGGGGGAGTAGGGGCTAGAGGTATCAGCAAGTTTGTTTATTATTTGCTGTTACCAAGTTATAGTTATCGGGTACGTTAAGATGGCTACTGTAAGTACATGTGCTTTGCTTGCACTGTGTTTATGGGGCAGGTTGATAGTATGTGACCTGGACCCTGGCAGTGAAGGATATGAGGGTCATCAATTTATGTATGATTTTGAAATGTCACATTTGTTAATTAAGTATGAAAGACCATTGCATGTAACTTTGCTATTAATGTCCAGGAAGTTTGATCTGAGAGTCTGTGGTTATATAATGGGTTTGCATAGATTTTATTTTTGTAATATGGGCATGGGTAAAGTTTTGGAGATTAATGAATTGTCGTTGATATTAGTGGGGGGTGATATTGAACTTAATCCTGGCCCTTTAGATGGCGATAGGACAATGGGTGAAGATGGTTGGTGCAATCTGCATGGCTTCAAAATTATACATCTCAATTCGAGAAGTCTGATTCCAAAGTTGGCTGAAATGGAACAAATTGCTGTTGATATTAATCCTGATGTTTTAGCAATTTCTGAAACATGGATTAACAAGTCAATACCTACTAATAGAGGATTGTCTATGGGGAGGCATGCACAACAAGGGTATTCTTGATCGAGAGGTATCCCTGGCAATGTGTGACCTCGAGAGCATAGCTCGAGAGGTTTCACGATGCCATGGATACTGAGATGTAAATACCCTTGTGCAAAAACTCCATAGACAATCTTTTATAGTGTATGGGGAGTCGCAATGAAAACAAACGGATGCAGTGTGATGGCAAACATTTTTTTTACTTGAGAAGTACGATAACAAGCAGACACACCGGAAACAAATATCCTTGCTACAATTCAAATAAACGGCACATTTCCACATTTACTTGAGAAGTGCGATAACACGCAGGCACACAGGAAACAAATACACTTGCTGCAATTCAAATAAACAGCACATAGAAGACAATGGCTTATCTGAGTGGAGAAAATGTCCATTTTGACTTTTCCATATCGATGGGTCCAGATGCGGATAGATCGCGTTGCTTACATCCGTCGGGTGAGCTACTTCTGTGTTGCCGGTACATTCTGAGCAGGGCGAGAGAAAAAAACAAAACAAAAAAAAAGTTAGATTTCTCTAGTACTGCCAGGCGATTTACACGATCACTCTTTTACCTAGTTACAGGAAGCCGGGTGGGCGGGTACATACCTTATTCGTCATCTGAACTGCCGCTGTCTCTATTCATGGTGACATGCTTCTTCCTCTTCCGCTGGTCGTAGTTATGGACGATGTTCACCATGAACGGGTGCTGGAAGATACAATTCGGTCTGAATATATTTACTTGAGAACCATCACTGAATGGTACTTTGCACTTTGGGGGTGGCTGGCACTGTATCTCTGGGCTAGATGTTATTACTGTGGCTGGACACAATGAATTGGATGAATGTCCTAGTAACTTTGAGTTTCTTTCCTGCTTGTCATCTGACAGTGTGCTGTAGTTGTTTATGGACTGTAAGGAGCGGTGTCCAGAAATTTGCTGGACTTCGTTTGGGGGTACACCTTGGTCCACAAGATGCTGGACTGCAGTTTTCCTTGTGGAATGGTTGGTTATTCGCTTTTGGGTGGACAGGCCAGCATGGGACTTTATGCATTGAAGCATGCATCGTATCTTGTTTTCACCCACTGCCATTGACCTATACCACAACAAAGCACCAGGCTTGTAGTTTATGTTTGGTGCTAGATAAAATGGGCAGTCTGAGACAAGTATTGTAGATGGCCTTTGAGACGAGTACTTCTCATATGCTGCCACTGGGTCACAGTCAGGGTTTTCTGAGTTTTGGTACATTCTAGGCTTTATCGCTTAGACGTCCAGGGGGTTTTCTCCTGTTCGGGTTTTCATCTGCCTCTCGTTATATTGGATGTATTTTTTTCCAGCTGAGTTTGTGAGAAGCGGGAGGTCCCCCTTCACAGGGTGTACTGCTGTGCGGTACATAAGGCATAATATAAGCCGTTGTTGAAGAACAACATGTTTAGGAGGCTTTTGGGGTTTTGCATGCCCAGTGCACTTGACTCATATGGTTTATCTATCTCCATCATTGACAGGGCCTCGGATTGCATTAGTTTATTACCCTTTCCCATCTTTTTTAAGTATTTTTGTTTTGCTTGTAAGGATGCCAGAGTTTCCCTAAATACCTCTGTGTTTCCATGGAAAATTGAGTGACCATTCTTGTGCCTAATTAAATACCTGTCTATGCTGCCAAGGATCCCACGGACAGTGCTTGGCTCATATTGTTCTCCATCCAATCTTTCTAATTTAGATATGAAGTCGGCTACCAGCTCATCCAACTCGTTTACTGGTATGTTATGTACATCGCAGATTTTTCCACTGTTAGCTAAGTAACTTTTGAAGGTGCGCATACCATTCTCCATTTTTTTTTTATTGTGCGGCTGTTTTCCTGGTCTGCTATGAATTTAGCTGTCTCCGATAGTGGTTCAGATGGTCGGGACAATGACACTTTTGTTTGTTTATTATTATTACTTCAGAGGGCTGTCCCTATCGTGATCGAGAAGTACGATTTGCCGTTTTTGTGTGTGGTGGTAGATTCACATTTGATTTTAAGACAGCTGTGTCACGCAGTGGTTGCAGCTCAAGAAGCCGTTCGATTTTTTTTGTGCTGCACTACTGACGTACTGAGTGCAGCACAACAAGATCATGACATACTCAGTGCAGGAGAACAAGGATATTCCAATCATGGATTTCCATGCACAATTGTGTTCCACCATACACTATATATATGTTCTATTCCTGGGTACAGAATGTTTAGGGCAGATCAGAAAGGGAAAAAATGGGGAGAGGGAGTTGCAGTTTACTTTAGAGAAGATCTTCAAGCGACTATAGTACAATCTAGTATTGATTATGATACTGTGACTGATTGGCTGTTACTTAGAATAGTATTAGGAGGAAAGAAGCAAATTATGTTTGGGTGTCTTTATAATCCTCCTTCTTCTGGGGTTTTGGGCCTCAAAGATCACCTGGAACATGTTGCACCTTATATGGTGGGCCATGACTCGGTATTGGTGGGAGATATAAATCTAAATTGGTTGCATAAAGATGTGTTGCAATTCGAAACACTACTGAGTCCGTTTGGTCTCTCACAGATTGTGACTGAGCCTACTGGCCATAATCCTAGAACATATAACCATACTGTGTTGGATTGGATTATGGTGAGTAGACTAGATATGGTGGCGTCTTCTGGAGTAATGTCTGAATCTGTGAGTGAACACATGGCAGTTTACTGTGGGTTAAATTTTAAACGTTTAAAAATCCCATCCCGTACTGTGACAGTTCGTAATTTTAAGAATATTGATCAGGAAGTACTAATTGCTCAGATAGCCCAGTTGGATTGGTCTTATTTGGAGAGCATCCCTGATATAAATTCAGCTTTTTACTATTTTTGCAAGACTCTAGAGGTAATTCAAAATTGTTTATGTCCTCTGTGGACTCTAAGAATGTGAGGAGTTAGAAACCAGTGGTTTTCATCTGAGCTAAAGCAATTAATTAGGCAAAGAAATAAGGTTTAGGATTCTTACAAAAACCATATGTCTATTGCTTTGTTGAATACTTATAGACAGTGGCGGTCTAAGGTATCCAATGCAGTTAGAGCAGCAAAAAAGAAATGTTATCAAGAGCAGTGTGAGGAGAACTTGAGTAATCCCAAAACATTTTGGAGCAGGGTTCATTCTTTATTAGCTCCCAAAACTTCTGGTTCTGTTCAAAAGTTAAAGGTAGGTGATAAAGTGATTACCTCAGTTGAGGAGATAGTTTATATCCTAAATAGGAAATTTACCGACCTGTCTGATTACAGAAAGGCTACACTTCAAGGGGGTGCACAGTTGACTTTAGAATCTTTGGTAGACACTAAACATGGAAGGTTTTTCTTCAAAAGTGTGGAGAGGGATGAAGTATTTAAATTATCACATACATTACCGAAGAAGTTTAGTGATTGTGGGGGTGGAGGATTAGATGGTCGTTTTTTAAGATTAATAATTCCGTTTATAACTGACCCTTTATGCTAGATTTTTGAATTATCATTGTTGACTCAACAATTTCCTTCATGTTGGAGGCGTGCTAGGGTTGTACCTGTGCCCAAAAAAAACAAATGCAGAATTACTTGGAAGATTTTAGGCCAATATCCATATTAAATCCACTAAGTAAAATTCTGGAAAAACTGGTGGTTAACCAGATAAATGGAAACTTAGCAAACCATTATTTGCTGTGTTCACAGCAGCATGGATTTAGGCAATATCATGGCACGGGAATGGCCTTAGTCAGGTTCATGGACACCATCCTCTGGGGGTTTTGAGTCTGGTTCAGTGACGGGGGCGGTGTTTGTGGACCTGACCAAGGTGTTTGACCTGATTGCACATGACCTGGCTTGCCAAAAGTTGTTGAATATTGGTTTTTCTGATGGCTCTGTTCAGTGGGTGAAGGATTATTTGCCCAGTCGGTCCCAAGTGGTGTATATATTGGCAATGTTGAGTCTTGTGAGGCTCCTGTGGTTTGCGGAGTTCCACAGGGGTCAATATTAGGTCCTTTATTATTTACTTTATTTGTAAACAATTTACCCTCACAATGTATTACATGTGATACAATTCTCTATGCAGACAATCTAATTTTGTTTAATCAAGATAAATCAGTAGGCAGTATTACCTCTAGCCTCCAACACGATTTTGATGTGGTTAGTAGTTGGTTAAGGGATAATTTAAGGGTGTTGAATTTAAAGAAAACCAAGGTAATGTTATTTGGTACAAATCACGTGTTAAAAGATTGTCAGAAACTGGTAATCTGTGACACATCTGGGACTGAAATCGAGCAGGTGCAGAGCTTTAAATACCTGGGGTTGTTACTTGATCCGGAGTTCAGTTTTTCTCCTCAGATCACTGCTTTATGCAGAATGGTTAATCAAAAAATAGGGTTATGGTACCGATTCAAAAATTATTTTTCAGAAAATACTAGGAAAGCTATTGCTGTTGGGACTTTGCTCCCTCACTTGGGGTATGGAGCTTGTCTATACTACAACTTAGGGAAAAGGGAATTGCATGCATTGACTGTATCCTATAATAATGTTTGTTGTTTTGTCTCTTTAGTTACTTACAGAACTCATCATTGTGATTTGTACTCTAGGTTAGGTTGGTTGTCCTTTGTGTCTAGAACTGAGTACTTAGTGGGCTGTTTAGTAGCAAAAGCTATTTATTGTGAATCTTTGTTTCCTTTAGCTGATCTAGTCTCAAGTAGGGATATTCCATCAAAGCTTAGCTCATCAAATGGTCTTATATTAGAGGTCCCTATGTGTAAACAAAAAGTTGGGTCTCGGGCCTTTTAAATTTCAGCTCCCCAATTGTGGAATTCTTTTCCATCTCAAATTCATAATGCAAGGTCTTTGTTGGCTTTTAAGGTACAGTTAAAACAACATTTACTAACTAATGCTGTTTGTAATTGTATTATGTAATTAGGTAGTCTGTATTGTATGATTATTGATTGTTTTGTTTTGTCTCATGTCTTCATTGTATTGCACTCCGGGCCGGACCTGAAAAAGGACCTTTGGTCCAGTGTCCTTACCCGGTTAGCAAATTGAAAATAAAAAAATTAAAAAATGCCTGGCTGTAGTGGCAGCGCATTTAAGAAAAAAGGGAATTTCAGTTTATCCTTACCTGGACAACTGGCTCATAGTGGGGGAACCCCTCTACAAGTGGAGGAGGCCCTTTCCCTAACAAGGGACACTCTGCACTCCTTGGGGTTTCTTATAAACCAAAAGAAATCCCATCTGGAGCCAACACAGCTCCTTACGTTCACAGGAGCACAGTTGGATACCTTACAGAGCAGAGCTTTCCCTCCTTTGGAAAGAGTTCAAAACTTTTTGTCAGTGGCAAATTCTTTTGTCCTGGGCCAGCACAGGCCAGTCAGGCACTTCCTAAGACTCCTGGGACACATGGCATCAATGACAGCTGTGGTTCCAGGGGTCAGATTCAGAATGAGAGACATTCAGCAGTGCCTAAGGTCTCACTGGTCCCAAAGCAAAAACTCACCGTCCAAACTGGTCCCAGTCACAAAGAAACTCCTTCAGTCTCTGGTCTGGTGGAAGGAAGCTACCAATCTCTCAGTAGAAATTTCCTTCCAAGCACCATTCCCTTCAAGAATCACTACAGATGCTTCTCTGCTTGGATGGGCAGCTCACATGGACAGTTCTTCCGTCAGTGGCTCCTGGACTCCACATAAGTCACAGGCTTACATCAACTTGCTGGAACTCAGGGCCATTTATCTTGCTCTCAAGGCATTTGCCTGACAGATAAAGGGTCACACAGTTCAGATCAGGACAGACACCACCACTGCAATATTTTACATAAACAAGCAGGGTGGCACAAGGTCCAGCATGTTATGTCTGGAAGCCATGAGGATTTGGGGCCTGGCCTACTCCCTGGAAGTCAGTCTATTGGCCATACATCTCCCAGGCAAGGACACTACCCTGGCAGATGCTTTCAGTCGCATCAACCAGGGACACAGAAAATGTTGTCTGAGCAAACAGGTGTTGGCCACAGTGTTCAGAAGGTGGGGCACACCAGAAGTAGATATTTTTGCCTCTCACCTAAACCATCAGCTTCCATTGTATTGCTGCAGGCCTCCAGTCCTGGGAACTATCCCATCAGATGCCTTAGTCCTGAACTGGACAGGAAAGTTCATTTAGGCTTTTCCTTCCTTTTCTCTAATTTTCAGAGTTTTGTTAAAGCTCAAGGCTCAGCCTGCAACAATGATTCTGGCGGCATCAGATTGGCCGAGGCAAGCCTGATATCCCTTATTGTTAACCCTGTCCTGCAGCAAACCCATTCATCTCCCCCTCTGTCATTCCATCTTGACTCTCCCTCGGACAGGCGTGACCTACCCAGATCTGAAATCTCTTCACCTCAGAGCTTGGCTCTTGAGGAGTTAGAGTTTCCTTCCACTCAGTAGTCTGAACAAGTTCTAAAGATCCTGAGGATGGCTAAAAAGCCTAGTACAAAAAAGACCTATGCAGCCAAATGGAAAAGGTTTTCCCTCTGGTGCAAGAAAAAGCACATTAATCCTTGTAAGGCTTCAATTCCTAACCTTTTGGATTACCTAGTGCACTTGCAGGATTCAGGGTTGAGGCCTTCTTCCCTGAAGCTTCACCTGGCTGCTCTTTCAGCTTATCTTTCTGTTGGAAGACTAAATCTGTTTTTTCACAGTCTTTAAACAGTTTTTCAGAGGTCTCCTCCATGTCCAGCCTCCAATCAGAGAACCTGTCCCATCCTGGAGCCTGAACCTCCTTATTGCCAAGCTCATGGAGACACCCTTTGAACCCATGGCTTTGGCCCACCTCAAGTATGTCTTGTAGGTAGTAATGTGGACCAGAAATATCACAAATCCTGTTTCAGAAGTGGAACAGAACATTTTTCACACCTTGCTGTGCTGCAATCTCTGCTCATCCTGACTCTCTCCACCTCTGTCTTCACAGCCGCCTAATCTGCACAAGTCTGAGCACTTCTCAGGACATGACCCACAACAGATGAACACAGTGACAGTGAATCCCACCTCTCTCTCCCCTGGTGTGCATGTCTTGTAACATGTTTTGTTTTCTTGGTACGGTAACTGCACTCGGCATAATCACCCCCACCTGCTGCCCGGCATGAGCCTCTTGCTCTTGCGATCAGCACTGAATCTCTTTCTCTCTCTCTCTCTGGGGAATATTTCCTGTTGCACTCTCGTGCCAGGTTTGATATACATTTGCCTCCCCCAGCCCAAAGACAAGCGGTAGTGGAGTGGGTGTGAGAGAGAGAGACACAGACACACACAGAAGACAGTGGAGGAACATTGAGATAAGTCAACAGTGTGTCGCTCTCTCTCTCCCATGTTCACAGCTGCCCACTCACCCCCTCCAATTCATAGTCAATGCAAAGGTGCCTCTGGCACCCGGACAATCAGAAAGTGCATGTTACTCTTCCAAGCTGTGCTATTCCTGTCTGCCTCTCTTGTTCTCCCCACCCCGCTGCGGTACTCAGACTGTCTGTCCTTTGTACATGCAGCCTCTCACTGCAGGCTGCATGTAGTGAGGCACAGATGGAGCATCGCAGCGGGGTGAGGAGAATGGGAGAGGCAGACGGGAACAGCACATTTTATTATACCATTATATCACCATGTCAAATCTCATCCCGCTGAGAGAACTGCACAGTTTTTTTGGGATTCTTCGGTTATTACTGCAGGTTTATTAAATACTACACCAAGATTTTCATGCCTTTGCAGGACCTGTCCTAAGGGTATCCTCCTGCCAACCAGAAAAAAAAAGCAGGCATGACAGTCCACTCCTGAAAAAGCTTACTACAGAATGCATGAACCATTTGGCCGCAGATGGACCTTAGCTTGTCATGAAGTATTTGAAGAGATAATTAACCCCAGAAAGACATTTATGTTGCACACAGATGACAATCTCAATGTTTTGGGATCAGTGTTATATCAAGAACACCTACAAGGATTCTGGACAATAGCTTACGCCAGTCACAGTTTGTCACCATTAGAAAGAAATTATCCAGTCCAAAAGGTTGAGTTTTTAGCACTTAAATGGGCAATAGTTGATCAGTTCCATGAGTATTTGTATGGGGACCACACCACAGCAAAACTGGATGCTGCAGGCCATCTTTGGTTTCCACCCTCTTGACATAGAATTACTATGTGGAGTATCACCACAGAAAAAGCAACATTGATGCGGATATGATATCCAGAAGACCCCACCCAGGGGTACAAGGGCCAGAATAGATCCAAATCCCAGAGACTGCAGTTCAAGCTTTGTGCAAAAGATATGACCCAGAAGAATTGACCAACTCCAGTGAACCACCTTGTCTGGTGGACAGCTTGGGAACCCCATCAGGCTGCACACCTGTGGCCTATCGCAATGTTGTGTCCCTCAGTAAACACACTTTGCAACAAATGAGTCCTCAAGACTAGAGAAAAGAGCAAATGGAGGACCCTGCAATCTGAGACATTGTTCAAACTCTCCAAAGAGGGGATGCCCAGAATTTGTTAAAGTGAATCATCCTGACACCTCCCTGCTACTCAGAGAGTGGAACAAATTGAAAGTGCATGAAGGCATGATTTACAGAGAGCCACAGAGCACTGATGGGCTGAGCCTAAAACAGTTGTTACTGCCAGTCAGATTCAGAAAACTGGCTCTCAAGGCCCTGCATGATGAGTTAGGACACTTGAGTGTTGAAACATTGGGCCAAGTTAGAAGCAGGTTTTATTGGGCCCAGATTAGTATAGTAGTGGAGAACTATTATAAACAGTGTAGGAGTGTATCCAGCAGAAAATGCTGCCCTCTTGAGTAGCCCCTTTGAGTGCCCTAATGGACTTGATTTGCATTGACTTTTTGAGCTTGGAACCAAACAAAAAAGAAAATTGCCAACATCCTGGTGGTGGCAGACCACTACTCCAGGTATGCCCAAGCATCTCCTGCAAAAAAAAAAAAAGGCCACAATTATAGCCAAGATTCTATTTGAAAAGTACTTTGTTTATTATAGACTGTCAAAGAGAATTAATTCCAACCAGGGTTGGGATTTTGAAAGTCAGGTGATCAAGGATTTGACATCCCTCTGGGGGATTAAGAAGTCATGGACCACTCCCTACCGCCCTTAAGGTGATCCACAACCAGAAAGATTCAATAGAACTATGTTAAATATGTTGGGCACTTTAGACCTTCGTAAAAAATCAATTTGGAATCAACACACGAGCATGATTGTCCATACGTACAACTGCACTCACAATGATACCATGGGGCAATCCCCATATCTGCTCATGCTTGGAAGGGAGGCCAGGCTCCTAGTGGACCATGTATTTGGAGGGTCATCTGATGGAGACAATTTAGAGACTTACACCAAATACGTTCAAAGACTAAAACAGCAACTGGACAATGACTACAGGCTGGCTGCAGAATTGCCTACAAAAAGAAACTTGTCAAACAAAACCAGGTACAACAAATGTGTCACAGCTCATGAGTTACTCCCTGCTGACAGGGTCTTGGTGCAAAACTTGGGATTACCTGGAAAGCATAAAATTGCAGATTGGTGGTGCAATGTCCCCTATGTGGTCACAGAAAAACTTGTAGACTTGCCAGGGTACAGAGTTTGCTCAGAGGGGTGTCTCAGTAGAAGTAAAATATTGCACCACAACCATTTGCTCCTCATTGGACAGTTGAACATGCCAGATTTGGACAATGGCCCAGTATTTCCTCAGAGAATGGAGAACAGAAGTTATTGGAAACACAGAAGCAAACCTAGTCAGCCTGCAACCAACCTGAATAATTGTCCACTCAGGCCTCTAGAAAGGCCTTCACCTGAACCAACACCCAGTGCAACAGACTTGTCAGATGAAGAAGATGCCCTCATTTGGTATTATTCCACTGTGGACATTCCCTATCTGTTAAACGTTTATGATGATTGGTGGAGGTCAAATACTTCATCTGCACAGTTAAACACAGATGCAGAGCCTTTTGAACCCCACCCCATTAGACCAGCTACCCCTGAACTAGAGTATGTGGAAGATCACATTGAATCTGACCAAGAACCAGATATTCTAACTGAACCAGCTCATTCTGAGGAGCCTCATTCACCACCCAGAGAAGAGAGATGTGCCCCCCAGTTGCCCAGGAACCAGAAGAAGTCCCAATGTAACATTAAGAAAGACCTCTGAGACCCATTCTGAACCTCAGTTATGACACCCCTGGTGCCCCCACTGACCTGCCTCTTTATGTGGTGCATCATGGAACATCATGCAATCTATATCACACCCCAATCCATATCCCATATTATATTAAATAGCCCTAGGTTATAATGTGGGGATACAAAGTACTGGAACTGTGGGTCAAATAGGAACCAATTATCTATATAGAAATGACTATGAAACAGCTGTTAATTCTGAAGCTGTTGATATTGTTATGTTACTATGGATCCTGTGAACAGGCTAGCTAGGAAGTATTTGTCTAGGTAGAACTGTTAGTCATTGTTGTTTGTTTTGTGTCCTTCAGATATGCACTGGATAGAACTAGTGAAATTGCTGGGATGACAATTCATGACCAGGGGATAGTGTAACTCCCTCCTCAGGAGAGGGGCTTACCTGGACTTACCTCCTGGATCTTTTCTCCCTGGCTGGAGCTGCATTCTTCTGTCCCAGTCCCCCATTCCAGGCAGTAGGGACTGGGAGAGACAGGGACACAATTTTTCTTCAGCATCTCATGCTCTAGTTGACTACTGCTGATAGCATCAGAGTGAGAGAGTGCATGCTGCAAGGGGCTCCTCTCCAGTGCTTTCTCTCCTCTCGACTCCAGCATGCTGCAATGCACAGACCCGCTACCACACCACCGAAGCAGCCTGACTGCACCTGCAGGAAAGCCAAAAGAGGCTGCAACAGAACCCTGGGAGCAAACATACTAAAGGGACACCAGAAATGGAGAAAATAAAGTTATTTGGAGCCAAGGCTTCTGTACAAGCATGGGGTAGCCAACTTTGTTCTCCTTGACCCCACCAGCCAACCAGTCAGAGGAGAGGAGGGCTAGGAAGCCCTAGAGACTGAACAAGGGGACTGTGGGGAGGATGATACAATCAGACCCTGCAACATGGACTGGCAGGCTATAAGGGCCAATCAAAGGGCAGGACAGGGCAGAAGAACTGATGGACAGCCCTGACTGTCCAATGAGACATACAATGGAGGAAAATATGTTTCTGGGCTCTTGAGGAGCTTGTGACAGTCTGAAAGGGACACTGAGGTGTTCAGACCTGTGGCTGATGAGACCAAGTGAGAGGCTTAATCAGGTCAACAATCCTGTGAGCCCTCACCAGGGTTCATTCAGTAAACTCACTGTGAGCCTTATCCTGGACTTATATTGTTCAGACACTGTGCCAGACAAGCCCCTGTGGGAAGAAATTGCTGAGAGTGTGAGCCTGTGGGCCGCTGCTGTATACCAAAGCTGCTGAGCTGTACTGAGGGGACACAGAGACCTACATCCTACCCAGGTTGCTCCAGAGCTATGTGAGGGGCCTGGTCACTCTTATCTAGTGGGGTGGATCGGGGAACAGGGAGCCAAGAGGTGCATGCCCTGAATACGTGGGTACTCTTGATCCGGAGTCGAGTCAGACCACATGGGTCACTTGTGGGGGTTGGGCTCCTTGGGAACCGGGAAGACCCTCCATAGTGCTCCTGTATCCTGAGAGGTGTGAGCTAGGAGGGCTGTGCAGTTGCAGAACATCTTAGGGAATCAGAAGTGCTTCATTCCTAAGTCACTGGACCTTGTTCCTGACTGCTGCTCACCCTTTTGCTGTGTGTGGTCCTCTGCTCAACTGAACTGCTGCATCCATGGGTCACGTGAGTGCTGACATTGCTGGCTGGGGATCTTTATACTTTTCAAATTTTGGATTACAATTACCAATTGGATTTCAAGCATCTTCTGTTTGGAATTCGTGTTCTTTTTTTTTTTTTTTTTTTTTACTACGCTTTTTGATGCCTAACCTGGCAGCTCAACCCCTCCTCCCACAAATCCCTGCCCTCCGCCCCCAAGTCTTACCTCTTCAGTGTTCCTCCCAGGCTTGCCCCCCAAGCAGGGCAGCAGAGTAGGTGTGCCCCCAATGGAGACTGATATTGAGGTTAATGCTTCAGCACACCACGTCATTGCATGCCATGCCTCCCGGGGACTTAAAGCATCTAAAATGCTGGCCCACTGATGATGCCCCATTCCTCTGGCCCTGCTGCTAGACCTTAAGCTGCTCAACCTGTCTCTAGATGCAGTCCTAACCTCCCTGACCAAAATCTTGAATATGTCGCTATGCCTTGGTCAGTTTCCTTTCCAGTGGAAATGGGCGGTGGTCACCCCCTTCCACAAGAGCAGCAACCAAACCTCCCAATAACTATAGGTCTATCTCCATTCTGCCTCCCCCCTCTCAAACGCGCTCGAAAAAAATCATCACTGACCAACTCACTGAATTCCTGGATTCACATAACCTCCTTTGCCAGCAACAGCACAGTTTCAGGAAGGGCCAGAGCACCACCACTGCCCTCCTGGAGTACACCTCATTCATCCACGATACCCTCAACCAAGGGGCCTTGGTTGGGTCTGTGTACATAGACCTCGCCAAGGCCTTTGATACAGTCAATCATTCCTTATTATCAGACTCTCTCCTTTCCACTGGCCTGTCCCAGAAGGCTACCACCTGGCTTACCTACTACCTGCAAGGAAGATCCCAGCAAGTGAAGATAAATGGCATCCTATCCACTAGTCTACAAGTTCACTCTGGGGTACCCCAGGGCTCCATTCTTGGCCCACTCATATTTACCCTGTACCTGAACTCTCTCCCCTCAGCCTGCACTGGACGTCTCCTCCTCTATGCAGACAATGCAGTGATACTCAGTCGCCACCCTGACCTCACCCTGCTTCAACTGGACCAGCAGCACTCCTTCAAGGGGGTTGAATTCTGGTTTTCAACCCATAAACTAATTCTCAGTTATAAAAAGACAAATGTAATGCTATTTTCCCGCCACCAAAATAAGTACAAGACCTCCGCCCTCTCCATCCTCAATTCTCACGGCACCCCCCTGGAATCCATTCCCCATTTTAAATACCTTGGTATCACCCTCGATCTGCCCTCTCCTTCCATGAACACATTACCACTACCTGCTCTGCAGTTAATGCCAGAATTGGCCTCCTCTACACAATTAGATCCTGCCTCCCCCCGCTGCTCTTAGACTGGCTATCTCCAGCTCTATCCTATCCTTGGTAGACTATGGTATAGTCTTCTATGGCTCTGCCTCAAACTCTGCCCTGAGCAAAATTAAACTTGCCTTAAACAAAGCCTGCCACTGGCCACTGGCTGCGACAGGTTGACACAAACCTGCAATCTCTATCAATGCTCAACCTGGCTAAATTTCCAAGGGCATCTCTACTATCAGACTTGCCTACTAGCAAAAAAAAGATGTCTATCAGCCACTCACCCCTGGCTGTAACCTTCTCCTCTCTCCTCAGCAGCACAGGTGGGTGACCACACACACCGACAAAACTGTTTTCCAAGTCCCCTTCTATAGAACCACCACCGGTCAAAAGTCTTTCAAATATAGGGCCCCTCTATGGATGAACTCCATCCCCTGTTCCCTCCTATCCTTACCCAGGTTGAGCTCTTTCAAAAAAGAACTGTGGGACCACATCCTGGTTTCATCAAACTGCAAATGCCCATAACACTGTTGTAACCCTCCAACTATTTCCTCTCCCGCACCTTGGCCACACGACAACGCACGTTGGTTGGCTTTCTGGTCTCTACTATTTTCCAGCTCTCCTTTGGTCCACTTCCTGTGCCTGTTTCTCACTTTCTCCTCCATAGCTCCTCTCTCCAATACTTATTTTTTCTCCTCAGACATGTCTTTACAATTTTTGGTTACTCCCATGGCATTGTCAATGCTTATTGTAATGTTTCATTATTAGATAACTCCCTATTGTATAATTTTCTCTTTGTGTATAATTAATGTCATTGTTCATGATGTCATGATGTCTGTAGCACTTGCCTGCCACACTTTGTACTGATGTGGAGCCTTTTATAATGGCTCCTACTGTAAAAATGTTTTTCTCTCTCTTTTTGTATAATTTACTGTCATTGTTTCATGATGCCTGTAACACTTCTCTGCCACACTTCATACTGACATGGAGCTTTTTGCCTGACTCAAAGGGTTGTAATTCCTAGACCTCAATAAATAAATAAATAAATAAATAAGTTCCCAGCAGGCCGCACACTACTGGTGTTCCTCCTGGCTTATCCCCCCAAGGTGGGGCCATGGGGATCGGGCCATTCCCGATAGAAGACTGAACTCAGTCACTGATGGGCAGTCATGGGAGGGTGCAGCAGGGCCAGAGGAATGGGGCATCATCAATGGGCCAGCATTTTTAGATGCTTTAAGTCCCCGGGAGGTGTGGCGTGCAATGATATAATGCGCTCAAGCATTAATGTTCGGCATGCCTACCCTATGTCACAGTTTCGGCAGCAGCCTCAATGGAAAGACCCGCTCTCCCCCACTATCACTACTCTCCATAGACGGTATCGTCACTACTGATCCTCCCCGCATAGCTGAGTGCCTCAGTATGGCTTTCTCAGATCTAAGCTCTGTCCTCCCCAACTACTTTTTCGACCCTATCCCTGTCTCCACCCCCCACCTCAGATCGTCCCCCCCTTCTACCCGCGTGCCATATCACCCCTTGAAGCCAGGCCTCATCTGCAAAAAGCCTTAGCTAGCAACAACCCCAGCTGTGATCCCCTGGACTCCAGGATTCTCCAATTAGTCCTAGATACTGTACTAGCCCCTCTCACCAACCTTTTAAACCGGTCACTATGTCTTGGTCAATCTCCCAGTGACAGGAAAATAGCAACAATCACCCCTATCTATAAGAGTGGAAATAGAACCTCCCCCTAACAATTTCAGGCCCATCTCCATTCTCCCCCCTCTCTCCAAAGCACTAGACAAAATAGTGGCCATTCAGCTCTCTGAGTATCTGGCCAAATTCGACCTGCTGTGTCCAGAACAACATGGATTCCGCCCTGGACACAGCACCACTACAGCCCTCCTGGAGTTCTCCCAGCACCTCCACTCTGCTCTCGGCTCTGGTCATGTTGCTGTTGCAGTGTTCATTGACCTCTCCAAGGCCTTTGACACTGTCTGTCACCCCCTCCTACTTGACTCCCTCCACCAACTTGGCTTCTCCCCTGGCCCACTGGCTTGGTTCACCAGTTACCTCTCTGCCAGATCACAGCCCGTGAAGGTAAATGGCACCCTGTTCAACACCCTGCCCGTTTGCTCGGGGGGTTCCCCAGGGTTCCATCCTGGGCCCCGTTCTGTTCAGCCTATTTCTCAATACCCTCCCTAGCTCCTGCTCGGGTAATATGGTACTCTATGCCGATGATGCGGTTCTCCTTGCCTCCCACCCTGACCCCGCATCTCTACAAGAATCCCTGCAGCACACATTCAACCAAGCCGAAAAGTGGTTATTTGACCACCGGCTGGTCATTAACCTCAAAAAAACAAATCTATGCTTTTTTCACATCACCAGAATAAGGCCAAAAATGACCCCCTCTGCATTCTCCCCAGTAATGCTCACCCTCTCGAGCAGGTGTCATCCTACAAGTACCTGGGCATCACCTTCGACTCGGCTCTTACATTCCACACCCACATCAAATACCCTGTCCTCAGTCATAAACTCTCAGATTGCCTTCTCTAACGACACAGAGATTGCCTCCCCAAACCGCTCTCTGACTGGCCATCAACTCCTCTGTCCTGTCCCTAGTGGACTACAGCCTACCTATCTATGCTGCAGCTGACAATATTGCCCTCACCAGAATCCAGACCTCGATAAACAAGGCCTGCAGGCTCCTGACCGGTGAATCCCTCCGCACCCATACTTGCCTGCTCTATTCCAATGCCAACCTGCTCACCTTGGAGGAGTACCTGCACTACCAAACCTGCTTACTTGCCAAAAAATTCCTGCTAGGACCCTCCCTCCCCCCACAAGGGTCACCGCATCCCTGCGGCTTGTCCCCCCCATTGCCACCCATAGCTCAGTTAAGGCCACCTTTCTGGTGCCCTGTACCAAGACCTCCCTAGCCCAAAGGTCCTTCCACTACTGCACCCCCACATGGTTCAACTCCCTCCCGCTCTCTGTCACTAAGTCTACCAAAATTGGTCCCTTTAAAGTCGCTCTCCGTAACCACCTTTTTGGCGCCCGAAGCTGTAGTTGCCCTTAATCAACCTAATGTTGGGGTCCCTCCCCTTTTCTTGCCCATAGCCGTGACAGTGTCCGTTGGACTGCTTCCCTTCCCCCTTTCTTTTTTTTTATATGATTGCTATTTACTGCATGTAACTTTACCCATAAACCACTGTTATATTGTGTTCTTTTTGTTATCTGTATTGCACCTGTATGTTACCACTGTTGTATCTCACACTATAACCATGTCTACCCTCCCTGCGACGAGGTGCCTTTGTAAATGAGTCCCTGACTCAAAGATTGTAAATACGACTTTCAAAATAAATAAATAAATAAATAATAAACCAGCTCCCCCCTGGCCTCTGCCAGGGGCCGATCTTACACGGAAAGCTCACCCACCCTCCCCCCTGGAAGAGAAGCACCATCTTGGGATGCTCAATCCTCCTCCCCCTTGCCGGCCCTCTGACTCCCTGGGTCCATTCCCAAACACATTGCATCGACATCACAAGCAGTAGCCCTACAGTTGCGCCAGCAGACTGGCCTCATTCTTTAAATTGTGCTGGCACACTATGGCCTGTTGGGGGTTAAAATGCAAGTTTGCTAATTTTCATCAAGTGCACCACCCGAAAGAACCCAAACAACATAGCTACCAGACCTGCACCAGGATTCTAATGCAATTTCTGGGTACTCAGACTCATTGGTCATTGTGATATACAGTAATTGAAATTGCTGTTTCACTACTGGTACCAGTTGAAGAGTTCATCACGCCCTGTTTAGTATAATTCATCTTGTTGTGTCCCTTGATTGAGTGGGTGCTTAATACACTGTGTGGGATCTGAGAGGGTGGTAGTGACCCACAGTACAGTGGCTCTCAGGGTGCATTGCTATAGGGTGGGTGTGCTCAAGGTGACTTACAGCTGCTTAAGCCCTTCTTTTTTTCCCCAGCTGCCAGGCTTGTGATCTGACATAAAAGCATTGTTAATTGGTTGACTTTTACTTCCGCATGTGCATCCAGTTTGCATAACCTTACTGAAGTGTTTATTGGTGAAGGTAACAACTGTCTTAGTGGTCCCCAGGGGGTGGTCCAGTCCAGTGTAGGGAGGTGGTTAGGTACTGCATCCCTGGGGGTGGTACTACACACAACATTTGGGCCACTTATTCTCTCTGGGTGGAGGCATCATGCTATTTATTATATGTTCAGGGACAAACCCCTCTACCACAGGAGAAAGAACAAACCCAACCCCTGTACAGTCACCAGGCAGGGGTGTGAACCCAGACGTGTCGACCCATGAGGTCACACCACAAAAGAAGTGTACCAGAATCTAAAAGCTTACACTCAGGGTCCTGCCCTCACAGCACCTCCTCCTAAATTATCTCCTGGCCCCAGACCTTAAGTTAAGACAATTTTCACACAGCACTCAACCCCAGGGTAGGATACAGGTTTTAAATATTGTTCCTTAATTGCAAGTCTGGCTGACTTATCCCACTTACTCTGTAAGCCCTATATTTCTCAGCATATTTCAATTCCCTACTTACTGTCCACTCCTGGGTTCAGTTCAGGTACCTTCCTTCCAAGTGTTAACACCCTGGAGGCAGTTGCTCTGTTTAGAACTTCCCCACACAACAGTCAGGTTTTAAATGCCGCAAATGTTAGGATCTCATTTCCAGATTTAAACAAAAACACTTCATCTCCATTACGATTTCCCTGTGGGATCCCCCTTCCCTCACTACTAACACTTCTGCCTGATGTCAAATCTTATGCTAAGTCTAGGAGTGAGGGCAGGGTTCAGCTTCACACACTACAGAGCAAATGGATGCAGGGAACCACTGACCCTTTAACATCTAATTAAACCTCTTGGCACCTTGTTATCAGGGAGAAGTTGTAGTAAAGTAGAGAGGGAGGGGTGCCACTGGACACCAGGAAGAAGTCATGGAAAGAGGAGGGGGGGTGCCACTTAACACCAGTGAGAACTTATAGGGATGGGGGTGCCACTGGACATCAGGGAGGACTTCTGGGGAGAGGAAGGGGTGCCGCTGGACACCAAGGAGAAATTAAGAGGCTGGAGAGAGAGGAGAAGGAGAGTGCCACTGGAAACCAGGATGAATTTGGAAAGGGATGGGGAGGGGGGGTAATTTTGTCCCCAAATAAAACCCCATTATAGTGTGAGGCCATTGTAACTCTTGAGGGGGTCAGTGCATACTGGTACCATGTTCCTGGCTGGACCAGTGCACAAAAAAAAAGTTAAGCATGAACCCTGATAAATGAAGTGGGAAGGGGCAAATGAGAGTAGTGGGGAAGGGTGACCACAGGATTAGCCCAGACCTCCTGTGGTCAGATAAGGTCTGCTACTCATTCACAGCTCTCTTGTGCACCCAGAACTGTGCATTTTGTTTGAACAACATACATATCCTAGAAAGGTTTGTCACTCAGTAACAGCCCTCATAAGCACACGCAGCCTGACAGTGTCAGCCAATACATGATTTAGTGTTACGGACAAGAGGACCTACAAATGAAAAGATTCAGCACTTTATTTATTTTTTGTTGACCAGGTAAGTGCACAAGACAAATCCTGCCTATTTTCAGGCACGACCCGGGGGAGGGGGATACAGATGAATGCCAACTGACCTTGGACCAGATTAAGCAGTTGGTGGTATTTTTAGTGAATGAGGGAAATTTGGCCAGGACACTGGGGAAATTCCCCTACTCTTTTCAATAAATGCCATGGGATCTTTAACATTCACCTGAACTACCACCAATCCAGGCAGATGGGACTTTGGTTTAATGTCTTATCAGAAAGACGGCACCTCAGAGGTGCAGCACCCCTCTCATGCTGCACTACAGTGTCAGTGCTGGGATATTAACCCAAGTGCCAGATGTGGGAACCGAACCCACAGTCCTCTGAACTCCCGACCTCAGAGGCGAGTGTGCTACCTACTGAGCCACTGACACTGCTAAACTTACTCAAGTCATTAATTTTATATAACAACCCTGGCACAACCGCCACCTCAATACATTTCCTATGGCAGAAGGTCACCCCTCACTACTTTGTGAATTAGAATAGGGACTGAAAAGACAGATTCGATTTCCAACTGTCATGTGTCCCATAGAATTCTAAGAAAGTCAGTAAAGATTCATAAGCAGCAGACCATGAAGAAATGCAAACCCACATACCACCTATACCACTAGGGGTCCCTTCTACCAGCTGCAGAAAAGGCATGCTGGTATCAGCACTGTCACACTAGCAGAATTTGTGGCACACCAGCAGAAATGTGAACTGATGTTCCACAAGATGGAAAATGTTGCTACCCCATTTGAGATGATCATGCTGTGTGTGAACCCAGTGACACCAATGACAAAATTGTATATTTTGCATGCTGAAATTGAAAAAATTCTATAGTTTGAAATCAATGATCCAACTCATTGCCCATCTCCTCCCCCAACAAATTAAATGTTTTTTTCCCAGTACTGATCTTCTCAATGAGGAGCTGATCACACTTATGTTTAATTTCTTATGGGAGTGTATTCCATAGGTTTATCATTCCGAGGACCACTCTCCGAGTGAAAAAAATGCTTCAGCACATTACCCCCACGTTCTGTCCCACCCCTGTTTCTGCATACCCTAGTTCTACTGCCATAAAATACTTTCTCGATATCCACCTCTTCCAATTTGTTTAGCATTTTAAAATTTGGTATCATTCTCCTCTTCATATTTTACCAGAGACAACCAGGGAAAAACATCTCCAGACTGTCTGTACATTCCTCTTAGCTTAATATTTCCATACTCAAAATCATTTAGATGCTCTTGTTGTACCCTTAGTACTGTCCTGGGAGACAGCTGAGAGGACCTGAGGGTGTCACCTTCCCCGGTGCTGAAAAAAGTGTAAATGCAGAAATAAATGAAAAATATCAAGTACAACAAAAGATGTTTGTGACAGCCAGGGGCACTTTTAGCAGCATTTATTGTTATGAGACCTGTGGAATTTCTGGAGCTCTGGCATTAACAGCACCTGTAGTGTGGCCTTCACTTCTCTAGCTTTGCATAAGGCTTTATTTGTCCCTTACAGAATGCAAAGTCACTGTTCCTGGTCTTTAAATAGATAAACATCTCTGAGCAAACTTCCTTCTGCAAAAGGGGCAGTTTCTGTCTTTTACAGACATTCCGCATTCCTGACCTTAACAAGTATTTGTCAGTGCCAAACATTTGATGTTTGGTAAACAATTTTTTGACCATGCATTTTGTAGATAGTTGTTTGACGGCGTACCGGGTCATGTCCTCATATGCAACATGTTGTAGGGCAAAACCACACAATGGTGACAGTGCGAGTCCCAGAGTTACCCCCCCCCCGAGGTTATCTTAATAGGGGAGTTTGGGGGTGCAACCATCGGTAATGAGGGGTGCGGGGGGTAGCCCCCCCCACAGAAAACAATTTTTCCAGTGTTTTCAGTCCTCGGTCACTGTTTTAACATGGTATAGTGCTGTGCTGTTTCTGCATGCGAGAACATGACCCCATGCCATTTTATGGACTGATCCAATGAACGCCAAGCTGCAGGGTGGAGTCTCGGCCAGCGAGGTTTCCTCAGTGTGTGTGCCAGGAGCAGGGGAAACTGGCCCGGTGTGAGCTGCAGCTCCTAACTTTGTATTGATTAATCCACTTTTACTCAATAAAGAATGAAACAATATAAACCATTTCTCAGAGGGTCTCTAAAGTAGAACACGTTACTCCCATTACAGTCAAAAATAGTGTAAAATAGTACCCACCAAAAATAGTGTAAAATAATACCCACCAAAAATAGTGTAAAATAGAGGGACTTACCTGCTGCAGGGTCCAAGGCAGGAGTCCCAAGAGGTGACACCAATGTACCTGTAAAATAAAGATAGAAAAAGGAGTCACAAAGGATCCGTAGCTCTTAGGGGGGTTCAGCAGGGCATACGGGACAGGATAGAAATAAAGTTATACTTATCTGATAAGGTAGGAGCCTTCATCCTGTCAGATCTGTAGAAATAAGAAGAGAAAATAGGTTAGGTAGAAGGCAATCAATAAAAGAGAAGAAGCAGAAGAAAGGAAGTGTGGTTTAGGAAGGGAGGCTCCGCTAAAAAAACTCTTTGCCCCTAGTGCTAGCCAAGTGGTCAGTAATTTATGTAGTAGCCCAACTGGGCTAGTGAAGGCTAGTGGGGGGCTAGTAACCTTTTTGTTAAAAATAGTCAAGCCAGCCCAGTGGTGCAGAGGGTTGAGGTGCTGGACGCCTTACCTCGAGCTACGTCGGTGACCTAGATTCAGGAACGACCTCAGGTCATCAGGGTGCTGACATGGGGGGAGAGGGGAGCAGGATTGAGCATGCAGTTGGGCAGCTCTTCTCTCCTTTCCTGAGGGCGGTGAGGGTGGGTTGGCGCCCCCCCCCATAGTTCCGCTCCCACCAAGTGAAGGTCTGGTGGGTAGCGTAGGCGGAGAGGGATGGCAAAGTATTGGAAGGTGGAAGGGGCTGAGCTGGCACCACAGGGTGCGAAGCATGCCTCCACATGCTCACACGGCTGTGTGCTGGGGCCTCGGGGTTAAGGAAAAATCCATAATAACATATATGTGCCCTGTCGCCAGTTGGTGGAGGAGGCGACAGGACCAAAAAGTTTAATAAAAAAATTGTCACTGGTGGTCAGTGGGGCTAGAAAGACCGGGGCCACAATGTTAATAATAGCCCTGGTGGTATAGTAAGCTAGCTTCCGAGGTGTCTAGGCCACCGTTGTTTTTATAAATATATACAAAAAAGTTGTAATGAAGTACTTTTTATGAAAAAACTAGTTTCAGACAGGAACAAACTTCCACAAAAGGTTACCTGTGCTGAAACAGTTGCGGGGTTCAAAAGGGCGAGGCAAGAACATGGAAAAAGTGCATATGGGGCAGTCAGGGAGGGATGGGAACAGTCCCACAAGTACACAGATTTGGGCAGAGCAGATGGGCTGATAGTTTTTTTAACTGCCAACATTTTCTGTTACATATGAATTCATAGTCCTTGATATGACATCCCAATCTGTTCCTGTGGAAATGACTGTCACACAAGCAAAGGATTACAATGTCAAGTGCAGGTAATTTATATGCATATGAAGTCTAAGGGACATAAATACAGATTCCAGACTGATGTCATAAACAAAATGTGTGTGTGTGTGTGTGTGTGTTGGGGGGGAGGGGGGTCATTCCAAAAATATGAACATACATACAGTCAAAACTGCCAGCAGATGCAGGTCAAATGGTCTATCGTGTCTGCTCGATTATGCAACACAGAGGTTAGATTCCTGCTGCCCCCCCCTCCACCCCTTGCCCCCTCTCTTCTCCCCTCATCTTCACACTGACTAGTATCTTGCCCTTAACCCTATCCCACCTCCTTTTAAAGCTCTCCACTGTTTTGGGGGCATGGCTAGCTGCGCAGCCATCAGCACGTTCTTTCAGAGAGTTCCCTAAGATTACTATATAAAATCCAAAAGAAAATATAGTTACAACCTATTTGGTGTAGCAGAACTAGATATTTTTATTCACTGAGGGTTTGTGTATCGCTAGCGGTGGATTACGCTATTATGGGATGGAAAAACTCTGACAAAGCTAACTTTTTCATGCCTCGTGGCGTGGCCGCGAAGGCACCTACAGAATCCTTGGAGCCTGTATTGTAGGAACCCAGCAGAGAGCACTCCCACCCAGCATCGCTAGACTCACTCCAGCACACTCTTTCTACCCTTACTAAAACAGTCCAACATATGTGTAACCCCTAGATGGCGCTATCCCAGGGGCTACTACCCCTGCCTGATTTGCCACCTAACAGGTTGAGGGCCTGGATCCAATGGGTGCCTCCACCCAGAGGTCAGGGTTTGCAATGGTTAAACTAACTTGGTCACAGCCCTCTGGGACACTGCAACCCCCTTTCTTCCCAGTAGTGGCCCACACAATATATCAGAATTACCTTCACAGTATACACTTACCCCAGGTCTAGTTCGGCACTGGGACCTCCTGTGAAATGAGATACAGTGCAACAGTCACAGTACAGTACTTTAACATAGACAAATACCTCAGGCAGTATAACTTTGCTGAAACAAGCAGCTCTGATTTATTTAGGGGATATAACAAGGACAGGGGAAATCAGGTTAATTAGCTTATCACTCTAATAATCTATCTATGGCTCTGTGCACAGGCCTATCCCTATCAGTTACTGTCCTGGGTACCCAAGCCCTAGTGGCTAGTCCAAACCGTGGCAGCTGGTAGGGCCCTTTCACACAGAGAAAGGAGAATTAAACAGTCAGCAGTACAGTAATTCCATTTGGATTTAATGTGGCAATTCAACAGGAGCGACCCTGAATTAGTACTCACGACCTCCAAATAAGATAGGGTCCTTCAATGTCAGCAGGGCTCACTTGAGGTCACAAACCTCTTCACACATCCATATAAAAGAAGCACTATACCAGGCAGGCTGCATCTGTATCCCGATCGCAATTACTGCCAATACCGGGAGAACACAGCAGATTCAGTTCCGACAGACCGAGGGAATTTTCAGCAATTCTCCAGTCTTCTAGCAGGTGAGCCTGGTTTACTCTTCAGAGATCCTTTGATTCTTTTCACAGGACGGATTCGTCCTAACAAGCTGTTACACAAGCTGCAGACCGGAACTCTGGGCCTTACACGTTTTTGACTAAAACTGCACACTGAAAAGCACAGGGCTCCTTCCTTCTTCACTGCCAAAGCTCAACTGAAACTCCAACCGACAAAACCGGACACTTCCTTTGAGTTCCTCCCAGTTATTGACTGGATTGGCTGTCACTCACAATAGACTGCTGCTGTTGGTCCAAAAGGCACTGAAGTCTAAACTACATCTCCCAGAGTCACTGCCCATACAATCCTCTTGTGGCTGGCTCAGATTATGAGTCCAAGTTCTGATTCGTCCAAGGCACCATTTTAGAGCTAGCTTACCCCACTGATTGGTCCAGTTCAGCAGTTCAAAACTAGAATGGGAACTAGCAGACACAGTTCTGACTGCAAAAGCAGGTTAGACAAACTGTAATTTCATTATTACTCTAAATAATTTCTGGCAAACAGTTACATCTTTCACATAGGTTCTCTTTGCACTCCTAGTGACTGCAAAAATGAAGTGAATTGGCAGCAGCTCGAGTGGTACTCAGAGAGAAAACAGTCCCCATACAAACTAATATGTCTGCAAGCAGACAGCTCTTAAAGAGACAGTACCAGAGGTTCTAAAACACTCACTGATAAATGGCTTAACGCCAAACACCATTCAGGCTTGGAGTATCAAGCAAGCTCCTGGAAGTCTTTTGGGAACCCCATTTGCAGGGGGTTACACCCTTCCTGGCCTGGGAAAGCTTGGCGTCGCGTGGCGAAGTACCCATAGTTTCAACTGCAACCATATACATTTGCATTAGGCTCGCCTGTGTAATCATCAGTCAATATACCATTTTACCAAGAACATTTCTGAAACATTGCAGCACGTCACTCTTTTACACAGTATTACATACACATTGTACCATAACTCAAGTTATTACCTCTTGTACATGAAACCTGAGGGGCCCTTCCTATCAATTGCCTTAAGAACAGACGAGGAACAGGGGCACCATATGAAACAACACAAGTAACTTGAGTTAGCACTGATGCTCAGTTTGGGCAATGAGCTGGGGACACATACACTCCTTTATGGACAACATTGAGAGGCAAATCCAAGGCCTCCCAAGGGAATCATAACTGAGGTGCACCACAGGCTTTACAGCTCGACCAGTCTTTCTGGGGGAACTGTTACAGTCTCTGCACTCTGAGCCTCATTTTCAGCATTGTCCTCACTTGTCAGGAGTCTCCATGGGGGTAGAGAGGCTAGAACTTGGGGCACTTTCAGCTCCAGGGTTACAGTTTCTGAGTCCACAACATTTGGCTCGCATGGAGAGCTTTCGGACACTGGCAGTGGACTGTCAGGGCACTCAAAATACTCTTCTTGTTGGTGTATCACCAGTCTGCCCCAATCTATCATTTTCCTCCCTGAAACTCAGCTTCAGTTCAACCATGCACAATGATTCCATTTCATCTGATCTGATGCTTTGCACTTCACTTTCTGGGGAGCAATGGCTCCGGGGATGAAGCTGGGGCTTAGACAGTCCAGAAGGCCCAGCTTTGTCTCCAGTATTGACTAGGGATTGCCCGTCAAACAATTGACTCAGAGTCTGTATATAGGATAGTATTCAAAGTCACTCTCACTTTCTTCCGATATGGACTGACAGTCATGCTCAACTGGGACTTGTGGAGGGAACACTGTAACTTTGCTTCTGGAGGTGCAGACTTTCTTGATCTTTTTCTTAGCAGCAGCTCTGGTCACTGGTCAGAGGGGGCATCTTCTAGGGGCTCAGACTCAATTAAGATTTGTCCAATGGGCAGTAAATGATTTCTATGCATTGTTTTACATCTTTTGAATTATTCTCAGGCCTTACTTTGTACACTGGCAGATCATCTAGTTTGCCCACTACAATGTGAGGAGATGGTGCCATCTGTCAGCAATCTTGTGCTTGCCATGCAGTCCCAGATTTCTTAGCAATACCCGATCTCCCTCTGGGTTCCTGTGCTTTCACCTTTATCATACCTTTCTTTGTTGTGAATTTCTTTTGTAGCCATGGTTTGAGACCAGTTGTACTGCATGGGTTAGCTGGGCCTTTAACTTTGCATATACCAAAATAGTTGTCAGCTTGAACCCCATCAGAGAGACCCCAAAACACATCTACTGGTAGTCGAGCTTCTCTTCCAAACATCAGGCGGTAGGGGAGAATCCAGTGGCATCACTTTTGGTGCAGTTATAAGCATGTACCAGGGTGCTAATTTGTTGGCTCCATCTAGGCTTGTCCTTTGGGTGCAGGGTGCCTAGCATATCTAGCAAAGTGCGGTTGAAACGTTCAGGCTGTGGGTCCCCCTGGGGGTGGTAAGGAGTGGTTCTGGACTTTCTACTCCCCACAGAGAAAGCATCTCTTTGATCAGACGACTCTCAAAGTCTCTCCCTTGATCAGAATGGATTCTTTGTGGAGCCCCATAGTGAACAAAAAAGTTTTCTACAAGTACTTTGGCCACAGTGGATGCTTTCTGGTCTTTGGTGGGGAAAGCTTGGGCATATCTCGTGAAATGGTCAGTGACCACCAGCACATTACTGATATTTCTTTGATCGGACTCCAAACTCAGAAAATCCAGCACAGACCAGCTCCATGGGTGCACTGGTGGTGATGTTAACAAGGGGCAGCCCTCTGGGGCAAGCTTTCCTCTGTAAGCAGCGACTACAAGTTGGTGTGTTGCTCCACATCAGCCCCCATCTTAGGCCAATAGAATCTGGATCTCACCAAGTCCAAGTGTTCTGTCTATACCAAGGTGCCCCATGTGGTTGTGCAAGGACCTCAGTACTGAGTCTCGGACAGTGGGCAGCACTAGTTGTTGTTTGTCTACTTGTCCCCTCTGTCTACTGTTTCTCTGTATAACAGTTTATTGATCAGTTTCAACTTAGGACCTTCTTTGTATAACAGTGCAGTTCTCAAATCAGTGGAGCGTAATTTGGACACATCTTTTCCTGCATAGAGGGCTTCTAGCTGCTTTTGATCATGGGATCGCGGGATTGGCCCTCGAATACTGTCATTGTCCAGCTGAGGCAGTGCACCAATGTCTATTGCAGAAAAGTGGCAATACAGCAGGTATGCAATTCTCAGAGGCTCCCAAGCAATCCACTATGCAGTCCACTGCGTCCGTGGGACATTTGTTCCTCCTGTCAAACTTCTCGGCAGAGTGCCCAATGTCAGGTTCTGCCAATCGGACCCAATCATTCTGGGGAACAGGCTCCGAGAGAGCATCAGCATCTATGTGGTTCAGACCTGCTCGGTATTCGGGAGCATAGTCATGTAGATAATGCAGAAAGCCACCTATGGCCAGTGGCATCCAACTTAGCTGAGGTCTGCACATAGGTCAAGCGGGATTATTGTCAGTTTTACTAGTATTTTAGCCCCATACAAGTACTCATGGAATTGGTCAACAATAGCCCACTTCAAAGCTAGGAACTCTAACTTATGTACAGGATAGTTCTTTTCGGATGGGGTCAGGCTTCTACTGGCAAAGGCCACTGGTCTCAGGCCATTCTCGTGCTCTTGGTACAACATTATCCCCAACCCTTGCAAGCTAGCATCAGTGTGCAGGACGTGAGGTTTTCTTGGATCGGCATAGGCCAGCACTGGAGCATGGGTAAGTTGATATATGATCTCATGAAAAGCAGTCTCACAATCAGGAGTCCAGCGGGCCCCAAATACTTCACTGGATGAAAATACACTCTTTCAGTCTTGAGGGATGCTGACTTTTGGTATTTTTGTGGGTTGGGAGATCCCTTGAGTAAGGTTAAGTAAAGGCGGATCACTCTTGAATAGTCCTTGATGAGCGCCGATAATAACCACAGAATCCCAGGAGTCTTTGCAGTTCTTTTAGATTTACGGGCTGTGGCCAGGTGGTCAAGGCTCAACTTTACTTGGGTGGGTCTCTATTCCTCGGTGGATACTATGTGTCCCATGCCTAGTGTTTGAAAAAATTGACACTTATCAATGGACAGTTTAAGGCCAAAGTCCTCCAGTCGGTCCAATACCTTAAATAATCTGGCTCATGTTCCTCCATGTGAGCTGCCAAACACAATAACATCATCTAGGTATACCAGGCACTCTAGTAGTCTCATGTCCCCACTGCACGCTCCATCAATCGCTGAAAGTGGTGGGGCACCTGAAATCTTTGAGGCATCCTCATGAATTCATAGCCTAGCGGACAGATAAAGGCTGTCTTTTCACGGTCCTCTGGGGCCATCGATCTGATAGTACCCACTGCGGAGATCCAGCACAGAGAACCACTTGCTCGCTTTGGCAGTCAAGCATCCTGAATGCGGGCATTGTGTACTGATCAGGGATAGTCCGCCGGTTTAAGATGTGCGATACACATACACATCCCTACTGTTCCATTCTTTTTCCTCACTACCACAATGGGAAGCATAAGGGCTTCTATTCTTGTATTACACCAGCAGCTAACATCTCTTGCAGATGCCGTCTCACATCATCTATGTCAGCAGGTGCCAGGCGTCGAGACCTCTCCGCAAAATGGTCTTTCGATCATGCAGCCGGATATTGTGCTCAGCTCCTTGCGCGCGTCCTACATCCCATTCTTTAAAAGAAAACACCTGGTCTCTCTGGGCAAGCTTCTCACTGATCTTCACTTTCCATTCAGCTGGCAGCGGAGTCGCCGAAATCAAACAAGTCAGGCGTTACTCTGTCATTCTTCCTTGAACTCTTGCTTGCTGGGTAGCACTGCAGTGTCTGCAATAATGCACATTAGCCAGGATGCAACCTCTCTGTTTACTCGAATGTCTCTTCTCAGACACATTATGAACTTGGACCATTACCTTCTGGCATAAGCATGGGCTCTAGCGGGCAAAATACTAGGCTTGACCAGCAGTCCCTCTGGCAATTTCCATCGCCTGGTGCATCCAACATTAATATTTTATTCTTAACATCCTTTCTGATACGGACCTCTCCTGTAAGGTACACTGGGCATTTGGCGCCAGGATCAGAGACTCAGGATCCTTCTTCCATACAATTCCGACCGGTTCCTCTGGTTCTGTTTTTCAGCATCTCTCGTGCCTCATAGGCCTTCTTAATTAAAGCCGGAACTCTTAAAGCTCTACTAGTCTTTGACCCCTGTTTTTCATAACACAACTGTGCCAGCCTCCGAACATATGAGCATTTGTTCCAATCAACAAAGGACACCCATCATACAGTCCAGTGGGGGGACACACTAAGGCTAGGGTCTCTACTTGTTCAGCTACTCCAGCCACATGGAGGTGGGGAAAGACAGCCAAATTCGGATATACCCGGAATAGGGGTAGGCCTTTCACTTAACCCCATACATGCAGTCCTTTCTAATGGTTGTAAGGGTACGCCTGACAGATGCTTGATATCAATCCTGGAACATAATCGTCACTTGGGAGCCACTGTCTAATACAGCTTTGTAGACACTCTATCACCTTTACAGTGGTCTCCATGGAGGACCCACTATTCTGGACCAGTCTGGAGAGGCGGTAGTGGGGCCTGGGCAACTGACCTTTGCCACAAAAGGACGTGAATTAGCATTTTTGTGCCCTCACTGGGATCATGTCGGCACCTCTTAACCACTGATTTCTTCTCCCAAGCTCTCCTTGTAGCCTATATGCAACTTTGTCAGTGTCTTTGGGGACTGGCATTCCTTTTCATGTGCCCATCTTTCCCACAATTATAGCAAAACATACTTTCTGGAGTTTGAGCTGGCCGAGGCGCCACACTGGGAGCCAGGGCGGGGTATTACTAACTGGAAACCTGGGTGCCATCTCTGTCTGCGGTGTGATAAGCATTTGGAGACATCTCGCTAGTTTCTCCACTTCCATGGTCAAGGAATTGAGTTTGGAGCTGTTATCAGTGAGGATACGGAGTGAGGTACCCCACCCCATAGCAGATGCAGTCGGATATAGGTCAGGGTCTGTACTTGCAGGCGTAGGCCTTCATAAAGGACTGCTTTTGAATTCTCGGATCTCTCTCAACAGTTCGCTCCATTGTGGCATATCTTTTTCCTTGTCAGAGCACTCATTGACTGTCAACCTCTGCCCCTGAACTTCACTTGATGGGTCACCTCAGTCACCTGGGTCGAGGCCACAGCTGTTGGTGCAGGTACCTCCGAGGTCGCCTTTTCTCAACTCCTCGAATTTTCTCATTAACTCATCAGCAGGAGGGTGGGATTCAGTCGATTTGCCAGGCGAACTGAAGCAACAGCAGTTCTGAGAAGGGGCAGACTTAAGGATTCTGTCCAGTCTGGTTCGGTCCAGTTCAATCGCTGGCAAACTACCCTTTCTGAGGCATTCTTGCAACAATTTTTCCAGCCGAGACATACACAGACAACAACTCCCTTGGTACTGTTGTGCATTTCTTACTCTCCACCATAGGTCCTCATCAGAATCTGGGCTCCATACACATTCTCCAAGGCCTCAAGATAGGCCTGTGCAGTCGCTTCAGGGTTACTGGGCCTGTTTAGCACGGATGGTAGCTAGGGCAGGACCTCGGAGGTCTCACTAACCCTCTTCGCTTTCCCTCCGGAGCATTGCCATTCTAGCACTTGGGGGGCAATATAGTCTATCCAGGTCTCCCAGTCATCCTCCCTTGGGGTGGGGAGGGTGCCAGAGAAGATCCTCAACCTTCGGTAAGAGTGGTGACTAGGCAGGTGCAGAAATAGGAGTCTGCATTGGTTCCAGCCACCATTCACGGGCACTGGAGCAGGAGAGGGTGTTGGGGGAGGAACACCCCAAGTGGCAAGAATAGTTTCTTCAAGTCCTCCACAGTTTTCCCTCCCAGCAACCATTCAGCAAATTTCTCCAAAAGTTTCAGAAAGTGGTGGGGCTGATTCCCCGGTCTTTACTGTCCTTAGTTATCACTCTCCAAGCAGTGAGGGCTCCTCTGGGGTAATGGTCTGTGGCACTTTGGAGCTATCTATGGATCCTAAACTCCACTAGGGCCAGGAAGTGTGGGTGAGCAGATTAGCATGCTGCACCACCACAGGGTTTTGTAAACCTTCCACCTTGGAAAGTACTCCTGCACAGTGTCCGTGTGATACCAGGGGGATGTCCAGGATAAGCATTAGCATTTGGGGTCGATCTCCTCCCCAGTACACCACTCCACCAGCCGGTGCACAGCCACTTCTGTGGTACCCATTTTTTTCTTAACAGTGGTTATAAATATGGCCACTAGAGGACACAATCCCAGCGGTGAGCCTCCAAGATGTAACCCTAGATGGCTGCTATCCTAGGGCTGGCTCTGCCTGATTTTGTCACTAACAGGTTGAGGGCCTGGATCCAATGGTGGTGCCTCCACCCAGAGGTCAGGGTTTGCAATATTAAACTAACTTGGTCACAGCCCTCTGGGCACTGCAACCCCTTTCTTCCCAGTAGTGGCCCACACAATATATCAGAATTACTCTTCACAGTATACACTTACCCCCAGGTCTAGTTCCGCACTGGGACCTCCTGTGAAATGAGATACAGTGCAACAGTCACAGTACAGTACTTTAACATAAAGACCGATACCTCAAGTATAACTTTGCTGAAACAAGCAGCTCTGATTTATTTAGGGGATATAACAAGGACAGGGGAAATAGGTTAATTAGCTTATCACTCTAATAATCTACCTATGGCTCTGTGCACAGGCCTATCCCTATCAGTTACTGTCCCTGGGTACCCAAGCCCTAGTGGCTAGTCCAAACCGTGGCAGCTGGTAGGGGCCCTTTCACAGAGAAAAGGAGAATTAAACAGTCAGCAGTACAGTAATTCCATTTGATTTAATGTGGCAATTCAACAGGGAGGCGACCCTGAATTAGTACTCACGACCTCCAAATAGATAGGGTCCTTCAATGTCAGCAGGGCTCACTTGAGGTACACAAACCTCTTCACACATCCATATAAAAGAAAGCACTATACCAGGCAGGCTGCATCTGTATCCCGATGCAATTACTGCACAATACCCGAGAACACACAGCAGATTCAGTTCCTGACAGACCGAGTGGAATTTTCAGCAATTTCTCCAGTCTTCTACAGGGGTGAGCCTGGTTTCTACTCTTCAGAGATCCTTTGATTCTTTTCACAGGAATGATTCAGTCCTAACAAGCTGTTACTGAAGCTGCAGACCGGAACTCTGGGCCTTACACGTTTTTGACTAAAACTGCACACTGAAAAGCACAGGGCTCCTTCCTTCTTCACTGCCAAAGCTCAACTGAAACTCCAACCGACAAAAACCGGGCACTTCCTTTGAGTTCCTCCCAGTTATTGACTGGATTGGCTGTCACTCACAATAGACTGCTGCTGTTGGTCCAAAAAGGCACTGAAGTCTAAACTACATCTCCCAGAGTCACTGCCCATACAATCCTCTTGTGGCTGGCTCAGATTATGAGTCCAAGTTCTGATTCGTCCCAAGGCACCATTTTAGAGCTAGCTACCCCACACTGATTGGTCCAGTTCAGCAGTTCAAAACTAGAATGGGAACTAGCAGACACAGTTCTGACTGCAAAGAAAGCAGGTTAGACAAACTGTAATTTCATTATTACTCTAAATAATTTCTGGCAAACAGTTACATCTTTCACATAGGTTCCTTTGCACTCCTAGTGACTGCAAAAATGAAGTGAATTGGCAGCAGCTCGAGTGGTACTCAGAGAAGAAACACACAGTCCCCCATACAAACTAATTATGTCTGCAAGCAGACAGCTCTTAAAGAGACAGTACCAGAGGTTCTAAAACACTCACTGATAAATGGCTAAACGCCAAACACCATTCAGGCTTGGAGCATTCAAGCAAGCTCCTGGAAGTCTTTTGGGAACCCCCATTTGCAGGGGGGTTACATATGGACAAAAAAATTGACTCGTACCACGAACAAATGCTGGCTATGGAATAAAAGGTAGAGGGCCTGGCCGAAACAGCAAAAAGTGCAGAAAGAACATTTAATAAAAGCGTTGACCACAGCTACATCTTGCATAAAAGAGCATACCCTGTTCAGGGTTTTAAATAATTGATTAGCAGTTTTTTTCTTGGGACAATGCTAACTGTACAGAAAGTATTTATATAGGGTTTCTAGAAGTGTTATGTTAGTTAAACACAATGAGGCAAGTACTATGCATTTTCACAATGTTTCAGCACTTTTATGAGCAAAACGCTAATCAATTTTTGGAGTTAGATAAAACCCTGCTATTGCAAAGTAGGCTGGAGCATCTTGAAAATACTGTTAGGGCTTCGCATGTCAGAGTTCTGGGGATACCTGAGAACACTTGAGGGAGAAAATCTGTGCTCATACATGATTTCTTGGCTCGATCAGACCTATGGGTTAGACCTTCAAAACTTAATCCTTCGTGCCTACCGGATTACACCACTGAAACACAGTGGACAGAAATCAGAGCCCCGCACGGTGTTAGTAGTCACAGTCTCTTCAGTGATCCGCGATCGAATCCTGCATGCTGCCAGGGCCAAGAGAAATGTGCACATTGAGGGATCCCGGGTATTGTTATTCCCGGGCCCCTCCTATGCAACCAGAACAAAAAGAAAGGGTTTCGATGCGGTGAGACAGTGATTTCGTGATTTGGAGATCCCGACTAGTATGTTGATGCCGGCTCGACTCCATGTAAACATTAGGCGGAAAACATATATTTACACTGACCCCAAAGAAGCTGGTAGAATGGCTGAAAAGCTTGAGGTCGAAAAGGCAGCCCGAGAGAGAGAGAGGTCATCAGAGTCGGAAGGGGAGGAAGAGACCTAGAAGTGGACTTTTGAGTCTGGTAGTTCTAAACCCAAGCGGCAGGTACTACTAAAATTCCCGGCGACTGATGTGGGGAAGGTTTGAAAAGTATTGTAAATGATATTACGGGACTTTCCCACAGAAGATAGTTAAAACTGGACAGTATCCTTTGGAATCTTGGTCCACATGGAAAGACTGTTGATTTGAACTTAAAGTTTCTTTGTTTCTTTCTGCTACGGACAATTTAACCTTTACTGTTACCAAGTTAAGTATGAATATGGCGCTGGTCTAATGTTTTTGGTTTTGGTGCCAAATTTAGTTAAAAGGGTGGTCTTGATACTGATTGTATTTATAGGAAGGCCTCACATCCTCTTTGCTTATCGAAGATTTGCTTTTACAGCGACTATTAAAAGTTGTTCACCGAACAGGCTTAAGGGAGCAAACTGAGAGGGGAAACATTACTCTGATTTATTTAAGGGTGCTTACAAATAAAGGCTTATAGGCCATTTATCACACTGTAAAAAATTTAATACGATACTAGTAGTTTAAGGCATTTAGCAGCTGATAAGCCATTCTGTATAATTTTGGAACAACTTATGGTAGTCCCCCTGTATCTTGTAACAACGGTAACACTGACTCACTTTGCCTAATATCAAATTAATATGGAAATCTGTTGTATGCTCTGTTCCGAGTGCAAATCTTGTACTGTAAAGTATAAATAAAAAGTATAAAAAAAACTCTCCACTATTTTAAGAGATTCCACTTCTTCAGGAAGCGCATTCCATCCCCTTACCACCCTCTCCGTGAAGTAATGCTTCTTAAAAAATGATGTGAAATCCCAGCTGATTTGAGTCAATATATTTTTCAAAGTTTACCAATGGTGCCAGGGGAGTTTTACTGAATGGCACACTTCCTAAAATGAACTGCCACTGGCCCGCAATAAGAAAAAAAGTCCCACTTGCATGGCTTCCAGATCTACAGGGTTTCCTTATCGTTACATGGAAATGGACCAGTCTTCTGGGAAACAGTTATCAGACTTATATTGCTCATACAGAATGGAGAAAATCAGGTTCCATATATGGAAAACCATAAAATTCACTGGAAAAGACAGTGAAATCCTCCTGGAGATACAGAGATGTGTCAAATGGATCTACCACATGTGCCGCAAACATGTTATGCCCATTTTGGGGGTGTTGGAGTAGGGACTTATCTGGGCAGGGAGAGGAACTCGGTTCCCACACCTCTTACAGATTTGTAAGAGTTTCTGCATACCTCTCATCTTTCTCCACTAAAGTACCATAGGACAGTTCCACCACCTAGAGAGAACAGTTCCCCACCTACAAATCTAGAAGTGAGAGTTTCCCCCACCTAAGAATTTCCAATTTATTTAACTGTTTCCTGAGTTGTTGGCAAACTGTCTTAAATGGCTACATGTTGAAATAGCTTGACTCTGCAACAGATGGAGTTGAACAGTGAACCAACATGTACAAAAACAGCCAAAATTTGCATACATGTAGGGATACATAAACTATTTTGACAAAGTCCTATGAAAAATCTGGACCCCTGCCTTTAGGCACCTCATTGTATGAGGCTCAAATCCATTAAAGGTCCTTGCTCTCTCTGTTTTAAGAGTCTTAACTGCAGTTTACAGGTAACTTCATTCCCCTGTACTGACTCTCAGCCCATTGGTGGGCATTTGTGGTTTCAGTTGCCAGTTTCAGAAATAGACTGCCCAAGACTCTTCTAAATGTTAAAGAAATGTAAAACAAAATACGTTAAAAAAAATAAATAAAAACTTTAGGAAGACATGCATTTTACACAATTAATCCTTGTAAAGGAACCAAAGTTTCTGGACAATGGAAGACAATGTCTGCATTCTGGGCTGGCGGTATAGCCTAGAGGTTAGAGTAAAGAGCTGTGAATCAGCTTGTTACATCCAGAAGACCTGGGTTTATGAACATACGAATGTGCCAGCAGAAGCAGACCTCCTGGTCTATCAACAACTGCTTGAGTGTGCTGCTAGCACCCATAAGTTTCAGCTGCCCCACTCCCCTTCCCTTTTGTCCACCCTTGGCTGTTCTCAGCCTCACGTACCCATACTCTCCCCTGTTCTCTGTCCCATGCCCTTTTAAAGCTACTCACAGTTTTACATGGGACCACCCTCTCTGGTAGGGCATTCCACTTCGACACCACTCTCTCTGTGAAGTAATGCCTCCTCATCTCCCTCCTAAATCTTCCCCCTCTATTCTTAGCCTGTGCCCTCTAGTGTCCCTTCCCTTCCTCAGTTTAAAAACCCTGTTGGCTCCATCCTTGTTGATTCCCCTCAGATATTTGAAAGTTACGATCATGGACCCCGTCCCTCCTCTCCTCCAGGGTGTATATATTCAGTTCCCCCAGCCTGTTCTCATAGTCTCTCCCCTCCATTTCCTGTATCATCCTCGTTGCCCTCCACTGCACTCCCTCCACTAGCTTGATATCCCGCCTCAGGTATGGCCTCCAGAACTGCACACAGTGCACCGAGTGTGGCCTGACCAGTGACCTGTAGAGGGGTAGGATCACCTCCCTCCGCCTGGATGAGAACCCCTTCGCTATACACCCCAGCATCTTGTTCGCCTTCGCTGCGCTTTCCTGCATTGGGCAGAATTGTTCATGCTCCCTGTTACCATCACCCCTAGGTCCTTCTCCTCCTCAGTGATCCCCAGCTTCACCCCAACCAGTATTCTCTCCTTGAGTTCTTTGCTCAAGTACATAACCTTACACTTCTTCACATTGAACCCCAGTTGCCACCTCTCTGACCACTCCTCCAGTTTGGTTAGGTCCCCCTGAAGTTGCTTCTGATTCTCACAACCTCCTCTTGCATACTGTGTGACTCTGAGCAAGTCACTTAACCTTCCCAGTGCTCCCAGGTCACCCTTGAAAACAGGCACTTGTGCCTAGTGGGTCTAACCCAGTTACCAAAAGAATCAAAAATAAATACAGAAATAAACAATTGGGACGTCATTTCAATTTGCCCTTAGATTGAAGTTCGGTTGTACCAACGTGACCTGCCAAGTAAGTATTTATTTAGTATAATGTTAAGCCTCAACAAAAATACTTTCATGCCTCTCCTGTAATGGGGTGGACTGAATGCTTCTTATTGTAAAATAGGCTATTGACTGTCTTGTTCACTGGCTGAAATCTTTAACTCTACTGATGAAGTTGTCATTGGTTACTGGGTACACCAGGGGGTTAACAGCACTGTTCAGAGAGGTAGCCTTCTAGTAACCTGGTAGGCCATGCAGATATTCATTAAAGTCTTGCTACATGCCCTCGAAGTATGTAACTGCCATGCGATCAAGTTCGAATTTCTGAAAATATAATACGGCATAAAGCAGAGGGAAAGAGAACTGTCACAATAATGACAAGCTTGAGGCACTTCTGTTTTAAAGAGTTGTCCACATTCTTATTCCAGACCAGGACCACAGCCATGTGGTTGTAGCATCCCAGGATGATGAGAAAGGGGATGACAAACCCAGTGATGCTAGTCGGAACACTGTAAGTCCTGTATGTGTTGAGGTCCTCATTTGCAGTGGTGTCATAGCAGATCTTTGCCCCGGCATCTATCCGGATGAAGTGCAGTGGGGGTGATCTGTATGATGACCCAGACCCATATTAGCATGCTGATCAGCACAGACTGTCTCAGACGTAACATGTCCATCACCTTCATGCGGTGCACGATATCCACATAGCGCTGGACACTGATGCAGGTCAAGAAGGTGATGCTACCATGGAGGTTAAGGTAGAATTAGAACCAGGTGATCCGGCAGAAGGAGTCCCGAACAACCACGCACCTCGGACACAGTAGTCTACCAGGAAGGGCAGGGTGATGACATAGAGCAGGTTGGCGGTCCCCAGGTTCAGCACGAACACGTTGATGTTGGTCCATTTCTTCCACTTCTGCAGCAGCTGGTAAAGCCCACAGCTGTTGGCCACGAAGCCCTCCCGGAAGACAGCCAGGTACATGGAGGGCAGATACATGGTGGTGAAGTGTTTACTGATCAGGCACGTGCGGTTGAGGCTGGCGTTGGGGGTTGAGGATGGAGTCAGGAGCAGAGGCTGCTGAGTATAGGCTGCTGCTGCTGTCATCATCTGTAACAGCAGTGTGTCTGTCTACTGATGCTATTCCGATCTGGGATGGGATGTACAGGTTTTGAAGCTGCACATTGTAGTAGTCCAAAATACAGTGATGCTGTTACCCCTAGTTCAACAAGAAATAGCAATTTGGAGATTTTTGGAACACACGAGTTTAATCGCAACACTCATAATGCCTTGTTCGCAGTTGCTTGCTAGTTATGACTTGCAAGTCACCTTTTTCATGTATCTTCTCATTTCACATATAATCCCTTGGGTGACAGGACAGAGGTGACTATGCACTGCATTTATCACTGCTTTGCTGAACAGCGTGTAGCCCCCCCAACTGAGTCACTGTCAATATGTGGAATGCGGCTACACACCCCACAACACCAAGTAAGGGAGGTGCCTGTCCCACCTGTCAACCCTGCCTCTCTAGCGCTCTCCTCCTCTCTCTCTCTCTCACTCATGCCAGATGTATGCATATGCCAGAAAAGTCAAAATGTTTCAGCTGCAGGCAGCTGCAAGCACCACAGGAAACCTTTAGCTCTGTTTTATACCATCCTGTCTGAGATCAAAGTGACAGGAAAATGAAACTACAGGGGGAGTGGCGACTCTTAAAATATACAGTCCATCTTCTTAACCAGTTACAAACCAAGGACCAGGTGGCTTGTTGTTGTCTTTTTTTTTTTCTTTTTTGCCATTAAAATGGGGCACTAGTCTAAGACTTCCCCTCACTCTGTGAAAGAAAGAAAGAAAGAAAGAATAAAAAAATAAATCACTACAAATTAAAAAAAAATGCAAAGCCATGGGGGGTTGAAGACAGAGACTAGCGAGGACACAGAGCAGCAGGTGCCACAAATAGAAAGCCGCACTGCGGCATATGTTGAGCGGGGGGAGGGCTGCGGCCGTGGTAGTAAGCACTGCCAATTCAGAAAGCACCGTGGCTTATCTAGAAGCGGGGGGGGTCAAAGAACTGAAGACCGAGGAGTGTGCAGCCGTGGTGGAAGAAGAAAGCTGTAACTGTAACTCCAGCCATGCGCATTAGTGTTTGCTGTAATGTGCAAGCCTGGAGTTAGGGCTACAGAAAGAAATGAAGCGCTCCCATTGAAGCAGTTAATTTCTTTTAAGTAACATGCCACGTCAGTAAAACTGAACTTGTGTCATGATCAGAATGCCTGGTCACTGGTGTACACTGCCAAGCCAACTGCAGTTTCAGCTGTAACTGACTTGGCAGTGACACATCTCTCAAATGCTGTATAGTCCCAAAACGTTTGGTGCGCAAGTGCATCAAACGTAACAAGCACATCAGACATAATAAAAGTGATATTGTCAGCACAATAAACTGTCACATTATGTGGCTAACTGCAAAAGGTATTTAGTAAAAAAAAAAAAAACTAAATTATGACATTTATTTCTGGGTGTTTATGTTTCAAACTCGTACTTTTATGTGACAAAAAGGTCAGCTCAAGGAAGTAGAAATTATGTGAGGCAAAATCAGTGACAACTGAGAGATATGTAGGCCTAAATTACGTAAAAGAACTGAAACGCTCAGCTCATGAAACAATCATAAGAATTTAATCCTGGGAAATACTGTAGTACCTCGAAGCAGACACAGTTATTGGCAGAAATCAAAGCTGCTGAATAAATCAAAGTTCACATCACTATTTCTTGAGAACAATGTTGCCACATCCATGGATTTAATTAACAACAGGGCATTCCTGACATTCAGTCGACTTTCCCAGACAGGTGCCCGTGTTAGCAGTAGTAAGTTCTGGGTGACTGTGACTGATCAGTATCTGGGATTGCCATGCTTTGAGGGGTTTATTTGCACAGTGACAAACACTGACCAGCTGAGAGCAGCAGTGAGCTTCTCTCTTCACCGACGCCGTTCCATTAACTGCACAGGACGTAGGGCCAGCTTGTCAGCTGACTCTGCTACTGTTAGAGCCAGGGCTTCTCAGCTCATTCCGAACGTCAATGCATAAAACACAGTAGAGCAGGCGGCTAAAATATTGTAAAGTATACACAAGGACACAGCACTGCCACCAAAGAATGGAAGACAACTAAATTAGTTATTAGTTATTCAAGGGTCTGACCACAAATCCGGCAGAAAATGAAGTTTGGTAGCTACAGCAGTATTGATTGCAGTAGGCAGTACAACCATCTGCAAACTTGTTAAACGCTGTCTCTAGATGTTAGTACATCCTGTTAACAAATGTCTTTAGGGAAACATAGTTTGTATACAAAGGCAGTCCTTTTAATTTTCATTGAAAGAAATCACATCAGCCTCTAAAGGTATCATGTATCAGCTATTCATGCTTACAGCATGTGGGTTGTGGAGGGTGCTTTGAGGTACTTTTTGTGAGCGCAAGGGTTAATGTGCGTTTCTTTCACATGGTAGAAAGTAATTTGCAGTGAATACTTTAAAGAGATCTATGTATGAATGGCTTCCATTTTGGTTCAGCTCTGTACACCTTCTGCACTCTTCCTGGGGTGATGGAGCAGCGGATGATCAGTGACTGTGTTGCACGTGGCATCACTTTGGAAAGGCTCAGCTTGGAACAGGTTTGACACCTCACTTAGATGCTGCCGCTGGTCTTGACGTTGCTGGAGCTGATGCTGCCACTGATGCATGGTGCACCTCCACCAATCTACCCCAGCTATTCCGATGTAGGCAGACAGCCACTCTCTGGACTAAGTGTAGTAGAGAAAGATGAATATACAGCCCCAGCTCACTTTTATCTACCCAAAGTTAGCAGATTATATCAATCAATCAATCAATCACTTTATTTAACCAGGCATAAACACCATTGAGCAAGCCCATTTTCAAGGTGGTCCTGGGCATAAATACAATACAGTACACTTCATAAGATTACAATTATGGTGGATAACGGTGCCAAAAAAAAAAAAAAACATTGTGAAGGTGCCGGTCAAGATGGGCCTATACATACCGGTCAACATAATTAACATGCAAAGGTACATAATGATAAGCTTTACTGAAATGAGAAGAGACAACAATCCCATATAGTCTCCGCTGAGTAAGAGCTCATACCTAAATGATAAAAAATAAGGAGGTATTAAGGAATAGGGTAGAAATTGGGGTGAAAGAATAGGCAGCCAAAAGGAGGCCAGAATAGGTAAAGGTAGAGAACAGGCAGGGTCATCTTGATTAAGGAACTAGGCTTGTAGGTTCTAGGTTTCTGTTGTTAGGAATGTAGGGTGGATGAGATATTTAGGCATAGGATTTGAGGTGGCACCGAGGCTTAGGGGTCATCGACATCTGAAATAGCCATGATTCCTTCAGATAATCTGTTAATAGAGCTTTGAATGTGAAAATGCTTGGAAGTGAGGATAATTTTAATGAGTCTTGCATAGTGTTCCAAAGTGATGGAAGTGAGAAGTTGATTGCTGCTGAGCCAAGGGTAGTTTTCACTCTAGGAATCTGGAAGCAGATTAAGGAGAAGCGTCTCAGGCCATAGGAACCTTTAGCCCGTTTGAAGATGTTCGAGATGTATGCAGGGAGGTTATCAGATAATGCTCTAAAAAACCAGAGGAGAGCATTCCTGTTTCTTCTAGTTGAGAGTGAGGTCCATCCCAAAACCTGGTATAGACGACAGTGATGTGTACTATGGGGTAGATTTAAGATAAATCTTAAAGCCCGATGGTAAAGGGTGTCCAGTTGGTTTAGCATCGTTGATGGGCAATGACTGTAAAGGAAGTCAGTGTAGTCCAGTATAGGTAGGAATGTAGTTTGTACTAGTCTCATTCTGGCTTCTAACGTGAGTAGGTGTTTAATGCGATAGAAGAAACCTAATCACTGTCTTAGTTTCTTCAAGGTTTCATTTAAGTGGCACAGAAAGTTGAGCTTGTTATCCAGCCAGAACCCTAGGTATTTAAAGGTATCAACTACTTCAAGGGTTCATCTAAGAGTGTCGGATCTGTGTGATATGTGGACATCGGATGAACTTTGGTGAGAGAATCATTGCTTTAGTCTTTTTGGCGTTGAGGAGGAGCTTATGGTGAGAAGGTTGTATTGGAGGGTGACGAGTCTTTCTGTAAGTACTCAGGCCAGATCCAAGGATGAATTTGTGGTGTGAGTAATCTGCGAATAAGTGCACACTTGCTGTGCCCAGCTCATGTCCAGATTATTGATGTGTATTGCAAGAGGATAGGCCCAGGATGGAGCCTTGTGGGACTGCACAAGGATTTTGTGGGGACAGATCTCTATGGCTTTGACTTGTTGTAACCTATTGGTTAGGTAGCTGGTGAACCATTTAATGGCAGAACTATCAAGTCCAATGTTACTCAGTGCAGTAAGCATGATGGTATGATCCACAGTATCGAAGGCCTTACTTAGATCAAGGAAGAGGGCAAATACATGCTTCTTAGAGTCCAAGGCCATTTGCCAGTCTGTAGTTACTTTGGCAAGAGCCAATATTGTACAGTGTTTGGCTCTGAAGCCGGACTGAGCCGGGTTTAGCAACTTTTGTGAATCCAAATGTTCTCTAAATTGGATGTTGACAATTTTTTCCAAGTAATTTAGAGAGGACGGATAGAACAGAAATAGGCCGGTAATTGTTCAGATCACTCGGATCCCCAGTCTTGAATAATGGTAGGATGTGGGCAGTTTTCCACAAGACAGGTTGCTCACCTTGAATCAGAGAGGTGTTGAATAAGTGTATATGAGAGGTAGATAGGTATGGCCAAGTTTTAGGAAGTAAGGTTCAATATTATCTGCACCGCACTCTTTTTGTATCCAGAGAAAGGAGGAGGTCCGGTCCTCCACTTGCTTGAACGTAGTGTGAGGAAGCTGAAGGGGTGGGATGCGGTTGGTTATGGTTGTGATTATCAGTGAAGCCAACAGTGTAGTCTCTTGCGGGCTAAGTTTGCTGATACGTGAGGTGTCAAGGCAAGCCCTGCAGTGGCAAAGTGATCATTAAGCTTTTCTAGTATATCAGCTTTGTCCGTTATAGGTGGTACCATCAGACACAATTTTGTTTGGAAGGGTGTTGCAGTGGACTGATCTTGACTTCTTTGAGGATGTTCCAAAATTTGGCAGAGTTGTTTTATTGTCTTCTAGTTCTTTGGAAGTACCTAGCTTTTTCTGACCTAATTAGCTTGGTACAAGCATTCCTAGTGGTATGGAATGCTAACCAATCAGCCTCAGGTGGGATTTCTCGCTTTTTCCACCAGTAGTCCCTATCCTAAGTGCTTTCTTCAGGATGGGAGAGAACCAGCCAGGAGTTTTATTTTTGATTTGATCAGTCTTAGTGGGGCGTGTTTGTCTATTAGCTCCAGTAGAGGCTGTGAAAGATGTTAAATGCCTCGTTAAAGGTGGGGCTGGTAGAAATCCTGCCAGCGAATGTTGCTTAGATCTTTCAGGAAAGTGTACTCAGAACTTTTCAGGCATCTTTTCAGTTTGAACTTGGAGGCCGTTTTATTTGGGAAGGATGTCTGATGCAGGCAGTAGCGCAATGGTTGCTTATATCATTGAAGAATACTCCAGTATGCGAGATAGTGTGAGGTTTGTTTACTAGGATAAGGTCCAGGAGGTGCTGCGCTCAGGGTTTTTCTGTTAGGTCTGGTTATAGCAGTCACCATTTGTAACAGACCATTAACATCGCATAGATCCTTCAATTTCTTAGAGCTGTCATCATTCCAATTTAGATTGAAATCCCCCATTAGAATACTCTCAGTATCAGCAGAGTCAAGAAGGTTTTGAAGGTGTGGCAGAAGTGCCCAGCTACCAGATGGTGGTCAGTAGCATGCTGCCATAAGGAGTGATTTCTCGCTGGAAAGTGATAATTTTAGAGCAAGGCATTCAAATTCCTTAGCCTTTGAGGTACAGTCAAAGACTGTGACTGTGAATTTGCTTTTGACATATATTGCAACCCCTCCCCCTCTAGTCAGTCTATCACAGCAGTGGATGATATATCCGGGTACGTTGATAAATTTGTCCAGGGTCGAGGGTGTGAGCCAGGATTCAGTTATCATGAAGAAATCAGGAGATGCATGTACAGCCCAGGTCTGTATACAGTCAATCTTCTTTAGCAAACTACAGACATTGATATGGAAAAGCTAATCCCTTTATATTGAGGGAGGTCATGAGGCGTCAGAGAAATAGGTGGACCTGGGTTTAATTCAACATTTCCGAGCAGATGGGAGAAGCAGTAGTAGTTTTAAAGGTGGTGTCTTAGCCTGCTAAACATTCTTTGTTACTCCTTCTAGCGTACATTGGTTTAGCAGTGGCTGTGTTAAGGGCAGGATTGCTAGTTGCTAGGGATAAAACATAGAGAACTGATAGAGCCAACACCATCCTTGGGAATGGCACGTGTTCTATACTTATGGCCTGGTGCGAGGAGGGGCATGACCATAGAGGAAACATCCCTGATGTAGAATGCCATGGTCTAATGTGGGAGGCTATATCTTGGTAGATGATAGAGGAGGGAAACTGGCTTTTGTCTGAGTTGCAAACTGAAATTTTGGGTAGAGTATAACAAAGTAATATAAGGCAACTATAGAGAAGGATAGGCGCAGATGGCATTCTTAACGTGGAGATATTTCCTTTTACCAGTAAAACCACAGGATTTGCAACAGTTCCTTAAGAGGGCCAAGAAAATGAGTGGACCTTGTGGGAGGATGGGGTACCAATGAAAAATTAAGGCCTAGATAACTAATGAGGCATGACTGGCAATAGCCAGTAGGAGTGAGCTAGAAGGCCGGAGCGGGGTTTATGTGTATTTAATCAGGACCGGGGGAAGGGGTGGGTGCGTGGGAGAAAAAATTGGCAGCTAGGGCTCCCTTCCTGGAGGTAATCAGTCCCTGAGGGCAAGTCCATACCTGCGTTTCTGTGAGGGGCTGGTGGCTTCAGACCTGGACTGTGGGTGGCAGTCTGGCAGGTCGGGTTAGTCAGAGAACCACGGCTGTGGCTCTCAAGACTACCTGGAAGGAGAAGGCAGAGGAGAATTAAAAAAGAAAGTCAGAGGGGGTGGGGCTGCTCATGGAGCTAAAAAGAAATGCAGAATGGCTTAAACAGGGTTTTTTTTTTCAGACCAAAATGTTAGGCAAGCTGCCTCCAAGTCTGAGTGGGCAATAACAGGGCTATTTAAAACACCATACTAGCGTTAAAAGGTGAAGCGGGGGTTCAAAGGCCAGAGTTGAGATCGCTACTGGTCTTATGAGGAACACAATACAGGCATTTGCATTAAATCAGAAAACTTCAGCTATAAAATACAAAACAAGACAGTTTTAACAGAAAACATAATCTAGTACAATATAGTCAAACATTAACAGTGCAGCGTTATATGGAGCCAATCGGAGTACTCCTGGGGCTGACTGCAGTCAGTGGGCCACAGCAGTAAAAGACTCTGGATTTAAACCCAGAGACAACTGTCCTCATGTAAAGAAAGCCAAAAAATTGGCAGCTAGGGCTCCATTCCTGGAGGTAATCAGTCCCTGAGGGCAAGTCCGTACCTGCGTTTCTGTGAGGGGCTGGTGGCTTCAGACCTGTACTGCGGGTGGCAGTCTGGCAGGTCGGGTTCATCAGAGAACCACGGCTGTGGCTCTCAAGACTACCTGCATTTCTGTGAGGGGCTGTTGGCTTCAGACCTGGACTGCGGGTGGCAGTCTGGCAGGTCGGGTTCGTCAGAGAACCACGGCTGTGGCTCTCAAGACTACCTGCGTTTCTGTGAGGGGCTGGTGGCTTCAGACCTGGACTGCGGGTGGCAGTCTGGCAGGTCGGGTTCGTCAGAGAACCATGGCTGTGGCTCTCAAGACTAAAAGGGGAACTAAAGCTGTCAACCAAGCCAGATTCCTGTTGCCCCAGCCATGGGATAATGATTGAGTCGTCGGATGCTGAGGTGACTGTTTGTTAAGTTTGTCTCCCATTCGTTGACAGACTTGGCTGCGAGAAGCAGAACAGATGAAGAAGTGCCCAGCAAATCATTTCTAAGATTTCCAATTAGTAGTGTCTCCCCTTCAAAATGTCATGACTTTGACCATCAACACTCTCCAAGTACTCATTGAGCTCAATTAAAAAATGTGAGATTGCAGCCTTTCTTACTGAGAGGTCCACCCCTGTAATTTGTGGCAAAAACTGCCAGGGCTGGAATAAGAAATTAATATTCAAGAATGCATTGTGATTTTCTTAATGATTTAAAAAAAAAAATAACTACAAATTAAAAAAAATGCAAAGATGGTGGGGTTTGAAGAGAGAGAGACAGAGCGAGGACATAGAGCAGCGGGTGCCACAAATGGAAAGCCGCACTGTGGCGTATGTCGAGTGGAAGGGGGCGGGGTGAGGCCGTGGCAGTAAGCACTGCCAATTCAGAAAGCATCATGGCTTATCTTGAAGTGGGGAGTCAAAGAACTGAAGACCGGGGAGTGTGCAGCCATGGTGGAAGAAGAAAGCCTGTAACTGTAACTCTGGCCATGCGTATTAGTGTTTGCTGTAATGTGCATGCCCAGAGTTAGGGCTACAGAAAGAAATGAACTGCTCCCATTGGACAAGTTCATTTCTTTTAAGAGGACAACATGCCATGTCAGTAAAACTGAACTTGTGCCACGACCAGAGTGCCTGGTCATTAGTGTACATTGCCAAGTCCATTGCAGTTTCAACTGAATTTGGCTTGGTACTGACACACTTCTCAAATGCCATATAGTCCCAAAACATTTGGTGCGCAAGTGCATCAAACATAAATGTAAAAAGGGGATTAGCCTGACTGCCTTGTTTCTTACACTGAGCCCTCACTCAGAGCCATAGCTAAGAAGTAGCATTTGGGTTCCCCCAGTTTCTTTATCTACCCACTAACTGAAAAGTGTCCAATCAGATCAGTCGCACACCATCTACAGTAGCTAATTAGGTATCCCCCAACTGCCTCCCCAAATTGTTATGTTAAGAATCAGCATTTATATATAGCACTTTTCACACACAGTATCCCAAAGCGCTTTACAGGCAATACTAGACTGGTAGTGAAGTGACTGAATGTGTGGTGGCGGCCATATCGCATATCATCACCCACACACAGCCTGGATAATTACATGAACCAGTTTATGGGAAGGGGAATGTTGGCCAGGACACCGTGAATGTTCCCTGCTCTTTGTGAAGATTGTCCTGGGTTCTTTTACTTCCACCTGGACACCCACCAGGACAACACCAGGATGGGCAGAAGGGACCTCAGTTTAACGTCTCATCTGAGGGACGGCACACTCCAGCAGTACAGCACCCCCCAATACTGCACTCAGATGCCAGCGATTTTTAGGTGCAAGTCCAATCCCAGTGTGGGACAAGAACCCACAACCTTCTGGTCCAGAGGCGGATCTGCTACCAATTGAGCCATGCTGACACCTATTTGCAAAGCATGCAGACACATTAGTATCAGTGTGCTGTGAAAGGGCTTTTTGGGGCATGCCTCTCTTCCACCTATCACAGCTTCAGAGTATTAACTCTACTCCCTAATTCTGCCCAGTGCCCCCTCTCCACCTTTCTTCTCCTTTTCTGTTTGAAGTCTTTGCCAAATCACAAGGCTGGAAAATGCAAGCTGGAAGGTTCTTGTATAACTCCTAATTCTTACTACTTGAAACCTTACCTCCTGCTTCCCGTTCCACATATGTGCTACTATTTACTTTGCAGTTTGGTGCTTTGTTTCTTAGAGAATACAGAGGCTGCCCAAGGATTGCAGCAGTCGGCCTTTTGTCCAGGGGGCTCCTCCCCCCCCCACTGGCCAAGCAGAGGTAACAGGAAGCCTGACCAGGGGTGTGGTCAGCAACCTCTGGACACAGCCTGTGATAGGGCACTGCCAAGCCTCTCCGGAGGATCAGAGGGGGAGCAGACGAGAGGATAACTGGACTGCTGCCCTGAGTCCAGTCCTCTGGCTATTAGCAGAATTCAAAAGTATTAAGTGGTATTGCAAAACCGTCGCAGCCAGATGGTGGGGTGGCGCGGGAGGAGAGCATGAGGGAGGTAGCGGGAAAGTAGGGGATGATGCCAGTTCTCTCGAAGGTGTCGGGGCCCCTGGTCAGCATGAGGATGGGGGATCACAAGACCTGTACCCACATGGGGGGGTCTAGGTCCAGCTTCAGCAGCATAGACTGCAAGGTCAGCACCGCCAGACGGGGGGGGGTGCGGCCGCCAGAATCTTGGCCATTTGACCTGTTTAGGGAGGTCAGGAACCACTTCTTCACAGAGAGGGTAGTGGACACTTGGAATGCACTGCCGGAAGAGGTCATCACATTGAAGACAGTGGGCGGCTTTAAGAGAGGCTGGGATAGGCATTGGGAGAAGGTAAGGATCATGGGTAGGGAGGATGGGAGGAGTGGGGAGGTAGGGCAGGGACATTAGCTCAAGCTGTGGACCCTGCAATATGAGCAGACTTGATAGACCAAATAACCTTCTTCTGCTGTCTTCTTTGTATGTAAGAATTAGAAATTAAATAAATCCATAGTTGGGAGGCAGTATAGCGCAGTGGTTAAAGGCTCTGAGCTGCAAATCTGGAGACCTGGGTTTTGAATCCCACAGCCCCCACCTGCATATTGTGTGAGCCTGAGCAAGTCACTTAACTTCCCTGTGCTCCCAGGCCACGCCCGTAAACAAGCTTTCAGCTTAGTGTGCCAGTAATGGTTAAACAATTGGAAAAAAAAAATGTCTGCGGCCATTTTTCTCCAAGATCTGTGTGGTGTCTTTCTTGGCCAAGAGAGGGGGAAATTGGGGGCCCTACCGAATAATGGCAGAGGTTTGCCCCAACTTATATTATTGCATACCTGTGATACGGTGCTTGCAACTAATGGACTTATTGTATTCTCATACCTTGTTAAAAAAAAAGTGAAACATGTTCTAACATGTTCCTACGCTCACCGATCACTTCAGGCAAGGAGCTGCGTTATTCTGCTTACCTGTGTTTTGAACACTAAAATGAACCCATTTTGGTCATTACAATGTAAATAAACTAAGCTCAGCACATACATATAGGGCTTATAAAGCATGTGAATATATTAATATCAGTCTGCACAGTGAGAAGGGTTTTTGGGGATAGTGTTTCCTTCTCATCTTGCACAGCTCTTGAATACTGAATCTCCTTCCTAACTCCACCCACTCTCTACCTTTCTCTTCCTCTTGAAGACTTTGCCCAATCACAAGGCTGGAAAATGCAAAGTAGAGGGTGTTCTTGTGTGATTCCTAAGATCTGAATGAGACCTTGTCCTTGCTTTTGTTTAGCTTTTCTGCTTCTCTGACCCTTCCCCATAACATCCCACAATGGTCCGTATACACTTGCTGCTTTGCAGCTATTGTTCTCTCCCCCACTCCACAATCCATGCCCCCACCACAAAATGCTGCCATTACCTGGAATTCTCATTACCTGCAGTTTGTCACTAGCTTTCTTCCCTCCCACACTACGATCTTTGCCCTCCATAAAGTCCCCCATTCCCACTAAGTCACATTATCCACTGTTCGCCGATTGATCTCTAGCCCTTCCCTCACTGATCTCTGCCCAAATTGCTGCCATTCTCCCAATACATTAGCTGCTCTGTGGCACTTACTCTCTCACCCACCCTGAAACATCTAACCACTCCTGGTACTTGATATTACACACTGTGTGCCATTTGCTCTGTATTCCTCTCCCCTGATCTCGACTTCCCAACATGCCACCATTCTCCATGTACATGACCCGCTCTTCAGTTCTATCCCTGTTCTACCCCATCTCTAACCCTCCTGACATGCCCCCATTCTTCACATACATTTGCAGCTCTGTGGCACTTTCTGTCTCTCTTCCCCTTCCCAATCTGTGCCCTCCCAACATGCCCCGTTTCCCATCATTCACATTACCTGCTCAGTAGCACTTGGCCTGTCCCACTCCTTGAAAGTTGCCCCCCTCAAACTGCCACCATTCAACATAATTCACATTAGCTACTCTGCGCCATATGTGGCGAGCAGATGAGGGTAAGGTTCTTTTCTTCTTTCAAAGATAGGCAGGCATGACCTTCCCGATGCAATAAAATTATTTCATAGGTTTCATAGAGGGAAATCGAGTCGGTCAGCGTTAGCCAACAATGACTTGCCACATATCAGTGGTGACATCTCTTACACAGACTACCCATATATACAAACATAAGAACATGCAAAACTGCCAGCAGATACAGGCCATATAGTCTATCAAGTCTGCTTGAGTGTGCAGCTAGCAATCCCTTATACTGAAGCTGCCCCTCCCTCCCATGCCCCTGTCATGGTGACTCTCCCCCTCACTTTGTCCCATCCCCTTTTAAAACTGCCTACGGACTTACAGGACACCACCTCTTCGGGCAGTACATTCCACATACACACCACCCTTTCCATGAAAAAGTGCCTCAACATTTCTCTCCTGAATGTTCCTCCCTCCAATCTCAGACCATGCCTCATCGTGTCCCTCCCCCCTTAACTTAAAGATCCCCTCTATACCAGTTTTGTTTATACTCTTCATGTATTTAAAGGTTTCAGTCATATCTCTCCTATCCCTCCTCTCCTCCAGGGAGTACATGTTAAGCTCCCTCAGCCTCCCCTTGTCGGGTATGTCTTAAAATCCCATGATCATCCTTGTTGCTTTGCGCTGGGCCCCTCCAGTAATCTAACACCTTTCTTCAAGTATGGGCACCAATACTGCATGCAGTACTCCAGGTGCGGCCTTGCCAACGATCTGTACAGAGGCAGGATCACCTCCCACCTCCTGGAGGTGATTCCTCTAGCAATACACCCAAGCATCTTGTTAGCTTTAGCTGCTGCCTTCCTGCACTGTGCGGAGTGGTTCATTTGCTCTGTTATTATCACCCCAAAATCCTTCTCCTCCTCTGTAGCAGCTACCTACACCCCTCCAAACTCATAACACCTCCTTGGGTTCCTTGCTCTCAAGTGCATGACTTTGCACTTCTTAGCATCGGAGGCTGTATAGTGCAGTGGTTTAAGGCTCTGAGCTGCAAATCTGGAGACCTGGGTTTGGATCCCACAGCCCCCCTTACATATACTGTGTGACCCTGAGCAAGTCACTTAACTTCCCTGCGCTCCCAGGTTACACCTGTAAACAAGCTTTCAGCTTAGTGTGTCTCACCAGGTTAAACAATTGGGGGAGCAAAAAAAAAAAGGATTGAAACCTCAGCTGCCATGTGTCTGACCAGTCCTCAAGTTTTGTCAGATCATCCTGCAGCCCCTGCCACCTTACTGTGTCATCCACCACTGCACTGATCTTGGTGTCATCCACAAAAAGACTAATCTTGTTCTTAATGCCATGCAAGATGTCAGCTATGAAAATGCCAAACAACACTGGGCCCAGTACTGAGCCCTGCGACACTCCACTTGTTACAGTCCTTGGAGCTGACAGTTCCCCTCCCACGACTCCCCTCTGCTGCCTCCCTTGCAGCCAGTTCTTGATCCAATTCACGATCTGTGCCTCTGCCCCCTGGTTTCCCAACTTGCTAATCAGCCTCCCATGTGACACCAAATTGAATGCCTTGCTGAAATCCAGATATAGGACATCCACCGCATGGCCCTTGTCCAGTTCCTTAGTCACCCAGTCAACCAGGTTGGTCTGGCAGGATCTGCCAGAGACAAACCCATGTCACTTCCCGTCCTGGAGATCATTACCTTCTAGAAAGGTTACTAACCTCTCTTTAAGGATTGTCTCCATTAACTTTCCCACAATGGATGTGAGGCTTACTGGCCTATGGCTGTCCCATTCGTCCTTGGGTCTGCTTTTGTTAAGAGGCACCACGTGAGCCATCCTACAGTCCTGAGATACACACCCTGATTCCAGAGAGATATTGAACAAGTCTGTCAATGGCTCTGACAAGACCTTCACCAATTCCTTCAGTACCCAGGGGTGCATGCTGTCTGGCCTTGGTGCCTTATCCACCCTCAGTGCCCTTAAACCTTCTAGTACTCTGGCCAGCTTGATTTCCCCATCCATCACCTCCCCCACCCCGGAGGCACTGACCCATCCTTTTCCTTAGTAAATACAAAACAGAAGTATTCATTTAGCACTTCTGCCTACTCTGCCCTTTTCTCTACCCACCCCCATCCTTCCCAATCCTTACTATTTGATCTTTGCAGATCCTTCTCTCCTATGTACCTAAAGAAGTCCTTTTCCCCGTCCTTGATGCCCTGTGCCAGCCTAAGCACTCTGGAAGCCTTGGCTGCCCTGACTGCTCTAGTCACCTCTCTAGATTTCTTCAGGTACTCCTCTTTATCCTCCCCCTGCCTGGATCTCTTGAATCTCCTGAAGGCTGCCCTTTTTTGCCATCACCCTTTTCCAACACCTCCCCACTTAACCAACTAGGTTTCTTGGCCCTAGCCTTTCTGATTTGTGTCTTGGTGCAGGAACTAGTGGCCTCTGCAAGTCCTAGCTTGATGACCTCCCATTTCTGGCCAGCATCCATGTGTGGATGGATTGCAGCTAGGTGCCCGGCCACTATTTCCACCATCCTCCCAAAGTCAGCTCGCCTGAAGTCCAACATCCTGGTTCCTGTTCCCGCAGCCCCCTTGCCCATGCTGAGTGAGAACCATACTGTGTTGTGGTCATTCCCTGCCAGTGGATCCTCCACCCTCAGCTCTCTGACAAACTCCCCGTTATACAGTACGTGGTCCAAGAGTGTTGCCTAACCTGGTCATCTTGTTTACCATCTGTACCAAGAAGCTGTCCTGAAAAGCCTCAAGGAGGATTTACTGCCTTGTGCTCGAGGTGGCTGGGATGCTCCAATCCACCCCTGGCAGATTGAAGTCCCCCTTGATCATGGTGTTACCCTTTCCGCTGACCCTCCTGATCTGCTCCACTAGTTCTCTGTCCAAGTCCTCTGCCTGAGATGGTGGACTGTACACCACCCCATCCTAAGGTTCCTGTTTCTTGAATCCAGGAATTGTATCCATAATGCCTCTGTTCTACCATCCTCCCCTTCCTCCCTGGCACAACTTATCCCCTCCCTCACACAGGCAACCACCCTGCACCCTTTCCCTTTTTCCCTATCCATGCGGTATATTCTATAGCCGGGGATCGCCAGGTTCCAGTCCTGGTATTGGGTTTCCCTGGTGGACGTAGCTGTTTCCTCTCCATGTGTTTGTCCAGAGCTGCTTTAAATCCCTCAATGGTTTTACACTATACAACCGATTCCAGCAGTGAATTCCAGGTATTCACTGTCCTCTGGTTTATCCATCCCCCTCTCCTTTCAGTTCTAAATATCTCACCCCTTAACTGTAACCCATATGATCTAGTGTTTTTTTATGGTTATTTCTACTTAATCCAATGCACTCCCAGAGTCTCTCATCCTGGAAGGCCCTATATATTAGGCATAGATCACCTCTTGTCCTATACTCTAGTGAAAACATGTCCAACTTGGTCAATCTCTCAACATAAGAGTCCCTACTCAGATTTTTAATTAGTTAGTGACCCTTCTCTGACCCCCTCAATTAGCCTAATGCTGTCCTTGTTTTGTTGTGTACAGAATGGCATACAATATTCCAGGTATGGTCTAACCAGGGACGAGTACAATGGCACAATAACTTTGGGTTCCCTACTTTTAATATTTCTAAGTATACATCCAAAAATGTTATTTCCCCCCAACCCTCTCTCTTGCATGGCTATCAAACCACAAATTATTTGTTATGATGATGCCTAAATCTCTTTCCCTGGTGATCGTAGCTGTTTCCTCCCCATTAAGGAAGTATTTGGCTTGTTTGTTGCTATGCCCCAGATACATCAGTCTGCATTTACTTCTGTTAAATTTAAGCTTGTGTTCTTTAGTCCATGCCTCCAGGATACATATTTCGTTTTGGAATTCAACTATAACTGTATCGCTGTTTACTATTGCTCCTAATTTAGCATCATCTGCAAACTTCGATATCCATGACACATTGTTGATACATATATGTTAAACAGTGACGGTCCCAGAACAGATCCCTGGGGGAATCCACTGGTCACATCCCTCCACTCAGAGTAGTACCCCCTGATGCATATACATTGTTTCTATTACTTAGCCATGACCTAACCCATTTAATTAATTCAACTGGAAATTCAACACAAACCACTGTATCAACTAATTCCATATGTGGTACCTGGCCAAAAGCCTTTGCGTAGTCCAGGTGTACCACATCGACTGGAAGTCCCTGATCAAGTACACTACTGATTGGTTTGCAAAAGTATATTACATTCATTAGACATGATTTCCCTAGTGTAAATCCAAGCTGTGCTACATCAATCAGTCCTTTGATTCTTACAGGAATATCCATTTTTTTTCTTTCACAAACATCTCCATGATCTTTCCCAGCATGGAGATAGGGCTAAAAGGCCTATAGTTCCCAACATCATGTTTTGACCCCTTTTTGTAAATTGGGGTCACATTTGCCTTTCTCCATTTTGGAATAACGGTCCCCTCCTTAAAACTTGAATTATATAGTGATGCCAATGGGCCAGCTAACTCATAAGCCAGTTCTTTCAAGACCCTTGCATGTATGTTGTCTGGTCCGGGTGATTTATTAACTTTTATTTCAAGCAGTTTATTTAATACATCTTTTTCATTTATTACTGGTTCACCTTGCATATTATTCATTTCTATTACTATATTTGTATTTCCTGCTGAAAGATTTCTGTGAAATATTTATTAAAGGTTATGGCCATTTCTTGTCCGTCACTGATTATTTGTTCACCTTTTTTAAAGGCACTATATTTCTTTGTCCTCCGCTCATACTCTCTAAATAGTTATAAAATGTTTTTTATTGTCATTGCCCATCTTGAATTCTGTGTCACATTTTGCTTTCTTAATCGTATTTTTCATTTTCCTAGATACATCCTTGTAAGAATCCCAGTTACCTGCCGCTGGGTTTCTTCTATATTTCTTAAACCTCTTCCTTTTTTCCCTTAGGCTTCATATTATGTCTTTATTTATCTGAACTGCAGCTCTACCTTTATTATCATATTTAACTTTCACAGCAATTAATGTGTTTATACAATATTCAAGCTTATGTTGGATTCTACCCCAATTTTCATCTTATTTCCTCAAGTATTGCCTCATCCCTTTGCATTTGGCCTTGTAGTATTTTATTACAGTTTTTCCTTTATTTATTTATTTTATTTATTGAAATGTTTCACCAGGAGGGCACACTGAACAACAAGTTGCTCATCTCACGTTGTGACCTGGGGGGAGGGGGTTACAGAAGGTTGTGAAAGATGATCAGTTACAATATCTTCATATTTTCCTTGTATATTGAATTGAATCATACTGTGGTCACTGTTGCCAAGTGACTCTCTCACCTTGACAAAAATTCTTTCATCATACAGACTACTGAAAACACGGTCAATTATATTATTCCCTCTGGTGCTATCCTGAATGTGTTGCTCCAAGTTTATTGTTACTGTCATGTCAAGTAATCTGTTAGCCAATGAGCTTGTTCCTTCTAAATGCTCCCAGTTTATATTAGGGAGATTGAAATCTCCCATTAATATTAGTCTTTATTCGTACAGCCACTCGTGTCATGCCAGGAAACAACCAACTGGTTCCTCCAAGAATTACAAAATACCCACACTCTGTAAGGACCACCTATAGCCCTACATCTGCAGACAAAGTTACTAATACCATGAGCACAATACTATAAACTGAATGTCCTGGCCAGAAGCAACTAGTAATATACCAGTTCGAGAACAATTATAAGTCTAATCAAGCTCAAGGCTAGTGTGCACTAAGGTACCTGATTGACCGGATCAGTCTTGTTGGCTGGCAGAAGAAGTTGAATGACTCCATGGTGATGTGGGCAAAAACCTTGGCAGACATGAGGTGATTGAAGAAGCAGGAGGAATGAAGAAGATGCAGAAGGATGGTCATTGTAGAAAGCTGAAGATCTGGAGGACTTCTGATGATGCAGGTGCTGAAGAAGCAGGAGGGATGAAGAATGTGAAGAAGGATGGTCTCTGTTAAAGGCTAAAGATGCTGGGAAACTTTTGATGATGCAGGTGATTGCGAAGGCAGGAAGAAGGATGACCCTAAAGAAGATCTTTCGCCGATGCAGATGCCTCCTAAGAAGGTCACTGAAGGGTTGCTGCCTAGCTAAGGAAGGAGTAACTAAGGCCACCTCGAGAGAAAAAACAAAATAACAATGTGGTAACTCCCTATTCATCGTACTGCAGGGGGGAACCTCACTACCGCTGAGCCAGGCTGGCTCCTAGGCTGACTGCAATGGGGTGTATTGGCTACTGCTGTTGTAGCTACTCCAGACTTTGGCATCTTCTGCTAAGTTCTCAGGGCAGGCTTCGTGACTCAGGTGTTGGATAGGTGGCGATCTGAAGGGCATCGACTGGCTGGGTGGGAAGCAGTGGAAGGCAGGTCACCATAGACAGATGATGAAACTGGGAGATGAAGTTGTCAGGTGCGCTGGCTCTGGCAAGGTGCTGAAGGAAGAATCTGGCAAGCAGGACACAGGTTCCGTTCAGGTAGCCAGATGCTGACCACTTCACATCGAATGAGCCCAGGTGACTATGGGGACTTACACACTAGGCTGGTTTAATAGGCAACCAGTTTTGTTCTTAGGCAAAGCAGTTCAGTTCATAGGGGCAAAACTTGTATAAGCAAACATAGTTCAGTGTAGAATGAGCAGTTCAGTTCCTAAGGGCAAACTAGTTCAGTTCCTAGAGGGGCACTAGGCATACTAAAGCACATTCAATTTTGCAGGGGCATCAAATGTTAGCACCGCAGTTCAATTTGAGGCAATTCACTGTAGTTCACATGGGGAGCAATTCTGCCAGAGGAAAAACAGTTCAGTCCCTAAGGGTGCTTTGCACACTGAAGCAAGGTTCAGGGTGGTAGGGACAATATAGCAACACAGTTCAGTTTTTAGGGCAAGCACTAAGCAGGCACACTAGCCACAGCAAAACTGCCCAGAAGGATCCTCCCCAAAAATGTGTGCTGAGCTTTTAAATACACAGTATCTTTTTTCAGACCAGGATACCCCTTTGTTGTCTTCAGATAGGGCCTACTGCCCTTAGCCCTGCTTTCCTTATTAATAATCATAAGGCCTGTAGCCTTGCCCTTGTGTTTGGGCCTGTGTCCTGACATAGGAACATAGAATCTGGCAGCAGATAAGGGCCTCTTGGCCCACGCAGTCTGCCCATTTTTCCCTATCTACATTCTATATATATATATCTATATATAGATATAGATATATATATATATATATGATATTTACTATGCTTTATGCTTCCCCTGGCTGGTTCACATTGGCTCGACCCCTAACCTCAGCCCTGTCCCCCATCCCCTAGTACTTACCTACCCTGGTGTTCCTCCCTGTCTTGCCTCCCAGGTTGGGGCCTTCAAGGGGGGCCCACTGTCCCCCTGTTGGAACCTGAGGCTCGGTTTCTGGGAATCACACTAAGGTAATGATGCGAGACCTGCGGGGTGAGGCAAGCAGCATACTGCACTGCCCATTTTGCATTTTTTCTGGTTAGGAGGCATGGCATGCAGTTACATCAATGGCCAACACACTGACATTTGCCCTGTCTCCCCCTCCAGCAAGCTCTGGCAGTCAGTCCTCCGGGCCTCCACTAGGGGTCCATCAAGCACATCAAACATCAGCAGCTGACCCCTCCCCCCCAAGGAGGAGCGCAGTCACTAGGATGCTCAATCCTCCTCCCTGGCCGGCCCTCTGATTCCCAGGCCTGTTCCGAAACCCGGGTCATCAGCACGGTGGAGCAGTAGTGCTACTGCTGTGCCAGCCCTACCTACATTCTCACTGCAGACCCAACTTCATGTACTGCTCTTTCTCCCTCCCCCCCTACCACTCTGATTCCCTTGTACCTATCCCATGTATTCTTGAGCTCCACCACTATTTTTATCACCACAACCTCCACTGGAAGACTGTTCCAGGAATCCATCACTCTTTCTGTGAAGAAGTACTTCCTCACATCTCTCCTGAATCTACCCCTTTCCAGCTTTATGTCATGTCCCCTTGTTCTACGGCACTTTCTTTTTCTGAAAAATACTTCCCTCCTGTGTCTTATTTACCCCGTGAGGTATTTAAAAGTCTCCATCATATCCCCCAAAATCTCCCCTCTCCCTCCTCCCTTCCAGGGTGTATGTGTTGAGGTCCTTTAGTCTCTCCTCGTAGGACTCTTCATGCAGACCATGCACCATTTTAGTTGCCCTCCTCTGGACCACCTCCACTCCGTCTATGTCCTTCCAGAGATGTGGTCTCCAGAACTGGACACAGTACTCAGGGTGGGGTCTTACCAGCAATCTATAAAGGGGCAACAACATCTCCCTCTTTCTGCTGGTGATGCCCCTTCCTATGCACCCCAGCATCCCACTAGCTCTCCCAAATTCTTTGTTGCACTGCCTTTCCAGCCTTAGATCATCCAATATGATTACCCCTAGGTCTCTTTCCTGCGTGGTTGTCATCAGTGCCACTCCACCCATTGTGTTCTGCCCCCCCCCCCGGGATTTATGTGCCCCAAGTGCATTATTTTGCACTTTTTTGCACTGACACCCAACTACCATACCCTAGACCACTCCTCAAGTTCTCTCAGGTCTCTGCTCATACTTTCCACCACCACCTCCAGATTGTCCACCCTGTTGCAGATCTTGATATCATCCATAAAACAAGTATTTGTCAATGCTGAATGTTTTCTTGCTGGTATTAGCATTGGACGTGCAGGAGTTAGAGAGATGCAGAATAGGAATGGCAGTGAAGTACTGAACTTCACGCCAACCCCACCTCCACCTGCAGAGACGGACAGGCATTGGGGTATGCATTTGGGTCTTCTCCCATAATGTTAATGCCATTTCACTTCACCCTATCCTGTAGACACCAACACATGTTGAGGTGTGCCTTGGGGTGTTCGGCATTACAGTCACCCCATTCCATAAGGACATATGCTGAAATGGGTGCAGTATAGGAGAACGGGGTGAACTCTGGGGCTGAAGAGTCCAAGGCACACCTCGATGCCTCTCACTGGCTGCAGGGTGGTGGGGTGGGGGTGGAATGGCATGAGCATTACAGTCTGCAATCCAACAGCACACCCCTGATGCCTGTCAGTCTGTACAGGGTGGGACATTATGGTCAGAAACCCTAATGCTCCGGGCATTTGTTGGTATTTGCACTACAAATTTTCAACATGGCCTTTTTGTGACCCACACCTCATGAAAGCATTTGGGACCTCTTCTCATGAACAGGGGCACTGTGATTTTGTTGTGAGTTTCCACAGCAACTGTGCTTGCATTCTGCGCCAGATGTAAGAAAACACAGATCAGGCAGGATGTGAAGAATGGCAGCTGTACCATTCATAGGAAGGTGTGAAGAGATGGCAATGTTGAAAATCTGTAGTGAAAATATTAAAAATACTTGAACTTCCAGGCTTACGTGGAAATTGTGCAACGCATGCACATAACACAGTCATTTATGATTTTCCTAATCTAGCCCGAACATTGATTTCCCACAGCGACCACACTATTCTGCGCCAGATGTGTAAATGCATATTTCGGGCAGGATATGAAAAATGACAGCTGTACTGTTCATAAGGAGGTGTGAAAAAATGCCAATGTTGAAAATTTGGAGTGAAAATATTACAAATGTGCAAAATTACGAGGGTGCATGGAAACTGCACAACGTACGCTCATAACAGTCATTTCATGGACTTTAGTCACTAAATCACTAAATTTTCAACCTGCCAAAAATGTGTTTCAGCACCTCTGGTGCACAATGGCATGGTCATGAGGGAAATCAACTTTTGGGACAGATTAACAAAATCACAGCGCCACTGTTCATGAGGGGAGGTCCCAAAATGCCTATGTTAACAAGCATTAATCAATGCCGAATGTTGTCTCGCTAGCATTGGCATTGGTAGTGGAATGGGGTAAGTATAACACCCAAAGACCCCAAAGCACACCATGACACTCATCAGTGTCTATAGGGTAGGGTGAGGTACAATGGCATGAGCGTTATAGCTGACGACCCAAAGGCACACCCCAATGCCTTTTGGTCTCTACAGGGTGGGGGTGGGGTTGGCGTCACTTCAGTACTTCACTGCCATTCCTATTATGCATCTCTAACTCTGGCACTACCAATGCCAATGCCAGCGAGACAACACTTGGCATTGACAAATGCTTGTTTTAATCTGTCCCAAACACTGATTTCCCACAGCGACCACGCTACTCTGCACCAGAAGCGCAAAAACACATCTCAGCCAGGATGTGAAAAATGACAGCTGTACTGTTCACAAGGAGGTGTGGAAAAATGCCAGTGTTGACAGATTCAAAACAACAGAGCCCTGAGGTGAATACCAAGAGACCCCAACTCCTTTTGAAATCAAATTAATAAGTAGCCAATCCAGGCTGAAAAAATGTTTATTACATTACCCCTTTCTTGGAGGGGGGAGGGTGTGCACTGTTGTTTTTATTAATGACTACTTTTGTGATGTGGGACCACATCTGCACTCCTCCAGTCCTCCAGAACCACTCCTGTTTCCAGTAATCTGTTAAACAGGAGTGACAAAGGTGCAGCCAGTACCTCCCTGAGCTCCCTCAACACCCCTGGATGCACCCCGTCTAGCCCCATTGCTTTGTCCACTTTCAGATTCAGCAAGTACCTTCAGGACTCTCTCCTCTGAAAAAGGATTAATGTCCGTCCCCCCTTCAAGGTTCCTGTTATTTTCTTGTGATCCCTCCCCTTTCCCCTCCTCTGTTAACACACTGAGCAGAAGCATTTATTCGACACATCTGCCTTTTTCTGTTCCCCCTCTGTACAGTTCCCCACTTCCCTTTTTAACCTTACAATCCCTCCCTTGGTCATCATCTTCTTCTCGTTTACATGCCTAAAAATTGTCTTGTCCCCTTTTGATACTGCCTGGTTTATTCTCTCTTCAGTTTGCACTGTTGCACTTCTTACTGCTTTCCCTGCTTCCCTCTACTTCTCCTGATACATCCCCCTACCCTTCACCCTCTGCCTTTCCTTGTATCTTCTGAATGCAACCCTTTTTAGCCTTTACTTTTTCCACCACCTCTTTCCAGAACCACAAGGGTCTCTTCTTCCTCTTGCTTTTTCTCACTTGCTTGATGTACAGGTTTGTTGCTTTCACTATACCCCCTTTTAACTTGGCCCACAGGTCCTCCACCCCCCCAATGTTTTCCCCTTGCCCAGTCATCCCTGAGGCGTTCACTCATCTTTATAAAATCTGCCCTTCTGTAGTCCAGGACCCTCACCCACATGTGGCTCGATTTTGTGGCTGTTCTTACATTAAACCACACTATACGGTCATCACTGCTCCCCAGGTGGCCTCCCACCCTGACATCTTCAACACTGTCCCTTCTGAAGTCCAGGACCTTCGCCCATGTGTGGCTCAATTCTGTGGCTGTCCTTACATTGAACCACACCATACGGTCTTCACTACTCCCCTGGTGGCCTTCCACCCTGACATCTTCAGCACTGTCCCTGTTAGTGAGTCCTAGGTCCAGTACTGCCCCATCATGAGTGGGCTTGCCTTTAGTTCCACCCTCTAATTAATATGTATATGGGCCTGTACCCTCACCTTCAGACCCACCTCACTAATGAATAACTATAGGGGCCTCTGCCCCTTGTGTTTGTGATGTGAACCTTTAACAATGGGCTCTAACTCAAGCTCACTGATGCCAGTCAGTGCAAGAGGTCCTTTGGGTCCATTCCCCTCTTTTTTTTTTTTTCAAATTAACTTTGTGGACTTCTTGCCCAATAAACTACCTCCCAGGCAGTCCTCAGATAAAAGGGAACTAACCCCCATCGCTTCCTTTACTGGTCCTGCCCCTTGGGCACAGAGTGGTGTGAAGTTTAAAACAAGGGACTTTAAACCCACTTTGATTCCTTTCCTCTCTCACAAGTCATGCCTCTAATGTATTATAGGCACTTGCCTCAAATGTCATTGCTGGCCTCTTTCCTTGGCCTTGCACCAGGTAGCGTGGAGAGTTTTTTTTTCTTTTACTTAAGTTGGCCCACTTCTTCTCTTCCAGGCCCCTAATGCACCAGTGGTACGAGTTTTAAAAGTATACTGGTGCACGACCCACTCACCACCATGGCCCAGGACTGCTGCTGCTGCTAGGAGGTAGGAAGAAGTGACTGGGGAGTTGTGCTCCCATCCAACTTCCTGCTGGCTACTGTGAGGGAGGAGGAAGGCTGAGGATGGAACGCAAGACTGGGGAGGCGTGCTCCCATCTGGAGAATGACACTTGCAGTGCAAACAGGAATAACACAAAAAAAATAAATAAACAAACAAACAAAAAAAAAAACTAATGGTGGGACTACAGACGCCAGGCAGCCCACCACACGCTAGTAGACCAACTCCTGACTGTCCCAACGAGGAGGAGATGTAAAGAAAACTAAAAAAAAAACACTCCACTTCTGCTACCAGAAGCTGCCCTCTACTGCTGCTAGAGGCTTAGGAAGAAGAAAGCCTACATGAATCAGAGGGCTCTGCCGCACCTGGGCTGCCAGGAGACCATCACACACTAGAGCACCACAGGGAACCTGGATTTCAAAAAAAAAAAAAAAATAACAACTTGGCTGCTTTGTTGGGGACTTTAAAAAAATGACTCTGCTGGAGACTGCCGAACTGGGACAAATAACAAAATAAACTTGGTCGCTGCACTGGGAACCCACTGGAGGACCGCTGCAGGCAAGGCTGGAGGAGAACAATACCCAAGGAGCCATGGACCTGAGCTAAGGTTAGCCTCCAGGCATCCATGCCCCTGCGCCCTCTACCCTACACAGCTACACTGATCAACTCACCCACTAGATGGAGAGAAATCCTCACTAAGATGATTGAAAAAAGGGTGGAGGCAGGGCAGCAAGATGGCTGCAACGCTGCTCCACTCCCCGGGGGAGTTTCAATTTTGAAACTTTTAGCTAAAAGACACCGCAATTTTTGACTTATTTTAAAAATAATGAATGATGACTGAAACCTATGTTTAATCTGCATTTAAATCATTACTGTGGTGATAATGCTGCTTCGTTTATATTGTGAACACACCACAAGTGAGATATTGATCTAGTGGGGAGCTACTTTCAAAAGGCCGCAGTTTTCCCCAGCAATGTCGTTGATCTTCCCCTGGGACTGTCGGCATGCTGAGAAGAAATTAGTGTTTGTATAGAAGTCTCAGACGCACCGAGGGTGCAGCGTTTTAAACTCTCCTAAAAAATAGTTATGGCACCTTTTGAGGTTTTGTAATCAACCATAGTATTATTATTATTTTTATAATGTGGACAGTTTTTATTGGAGAAAAGCCGCTTAGAAATAAGAAGTTGCAGTGCCTGAATGAGGATGTCCAGGAGAGGAAAAGGACATATCCAGAATGTTCATTGCACCTCTGGTTCTGACAGGCTTACTTTACCCTGGAAAAGGTAAGCTAATATTGCCTCGGGGGCCTGCATATTTAGGGCTTGGCTATAACCTAAAGTTATTGTGCTCAGTGCAGCGTTTTCTTCTGTTTTAATTTTTAGGTACTGGCCTGGCCGTTTTGGAGCTGGAAATGGAGACTTATAGAGATAAAGCCCCATAAGTGAGTGCAGGTGTAAACAGAGCCATGGAGAAGAACGGAGCGTAGATGGCACAATTGTTATAAAGCGTCTGCGAGACTGTTTGGAAATGACAGAAACACTTGAGAGTGTCTGCTCAGCCAAATGCACTCTCAATGTGGGAATCTGGAAAGCAAGAAAATACAAGAGCCTTGTGGAGGAGCCATGTGAGCCCAGAGGCAGAAGTTAAGTGTATTTATTTTTTTACTATCAGCCGTTAAAAAAAACAACAAAAAATGCTTTTTTGGCATGAAATACAAACTGTCTGTGCAGCAAACTTTAATAAGTTAGTTTTAAAGGCTCCCTTCCATGGTCAGTAACTAGTAATGATTACCAGGACCAAAGAGGAAAGGACTATATGATTTAGTCACTGCTTCTAGGAGACTATGGTGCTCCTGTTATCCTTATTTAGTCTAGAATTTTACTTTTATCTGATAGTTCAGTTTGAGGATTATGATCCCTGCTAACCATTGGAGTGCTCTTTCTGGAATTAAAGCTGTGTGTTAATCCTAAGGACTCCTTTTTGGAGCCGTGTACGCAGGCCTATGCAATTTTCACCTTTCCCACACAGCTTCAAAATGCAATATGGATTACGAAGGCAAGGTGATAGAAACTTCTATTTAGAAATTTTTAACAGTGTGGCAAAACAAATTTGAACATCAAACATCATGGGCTAGTGATAGCAATGGACTTCTGTATAAAAGGGAGCATAAATTCTGACAAAGAGAAATGTATTCCAGTCGTTTGTGAATTGCCACAGAAGTAGTATGGCTGTTCCTATTTGTCTCTTCTCTCAAAAGGGGAATATTAGATCTTAATTTATACCTTGGATGTGCAGTTAATTGTACTTAATCATACTCAATATATAGACTTCTTTCTATGAAGCCTAATAATTTGGATCTGAAGGGAAGTAGTAACCTGAGAATTTGTCTGTAAATGTTATTATTACTTTTTATATTACTTACTGTTGATATGGGTAATACATTGCATGGCGTGTCAAGTACATTCAGCTTGAAGCTCAGGAATTTAAATACCCAGTGCATCAGAGTATGTTTAGTTAAATGTTTAAAACTGAAATAATGTATGGGTTTTAACTCTGAGTGCATTTACATGTCTTGCTAATAATTAACTGATCTAATCAAGGAGTGAAGACAGCGAGAGGGTTATCATTTCAATCTTAACAGTCCTCATTAGGGGCTGTTATATAATTAGATAGCAGGGATGATTTGCAAGCTCTAACTAACAGCTATAGCTGAAAATATGTCAAGTGAAACTGGGCTTATGAGCTCAAATGAGAGATTTATTATGTAAAGCAAACTGTGCTTGCTGGTTTGTTAAAAATTTCAATTACATATTTGATGAGCATGATAAGACATGTTAAGTCACTCTGAGCTTCCACTCCTATGAACTGGAGATTAGTATTTTAAATGTACAGTACTTTCTTATTTTTTAGTTTATAGCATGAATAATGGTATTAAAATTAAGTGTACATGAAATGTAATTCATGACTGCTGGAGCTTAACAGCTCTTTGTTATACAATACCTGTATGTAATATGCATTTGTATTGATATGAAATGTACGTATTGCCTTTTTTAGAATATTCTAATGGCTGTATAGCCGAACAATAAACTTGACTTGACTTGAACTCACCCACTAGCCTCTGGGGAAGGCCTTTTCTAGGCTGGGGCTGGTCCTCACCCACTGGCCACCGGGGAAGGCCTTTTCTAGCCTGGGGCTGGTCCTGGCTACTGACCAAGCAATTGGGCCTTGGTGCCCAGGGTCAGCCCCCCTTGGGGAGAGTCAGTGACCTGGGGATTGCCCTCTGGGTTGGCCTTGGCCTGGGACCCCCTGTGGATTAAAAAGTTCAAAGTTTGAATTCAAATTGGGCCAGCAGATTGGAGGAGGACTAAAGCCTGCTTCCTGCCTCCCCACTGGGATAGGATGCAGGTCAGAGGCAACAGGGGATAAGGAACCTGGCCGCCTGACTAGGTGTCAGCCTTGGACAGAGAGAAAGGGGATGGGAAGGGAAGGGAACACAGAGAGTAAAAAATGGCTAGGGAGGCAGCTTTTAAATGTTTAGGCTTATATGTGTGGGGAAGGGATTAACTTATTTCCCTGGGTCCCCCTAGGTCAACTACTGTCCCTGGGGTTTCCCTAACTGCCTGACCCCTGATGTACCTAGGGATCCCTAGCATAATTTTTGTAGCCCCCTCCCCCCTGAACCTGCCTGACTGTACTCTGGGGCACTACATATATGCATCCAATCCCTGATCTCTGCCACCCTCCATAACATGCAACATTTTCCTTATACATTAGCCATTCAGCAGCACTTGCTCATACACTCTCCCTCATCTCTGCCCCCTCCAAGTGCTGCCACCCATTCTGTTGCACTTACTGTCTATTCCTTCCCTCCCCATATCTGCCCCTCCCCCCAAAACACTGGGTATTGTCCTTACACATCATCCACTCTGTAGCATTTGCCTCTTCTCTCTCTCTCTCTCCCTCCCTCCCACCCTTAAACGCCTCTCGCCACTCCTAGTACTGCTTCATATTACCTGTTGTTTGCCATTTGCTCTGTATTCTCCCCGATCTCCCCTCAACATACCGCCATTTGTTTTATTTATTTATTTGTACATTCGGAAAACATACCTTTGAGCTCAGGAGCTCATTCACAAAGGTTCCTTGTCAGTCTGATATTTACAATAATCTTAGTAGGGTACAGTGAGCAGCTCCAATGGACCCTTTGTCAAATATAGTTACAGAAGAATAACTTTAGAGCATTCCAAACTTTAGCACAAATTCTGTACAGTACACAATTAGTAGGGTAAACAGAGATCTTCCTCATAATTATTAATTGTATGGTGAAACTATTAGAGAACTGGTGAGTTAGAAGAAAGAAAACTTTTGTCATAGGTAGCAATCAACCTGGACCTTAGTGTAAGAAAATGTCTTAGTTCCTTCTTGAAGTGTAGTAGTTTTGAGTGTTGCAAGAGGGGTTCAGGCAATTAGTTTAACCAGTGTGGTGCGCTGTAGGCAAAGGAGCATTGTGCTAAGTTTGTTTTACAGAGCAGCACAGATAGTGCATGCCTGTTCATGCTCCTGGTTCTGTATTGGTTATTTACAGGGATTAGGAGATTTGGGATGGAGGGAGGTGAGCGGCCCATGGGTGCCTTAAATCCGAGCAGACAAACCTGATATTTGATTCTCCATATACATGACACAGTCTCTGGCTTTATCCCTGTTCTACCCCATTTCTGACCACCTCTAACATGCTGCCATTCTCTGTATACATTTGCAGCTTTGTGGCACTTGTTCTCTGCCCCCCATGTGCCCCATTCCTCATCATTCATGTTACCTGCTCTGTAGCACTTGCTCTCTGCCCCCGATCTCTGCCCCCAATGAGCCCCATTCCTCATCATTCATATGACCTGCTCTGTAGCACTTGTTCTCAGCCCCCGATCTCTGCTCCCCATGTGCCCCATTCCTCATCATTCATATTACCTGCTCTGTAGCACTTGTTCTCTGTCCCCGATCTCTGCCCCCAATGAGCCCCATTCCTCATCATTCATATTACCTGCTCTGTAGCACTTGTTCTCTGCCCCCCAATGAGCCCCATTCCTCATAATTCACATTAGCTGCTCTGCGCCACTTGCGCTATATCCATCTTCTTTCTCATTTCTGCCCACCCTAACATCAGTGGCTGGCTGAGAAGAGGAAGATCAAGCATCCCAAGGACTGCTCTCCTCCTCTGGGATCAAAAGGGATCAGTGGCCAGTGTTAGCCTGGCCCCTTGTGGAGGCTTGGCGTTGGCACACCGACTCTGCAGAATGGGGGCAGGGATGGGACAAATGCGCCCCATGCTGCATACAGGAGCATGAACGGCACTGCCACTGGCATCATTGCACACCCTTTCTCTGTGCCAGGGAGAAAAATGGGGATGAAAACACTGGTGGCTGGATGATGGAAGTTGCCCACAGGTCCCGCTCCCCAACTAGCTGGGTTCACTGGCCCAAACTGGATCCATTCCTCGGTAGGGGTCTGGGTCCCCCCCCCCATGGACCCAGACAGGGGGGCAAGCCCTGGGGGAAGATGGCTGGAGAGTCCCAGTGGATGTCAGGGGGATGGGACTGGGGCACCCTCCTGAATGAGGGCTGACTGGGGGCCAGAAACAAAGAAACAAATAAAAAACAATGCCCGCATTCTTCTTATACATTAACTGCTCTGCAGCACTTGCTGTCTCTCCTCTGAGATCTTTGCCCCTCCACAAACCTGCTGTCATTCACCATCATTCACATTAGCTCTTGTTCAGCACTTGCTGCCCCCTTTCCCCAATCTCTGCCCTCCCAAAATGCCACCATTTACTGTCGTTCCCATTCCTCCAACCTTGCCAAGTCCGTTCTCATCCTTTCCACACCTCCTTGTGTAGCAACCCTGTTGCAGATCTTTGTGTCATCTGCAAAGAGGCATACTTTTCCTTCCAGTCCCTCTGCAATGTCACTTATAAAGACATTAAAAAGGACTGGACCCAGTACTGAACCCTGCGGTACCCCACTTGTAACCCCCCTTTCTTCAGAGTGGACTCCATTTACAATTACCTTCTGTATCCCGTTGTCCAGCCAATGTTTTACCCAGGCTATCACCCTGGGACCCACTCCCAGGCTGGTTAATTTGATTATTAATATTTTGTGTGGGACTGTGTCAAATGCCTTGCTAAAGTCTAGGTAGGCCATGTCCACAGCCCCTCCCTGGTTTGCTACTTTGGTCACCCAGTCAAAGAAATCAATTAGATTCATCTGAAATGACCTTCCCATTGTGAACCCATGCTGCCTTGGGTCCTGTGCCCCACTGGCCTCTAGGTACTCAACAATTCTTTCCTTCAGAAGTGATTCCATCACTTTCCCTACCACAGATGTCAAACTGAGGTCTGTAGTTTCCTGCCTCTGTCTTGCTCCCACTTTTGTGAAAGGGAATCACATTCGCCTTCCTCCAGTCCTCAGGTACCACACCATCCTCCCATGATTTATTAAAAAGGGTAGTTAGTGGTGTCACTAGTTCTCCCCTTAATTCTTTTAGAATTCTGTGGTGAATTCCATCAGGCCCCATTGCTTTGTCCACCTTCAGTTTTAGGAGTTCTTTCAGAACCCTTTCTTCTGTGAAAAGACTGGGATCTACCCCCCTACCCAGAGTGCTTCTGTTAATTGAATTAGGCACCTCTCCCTCCTCCTTTGTGAATACTGAGCAGAAGTATTTGTTCAGTATTCCTGCTTTTTCACTGTCCCTCTCTGCCCACCCACCGTCCCTTCTATTCAGCCTCACTATCCCTCCTTTTGTCTTTCTACGCTCCCTGATGGAAATATAAAAGGTTTTATCCCCCTTCTTAACTGAGTTGGCTATCTTTCCTCAGTTTGGGCCTTTGCTATTCTGTCTTCCCTCCGCTTCCTTCTGCCTTAACTGGTACAGGTCTCTGTCCTCGCCTTCTGTGTTTCTTATACTTTCTAAATGCTATCTTTTCTCCCTAACCTCACACCCCTTTTGAGAACCATAGTGGCTTTTTTTTTTTTGATTTGTTTATTTGCTTCACACAAAGGCTTGTTGCTTCTGTGATGGCAGTTTTGGTGTTTCCCCATTGTTGCTCCACCCTCCTTCTAGCCTGTTTGCTAGTGCTTTTGTAAGGCACTCTCCCATCTTGCCAAAGTCAGCCCTCCTGAAGTCCAGTACCCTCACTTTTGTATGGCTTGACCCTGTAGCTGAGTTTATCATGAACCACACTGTTTGGAGATCACTTGTTCCCAGATGGCTACCCACTTCTAGATCTGAGATCCTCTTACTGTCCCCATTTGAGAGTACGCGGTCTAAGATTGCTCCCTCATGAGTGGGTTGCAAAACTAGCTGTCTGAGGCATGCCACCTGTAGGGCATCGAGAATGGCCCTGCTCTTGGATGTGGCTGCAGCAAAGGTGCTCCAGTTAACATCTGGTATATTCAGGTCCCCCATCAATAGTATCTCCCCTTTCTCTGCCATTCTAAGGATGCCTTCTATCATATCCTTGTCCATTCCCTCTCCCTGACATGGGGGTCTGTATACAACCCCTGTGCAGATTAAGGTGCCATTTCCAGTCTCTAAGATGACCCATAGTGCCTCCTCTCCTCCCCGTGTTTTTTTTGTTTGTTCGGTTGCTTTTATCCCTTCACTTACATAGAGAGCTACTCCTCCCCCTCTTCTACCCTCCCTGTCTCTCCTGTAGGTTGTGTACCCTGGTATGTTAACATCCCAGTCATGGTTCTCTGTGTATCATGTTTCTGTGACTGCTATGATATCCAAGCATTCCTCTTCCATCAAGGCCACAAGTTCAGGGAGCTTGTTGCCCAGAGTACGGGCATTGGTACTTATTACCCTCCATTTCTTGATGGCCTTCCCCCTTTTTGCCCCATCCCTGTCCTTACTGCCTTTGTCATTTTTTCCATTTACCCCAGCCCTCTCCCTATCGACATCTCTATCTTGGTGTTTACCTCACTTACTACCCTGATTTTTTTTGGGGGGGGGCTAGGATTTTCCTGCTCCTTTCCAGTGCCTCCCCCCATGGCTAGTTTAAATGCTTGCCAATGCAGCATTTAAACCTATCACCTAGGATCCTGGTTCCCCTCCTGGACAGATGCAGACCATCACGCCAGTATAGGCCAGCATCATTCCAGGTGGACCCCCAGTCCCCAGTGAAGACAAATCCCTGAGCTCTGCACCAGTTTTTCAACCACTGATTGAATCCCATAGTGTGGATCACCCTAGCCTCATCCATGCCATAGACAGGCAGCACCTCCGAGAAGGTTACCATGCGTGCTACTTGTTTAATGCCACTCCCCAACTCCACAAACTCTTTTTGCACTGCTCTGACCCCTTTCTCAGCCAGGTCATTTGTCCCTAGTATGACAATGACATCCAGCTCCCTTCCCGTGCTGCTGCTCCAGCGATCCTGAGGATTCGCTCCCTGTCCTTCCAAGCCATGGCACCTTACCTCCCTCTCCCCTTTCTCTCCCAGTTCTACCCCCTAACAATGGTGTCCCCCACCAGGAGTTGTTTCCTTCCCCTGTGGGGTCCCATACCACCCTCCTGTGGGTCTCCTCTGTGGAGGTTCCTAGCATCCTCCTTGGTCTCCACTGCGGGGGCCTCCATAGAGGAACCACACTTTGCCAAACTGGCATATGAATTGTGGAGAGGTACAACTGGAGGGATGCACCTCTGTTCCACCACCTTCACCCTCCCTGAGCCCACTGTGGTCCACCCGCTCATCTTTCTTGGCAACCTCTGAGGCAGCAGCAGTGGCCCTGGTGGTCCCTGGGTGGGAGAGGAGGTCCCCCAAATCCTGGCCAACTCAGCCTGGATATGAGCAGCCTCCTCCCTCAGCCCAGAGAGGTGCCTGCAGATGGGACAACACCGCATCCTCCAGAATGTCTCCCCGATGACTGCTGCTCCACAGCTACTGCACTGCACCACTTCCATCATGTCTTATTTCTGGCCCCTTAACTGTTGTTTGGAATACTTACTCTTTCCTCTGTTTATTTTTTCTCCCTATTTGCTTACTGCCTCTATGCCTTTTAAGCTCCTGGTCTTCCTATTCTGAGACAAGAAGTTACTATATTTCTCAGTAGTCTCCTTACTTGCTCAGAGTCAGACCTCCAGCAGCTAGGGGGGAAGGAGAGCTACTCTTTTCCTTCTAGGATTGTGTGTCTTTTGTGGCTCTGTGATCACTCACTTCCTGCTCCCAAACAGGAAGTTCCTGTTGTAAGTCAAATCCTGTGCCTATTAAAGTAGAACTGGGGGTGTAGGGGAGGGAAGGAGGGCACTATAGTCCCAGTAGAGAAGTACAGTTATAACAGCATCTCCTTCTTCTTGCTGTTCTCTGCCTGTTCTCTGGCAGAAGCTATCTAGGGCAGTTTTTAAATCTGGCTTTAACCTGGCTTCCTTCTAGCTACGTCACTCCCCTTACTTCACAGCTCTTTCTACACTTAGTTAATTGCACAGATAACAATTCCCTTCAGCCACCTGAGACAAACACCTAGATATCTGCACAGATAACAATTCATTTCCGCCAACTCAGACAAACACACTAACTTTTTTTGGTTTGTTTTTACCCTAAATTGAAGGTCCCAGTAGTAGGTTTCATTTCAAGTCCTCAGGCAGCCTTGCTTTGAATTCTGGCACCTTTTCTAAGCGGTCCTGCCTTCCAAGTTGTGATTGAATTTCTACCTCAACTTACTTCTGCACTATTGCAGACTAGAGGAGACCGCAAAAACCCCTGTGCAGACTGACTTAAATGTGCCTCTGTCCAGCCAAGCTGTGAACTAATCTGTGCCTTGCATGGCAGCTCCTTGGTGTGTATAGCATTTCTGTGTGCACTGCAATCTTGGAGTTTATGGTGCTGTTTCTCATTTAACTGTATGCTCCTAGCCAGTTTTTCTGTAAGAGACACTGAAGTCAAATTTTCTCCCTCCCCCACGTCTTATTAAATGCTTGTTCCTTGGGGGCGGATATTCTTTTTTCTCCTCAGTGATTGGACCATTTCTTCTGGTGTGAGGATCTCAAGGCAGCTAGCTTGTGAATTTCATTGTTGGATTGCCCCAGTAAGCTAGTGAATATCTCCACACTTAGCAAAAGCCTTAATAAGGTTTCTAGTTGCAGCTCTATATCTCTGCCTGCTGGATAGTTTCATCCTTGGACTTAGTTACTGTCTCACTCCTGCAGTCAACTGCACATTTGCTTCAGTCCCGTCTCCAGTCCTGAATTCGCTGCTTTCTCTTTTTCCCTAGTTCTACGTTCCCTTCTTTTCCTTACCAGTGTACACTATGGGGGTGATCTCACTTCACTGCAGCTTTGTAGGAGTATTTTTCCTTCTGCTAGCCCTTCAACTCTCAGTAGATCTTCTCTGCCAGACATCTACTGACTCTGGCTACTCAAATAAAGCCGAGGACTGGAGCTATTGTTTCTCAAACCTAATTATCAGGGGTAATACCTCTATCCCTGAAACCTGGCTCCTAAAGCTTATCCCATTTGCTAGTATAGCTGACTACCTAAGCCATTCCCCTTTTATATGTCACTTGAGGGCAAACTCCAAACCTCTCTCCTTGAGACCTGGGTACTCCTATGTCATCTCTCTCTCTCCGGTGATATTGAACCTAACCCAGGCCCTCCTGATGGCATCGCTCCCAAGAACCCATCTTACTGGTTCACAGCAAAGGGGCTTAGGCTTGCACACATGAACATTAGAAGTCTGTCGGCTAATTTTGCGCAGCTTGAAGCCTGGATTGCTCACAATTCCCCTAACGTCTTAGGTCTAACAGAGAATTGGTTAAAACCCCTTCAGATTCGCTATGTAGGATCAATGGATATAAACTTCACAGATCTGATCATCCAAATGCTAAAAAGGGTGGTGGTGTTTTGTTTTATACCAGACAGGACCCTGACATTACAGTCCTCCCAGTTAACACTACTTCTCTATGTGAAACTATTCCTATAGTTATTACCTTAGGTCTCCCTAAGAAGCTAAATGTAGTGTGCATCTATAACCCTCCTAAAAATGGACTAACAGGCCTGACTAAGGTAACCGACCATCTTTCCTCGCTAAAGGGTAGACAAGAGCTAATTTTTATGGGGGACCTAAACCTGGATTGGCATGGGGAAAAACTCTAATCTCTATGCTGCTGAACTCAGCAGGTTACACCTGTCTCAACTGGTCACTCTTCTGACCAGACAGGCTAGTAACAGCAGTCTCCAGTGTCTCTAGACTGGGTCGTCTCCAACAGGACTGAGAGGATCATTGCTGTTGGAGTTTTGCCAGACTCAATCAGTGACCACTCCCCAGTTTACTGTGTTTGGAAGGCTAGGGCCCCTAAACCACCCCCAGAGAAATTATTTTCAGGGAATTTTCAAAAATGGATGAGACAGCCCTAATCATGGAGCTACAGAACACGGACTGGGCATCTCTATATAATACTTGTAATACGGAACATGCTGCTCAGTACCTCCTTACAATGCTTTTGAACCTTCAAGACAAATATATCCCAGTAAAAAGGTGCCATATCCAGGGATCTGCTACCCGCTGGTTAAATTCTTAACTCCTGTCCTCTCTGAAAAAGAGGGATAAAGCCTGGAACAAAGCTAAGCTAACCCAGTCCCCATCAGATTGGGTGGAGTACAGAAGACTCCAAAACCTAAGTAAGGTTTCCGTCAGATCTGCTAAGGGTAGTTACTACTGTCAGCTCCTTAGTACCTCTGTCAGTGACTCTCGTGGTTTTTGGAGTCATGTTAACACCATCATGGGAAAAACAAGTGCAATATCACCTCTGATATGGTCATGGATGGCTGTAATTGCAATAACCTGCTCACTATCACTGAGGCTCTTAACTCCAGATTCACTGACCTCTCCTTCTACACTGCACCTCCTGGGCCTTTACCTGTCACTCCGCAGGACAACCTTAAACCTTCCAACCCATCTTCACCCTTCACCCAGTCTCTGAGAGTGAAATCTTACACTTACTGAAGTCTATCTCTCCTGCTGGATCAGCAAGGGCAGATGGACTCTTACCAAAATCCCTAAGAACTGTTGCACCGTTTAAAGCTTCTCCAGTGACTAGACTTTTCAACCTGTCTCTTCTTACATGACATGTCCCTTCCCTCTGGAAGACTGCTTGAGTTGTATCAGTCTACAAAAAGAGGGACACCACTAACCTGGATAACTACCACTCTATTGCTATCCTCTCCACCCTCTCTAAAATACTGGAGAAAATTATTGCTACCCAGATCTCAGACTACCTCTACTCCTTCAAACTCCTCACCCCTGACCAATATGGTTTCCGACATGGGCACAGTACATCCACTGCTCTCATACAGTTTACAAATGATGTCAGACTCGCTATAGACAAAGGCTCTCTCACTGGGGCTACTTTTGTTGATCTTACAAAAGCGTTTGATTTAGTTGACCACCCGCTGCTCCTAACAAAGTTGTCATCCCTAGGCTTCTCTACCTCTGTCACTGCCTGGTTCCAAAATTATCTTTCGAAGCATCGACAATTTGTCCAGATCGGAGATGCTAAGTCCCCCTTGCTCCTACTTGGACTGGAGTACCCCAGGGTTTGATTCTTGGTCCTCTCCTGTTTACAGTCTTCATAAACGACATCCCACCACTCAGTGGTGCTTGCTCAGGTCTGCTATATGCCGATGATCTTGTTCTTTACTCATCCTCCTCAAACCTCTCAGATATCAACCTGAATCTCAATAGTAACTTCAATACCTTTCAGAGCTGGCTATTACAAAACAAGCTTGTCTTAAATAAAAATAAAATGGTGACTATGCTCTTCAGCTCAGGTTCAAAAATTCGGTCCTGCACCCAACCATTAAGTATCAGAGCACTTGATGGCTCTCCCCTTAACACAGTTACCTCTTTTAAATACTTTGGAGTAACCCTTGATTCCACCTTGGATTTTGACCTGCACCTAGCCTCAGTCATTAAATCCGTCAATATTCAACTTGGGCTGGCATATAAGGTGAGACATAGCTTAACATCCACGGTGAGGATGGCCATTGCACAGGGGATCCTGAGACCCAAATTGGCGTATGGGTTAATAGCCTTTCTGGCAACTACTGAAGGGTTCCTCCAAAAGTGGGATGTCTGCTACAACAGCATTTGCCGTTTTGCTCTGTCTTTATCCAAAGTTACTCACCGATGCACAATATACTCCAGTCTGTGATGGTTTACCCCCTCAGCCTTCTAACAGTTTACTTCCTACTGTTTTATAAAGAATATAATCTCCTTCCAGATACCTGACAAATTGGCTCTACTGCTCAAACCTGTGACCTCTGCCTACCCACTGAGATCAGCTGACAAATCCCTTCTTGTCCAACCGAGATGTAAAACCAAAATGGGGGAGAATGCTTTCTTTAGCTGGGCCCCTAAACTATGGAACTCCCTTCCACAGAATCTATGAATCTCCCCTTCTCCATACAGCTTTAAACAGGAGCTTCATATGGCTCTTCTAAGCTCTGAACCCTGCTCCTGTTCTCTATCCACCCACTCCTGTACTGGTTCCTCCTAGTTGCCTACCAGCTCCAACCTCTACTACTCTCAAACCTGCCTGGAAATCTTGCTATTTCCTCTCTTCTAGCACTTACTCAGTAGTTGTATGACATGACTGTTAGTTATTTGCATTTATATTTCTGTTTTGTTACTACATATAGATTCCTGCAAATGTACTGTCACTGCTGAAAATTTTATGTAACTGTACTATGTCTGACTTCTACTTGTTCCCATGATGTTTTCTTGTATCTACTATTGTGTACATACCCTTTGTTGTAATCTCCCGGGTTGTACCTGAAAATAGGCAGCTATGCTGTCTAGTGTACCTACCCCGGTAACAAAAACTAAATAAATAAATAAAAATAAATCATATAAACAAAAGAATTAATATAAAAAACCTTTTACAATAGCACTTTTCAAGTTGCAAATTCTGACTACACTGAAAATGCGATAGAAGAGGGCCTCACTTCTAATATGTAAAGCAATTCAGACAAAAGCGGTTCTAACACTTATTTTTTAAAGCCCTTTTTTGAATGTTTAAGGTAGGAAGAAAGATCAAAATGGCATTCAATCCTGGGGCAAAAATTGCCCCAAGTCAGAAGGTCCAATAAGTCTATCGCATTTTCAGTGTAGTCAGAATTTGCAAATTGAAAAGTGCAATTGTAAAAAGTGTTTTATATTAAGAATAAATTAATTCTTTTGTTTAGTTGGTTCTCCCTTTCATCCTCCATGTCGGCACATGTTAAGGCAGGGTTATGCCACTATTAAGAGAAGTGTGGCACAATGCACATAACGTGCCTTTTACTATTGTCCTTGGCACATACTATGCACCGTTATGTGTGGGCCTCTTGAAAGAAAAGAAAAAAAGACAAATTATGAAATTATATAAGAGTGTCATGATGCCTACTATATTTTGAATTACTGAAGTGCTGGAGTGACCTACAAATACCGGAGACTATGACCTTTCTGATGTCACTAATAAAATAATTTTGGGGTAACTGAATTAAACAAAATGAATTATAATTTGCCATTTATCATAATAAATAATACATTTTAATAAGTAATGGCTTGAATAACCCCTTATAGCATCAGATCATTGTCCTTGTACCTCTATTGTGTTATGTTATTTTTATTATTTTCACATTAATTTTTCTCACTGTGATGTAACTGTTTCTTTAAATAATGCTGTATTTAAGTCATTCACTTGAGGTGTATGGCCGTCCCTGAGGAAGCATGCATGCGTGAAACCGGTCAGGCCTTTTGGAGTGTGTAGCACCTATGTGGCACTTGACTGCGTTTTTTGTATTTTGCCTTTGCTTTTCGGCAAAAAAATGCAGTTTTTGTATTTTTAAACAGTGGATAGTGCGCTTATTTCATATGTTGAGTATTTTGAAGTCTGAGGAGCACATCGGTGAGTGCAGCCTGATTCCTTGTTGCTTCATCTTCTGTATGGAAAAGGACAGCTCCTATACTCATAGGACTAGCATCACAGGCCAATGTGATAGGTAAGTTAGGGTCATAATGAGTTAAATTATTCACATCTGTCAGACAGAGGTTGACGGCTTGAACTGCCTTACTGTGGCCCTTGGTCCACTTCCACGGAGTACCTTTATGTAACAGTTCATTTAGGATAGCACATTTAGTGGCTAAGCCAGGTATGAAACGGTCATAGTAGCACACCACACCCAAGAATGAGCGCAACTCTGAAACATTCTGTGGTTCAGGCATGTGCACAATGGCTTCCACCTTTTCATCATTTGGACGAATTCCATCTTTGTCAATAGTGTGACCTAAGTATGTGACATTTGGTTGACAAAATTGGCATTTTTCTCTCCTGAGTCTGAATCCACTCTTCTGCAATCTCTCTAAAGTCTTTTGTAAGTTAAGTAAATGTTCTGCTTCTGTCTTGCCCGTGACAATGATGTCATCCAAATAATAAGCAACACCTGGTATATCACTCACCGTTTGCTCAATCACTTTTTGAAAAATAGCCGGTGCGAAACTAAGGCCAAAATATAACTGTTTGTACTTGTACAGTCCTTGGTGTGTATTAATCACTACCAGTTTCTGAGAGTCTGTATCCAGCTCCACTTGAAGGTATGCATCAGTGAGGTCCAGTTTAGAGAACCCCACACCATCATTCAGTCTGTGAAAAAGTTCCTCAGGTAAGGGTAAAGGAAATACATCTGTGCTAAGTACTGGATTAAGTGCCACCTTAAAATCTCCACATATTCGAACCCTACCACCTGGTTTAGATACCACCTCAATTGGAGTAGCCCAATCTGAACGTGAAACCTTTTCCACACCTGCTTTTTCCAGTCTGTCCAATTCTGTGGTTTACAAAATTTAGGGACTGCATTAGGCTTTGTAACTAGCTTTGCTTTAGCTGTTGTGCAACATCCCAGGCCTTTCCACAACTCTGGATACATGTCTAAAATCTCCCCAAGCTTGGGCGGATTACTGCTTTGTGGTACCTGGACAGCAGCAAGTAGGCCAAAATCTGCTGGACCAATATGAATGTTTAGAGGAACTTGAGCATCTCTGCCCAAAATGTTGACACCCGATTTTTAAAAAGGAAAAGTTAAAGGTGTACTAGGAGAATCAGTCCTGTGTATTAAAGTGGTAAACAAGCCCAGTGGCTGAACTGGTTGCCCTTCAAATGCACGCAGCAGCTTACTACAAGGAGACAGCTGTAGCTTATCCAGATCAGACCATGTTTGATGATTAATAAAAGTAACTGGGGAAGCAGAGTCTACCATTAAATGCAACTGATGCCTCAGTTGTGGCAACTGAAGTAACACATAGAAAGGAGGAACAGCTTTAGTCTGCATTTGTGGTGCAATAGGAACCACTGCACTGTCTGTGCTCTCCGAATTGACCATTGCAGTTCTCCTGCTCCTGCAAACCTTGGCAATATGTCCCTGATGTTTACATGCATGACACTGAACTTCTCTGAATTTGCACTGGTCCCTGCTATGCTGAGAAGACCCACATGATGTACATTTGTACTGGCCATGCAGTTTGGGTGGAGTGTTTGAATTTTTCTTTGAAAACAGTGGTTTAGGCTTAGGTTTGAGCTGTTTCAATTTGGGGTTTACTGCAGTTACTTGTACCTCATTTTCAGTGTCCATCTTAGCATGTGCTTCATTTTCTGCAGCCTCATACATTTGTGCCAAATGTAAAAGTTCATCAGCAGACTTCTTGACACTTACAGAAAATAACTGCTGAATTCGATGTTCATTATTCAACCTCATAACAAACTTATCAGCTAAATTAGATTCAAGATGCTCCCTGCTCCACTCACACGTGAGAGTTAAGCGTTTGATCTCAGCCAAATAAGACTGTAATGACTGACCTGGTTTCTGCTGGTAACTATTGAATTTATAACTTTCAGCCCTTGCAAAAGTTGTGAAACTGTATTGTGCATTCAATTTAGCTTTTAGTTCTTGATATGACAAATCCTTCGGCCGGTCCGGTGCACACAGTCATAAAAGTTTGAAGGTTTCACTCCCCTAGAAAGTACAAAAAGCAGTTTGAATAAGCTCACCTTGTAGCTGGACATTTGCAGATTTTATGGCAGGATTAAGTAATAACTACTGATCAAACCATCTGGATCATGTATTCCAGTCCGTTCCTGTAAAAATCTCAAAGCTGGCTGAAGTTTCCATGATATAGCACAGTTCCAAATTGCTTACTTGCCTCCAATGCAGAAAGTCACAAAATAGTGTAAATCAGTAAGCTGGAACTATGAAAATGTGCACCATCCTGGTCGCCAGTTTGTTGTATGTGGTGGCTGAAAATAAGTACCTTAAACACATCAGGGTCTTGGTAATAAGAAAAAACATGCACCACACAAATTTAGGCCTTCTCTGTTTACTTCTGTTCAGCACAGATATAATGGGAAACTGTTCTCAACAAACACAGACAGGAAGAGTCACAGGAAGTAGACTTCTTAAAGCTGTACTACACATAACACTGTGCATGAAAAGCACTATATAAATGCTGATTCTTCTTCTTCTAAATTAATTCAATTAGGCGGGGGATTAAATAGAAAAAAATCCCTCTCTTGAATATGACTTAATCCAATGACCTCAAAAAATAACAACACAGTTTCCCCTTAACAGACAGTGTCAGCCTAACTCTATAAATAGAAATAAAGTAAAATAAGCTGGGCAGAATGAAGGCTGTCTATTCCAAGACCCCCATCTCAACCCTATTTATAACGTGTTACTAACAAGTTCTGTAAACCCAGCTCAGATCAGATGTAAAAATAACATTTTAACCAGATAGAACCTTCTGAGTGCTCTACCAGGTATAATAATTGTTCTGATTAATATCCAGAAAGAAAGTAAAACAGAACATCTCACTGAGTTCAGGGTCTTATAATAATCCAAGGGATTGTTTGATTCACTACTCCTGAGCACTCATGAGAGATCCTGGTAAATTAAATATCTTGAGCCCTTTTCAAACTAAAATATTAAAAAATACTTGCAGGACTGGATATTCAAATTGCGCCGGGCAGGGGCGCAAGCCCAGGAGCAGTGCAACTGGGCTGCACCAGGGCATGGACCAGGTGATTTTCAACAGTGATGCGCCACAGCACAGCACCCTTGAATATGTCACTGAAGGCGCACGCACTGCACACAGTGCAGTGGCAGATCAGGAGCAGGGGGATGCACCAGCACAAGTGCAGTTGCGCTAGGTGCATCAACCATGATATTCAGCACTGGGCATGCAAATGAGGCCATTATGCATGCAGGGCACAAATGGGGCCATCTGCATGTCATTATGGCCCCATCTGCATGCGGTGCGTCGATGCCCGGCGTTTGTGACTGGCGTCCTGCCAGGCTGCAGCCGTTGGGGACCGATGTCCTGTGGTCCCATAGGGTGCCCCTTACTCCTCAGAGCACCGCCAAGGGCAGAAGCATCGGAGCAAACCCTGGCAGCCCAGTGGAAATACCCTCTTCGCCCGATCGCAGGCATAAACAGATGTAAATCCCTGGTGGTCCAGTGGAATTCCCCCCAGTGCCCGATCATGGGCATAAATAGATGTAAATCCCTGGTGGTCCAGTGGAATCCCCCCCAGCGCCCAATCGCAGGCATAAATAGATGTAAAACCCTGGTGGTCCAGTGGAGACTCCCCCATCGCCCGATCACGGGCAGCAATATATGTACATCCCTGGTGGTCCAGTGGAATCCCCCCAGTGCCCGATCATGGGCATAAGTATATTTCACATCCCTGGTGGTCCAGTGGAAACCCCCCCCATTCCCCGATCACAGGTGGAAATGGCAAAAGAAGTCCTGGTGGGCCAGCAGTACCCCACTGCCCACTGAGGACCCCCGACACCCAGCACCCCCTCAGTCAGTGGCGTGCAGCAGCATCTCGCCCAAGATGCCTGCCTAACTGCTATGATACTGTACAGTATCGATTTAGGGTTCTATTGGTCCAATATGTGACCAATGGGTATGCAGACCATACTGTACTACATAGGCCCGATATGCGAATGAATACATTCATTCCCTACTATATCTTCCTTCTGGCCAGCATGAGGGGTGGGTAATCCTGGGTGACATATACCCTTCACCCATCCAGACTGAGGTCCTTCTTTCCCCATGCTCATCGATAGATTTTTTCCTTAGTTGGGTATCACAGGAACTTAATAAGGATCAATCTGGGGGAGGCCTGTTTTGGTTTCAGAGCAACTGCCCGGTGGGCCCTTTCAATTTCAAGGGCAAAATCTTCATCAAGGGCTAGCTCCTTGTGGAGCCAACAGTCTATCTAGTCCTCCATATTGTCCTGCTCCACTCCTTCGGGTGTACCGAATACCCTGATGTTGTTCCGTTGGGCTCAGGCTTCGGCATCCTCAGCCCAAAGGGTCAAATCTCTTTCTCTCTTATGTAGGTAGGCCAGAGACTGGCCGAAGGCCATGTGTTCATTCTGCACTACCTCCAACTGGGATTCCACAGTAGTAGTGCAAGCCTCCAGTTTTTTTAGGTCCTTTTGCAATCCAGTGATTTTTGAATCAATTCTGTGAAGGATCTTTAACATGCGGTGACCATCTGCCTTTGTAAAATTAGTAGTAGTGTCCGACCCAGAATCATCCTCTTCATCTGCCAATGCGGTAAGTGCTGAGGACCTGGACGGAGTAGGGCTGATAGGCCGCTGATCCACTGAAGCGTTAGGTTGCCACCATGTGCTGAAATAGGTTGATTTTTTAGTTTTGCCCATACCCTCAGTAGCGGAGGCAAGGAGATGTTGTGATTTATTGAGGTGAGAAACCGCCGATGATGACTGATTATGTCAAAATTGCACCCGGGATCATGGAGCTCTGCTTCAGGCAGCCATCTAGGTGCGTGACGTCACCAGAAGTCGCTGTTTGCCACTTTATCCTTCCTCTCACTGACCTGTGCTCTCCCCCCCCAAAAAAAATCGGTAGCATATTAAGTCCACGGGTGTAATAGTAGCATGTTATATATCTTGTAGTGAAAATCGTGAAAAATGGATATGCTAAGGAGAGATAATAGTGCTGATGTGGTACTGCATATGTAGGATGCCTGAACCGTGTGGTGTTAAATTGTTCACGCCATCAACATCGCGTTGGGATGATGTACACTATGTAGTTTAAGTATGTGAGTGTGTACTGCCTAACTGTGCAGGCAGCATAGTGTAGAGGTTAGAGTCATGACCTGTGAATGGACTTGCTACATCCAGCAGCCTTGTTTCAATCCTGACAGCTTCTTTGTTTTGTTTTCTTTGCTGTCACCCCGAGTTGGAATAATAAATCTGGCCCCCAGCTCCCCCGGTGTTCGTCCTCCCTTGTTTTCACTATTTAAACTGCTGTGTGGTGCTTTGAGTCCAGTTAATGTGCAATGTTTTGTGGTTCCAGCGGTTTTCCTTGTAAGCTCTGCTTTAGCAGTGTGGTATCACTCTACGGTGTTTTTGCTGCTCTGTTTGTTGCTGCACTGTTCTGTATTTAGCTGACTTGACATGGCGCTCCCCCTCCCCCCAATGACTGTCATTCTCCATATACTTTAACCACTCTGAGGAACTACCCTCTCCCCCTTCCCAATTCCTCCCTCATCTCTGAGCCCCCCCAACTGATTGCTATTCTCCATATACTGTACATCAAACACTCTCCGGCAGTTGCTTTCTCCACCCCACCCGAGTTCTTCCCCCACCTTCTGCCATTTCCCATACTTTACAGTATCTGCTCTAGTCCACTTCTTCTCTCTCCCTACCATATCTGCCCATTATCCTACCACTTCTTACATTACTTCACATTACTCTCTGTGTTCCACTTCCTCTCTACGTCTTCCCATCTTTACCTTCAGCCCTAAAATGCTGCTTATATTACTGTACCTTAACTGCTCAGCATTTGCTTTCCACCTGTCTTCTACCCCATATGACACTCCCAACATCCTCCTGTTCTCAATATATCTTTGCAGCTCTGCATAACGCGCTTTCTCGCCCCTCCTTCATCTCTACTCTTCAGAAAACCCTGCCCTTCATCATCTATCTGCTCTCACTTATTTGCTTTCTATCCCTCCCCTCCCAATCCCTTGTGTATCAAAGTAGGACAACTTTGTAAATAGGGCTGCAAAGTCCAAACAAGGCTGTCCTGTTTAAAAATATAGATTTTAACTGGCCCAGTGGCACTGAGGGTTGAGAAACTGGATGCAACACCTCGCACTACATCGGTGACCCGAGTACAGGAATGAGCCTGGGTTATTGGGTGTCTGCCAGGGGGAAGGGAGGGAACTGGATTGAGCAACCACAAGGCAGCTCTCCTCTCCCAGGGAAGGGCCCAGTCGCTCCCACCATATGGCTATCCCAGGTGGAGGCCTGAGGGTAGTTCAGGCAGTGAGCGGCAAGAATTGGGGGGTGCTGCGCATTGTGGCATGCTTGTGCCCCCACATGTGCACAACCGCAGGAGGGAAGAAATAAGGAGCTGGCAAGCTCCATGACGGTGCCACAACCAACACCTCAGTCTTTTCCGAGTTCAACTTTAGCCAACTGGAATCCATCCACTCCTGGATTTCTGTGAGGCAGCTATTAAAGGCTGAGAGAGCTCCATCTTGGTCAGGTGCAAAAGAGAGGTAGAGCTGGGTATCATCAACATAGCAGTGAAACCTCAGCCCATACCTTCTTTCAATGTCTCCTGGTGATGGGGATACCAGCTGAGGCCAAAGGTGAGCCCCTCCTCCCGAGGGGAGAGTCCAGAGCCAGCTGCCTGCCAGTGCCCAGAAACGGGGCCATAAAATGTAGACTGAAAAAATAAAAAATAAAGATTTTATCATCATCATCATCATTCTCCTCTCCCCCCAACATGTTGGCATTGTACCTACATTTACTTTCACAAACAAATGGAATGTACTCCAGTACACCTAAATGTAGGAATTGCATACTAATAATAATAATAATTTTATTTTTAAGGCGCCTTTCAAGATATCAAGGCGCCTAACAAATTTAAAAAAACACATCCATTATCCAGATCATAAAATAGTATAAGACAGATAATCCATTACAAAACTAATCATCCACCAAAGGCTTGAACCCACAGGTGCGTTTTTAAAGCTTGTTTGAATCCCTCCACGGTCGTGCACTCCTGTAACCGACGGGGTAGAGAATTCCAGAGGGTTGGGGCCATGTGCATAAATGCCCGGGCCCCAGAAGATTTCAAACACACCCTTGAAATCTCTAGCAACCCCTCGTCAGCTGAGAGAAGCAATCGTCCAGGGCAATAGGGGACCAGAATCTCTTTCAGGTAATCCGGGCCTAGTCCATGTAGGGCTTTAAAAGACAAAAGACTGACTTTAAAGGTGATCCACCACTCTACCAGCAGCCAGTGCAGTCCACGCAGTACCGGCATAATATGACAGGATCTAGAAGTTCCCGTCAAAAGCCAGGCTGCAGTGTTCTGCACTAGCTGCAAGCAGCGGATTTCCACCCCAGGTAGCCCTAGGTAAAGGGAGTTGCAGAAATCAAGGCGCGAGGACACAAAGGCATGGACCAGCGTAGGAAGATCACCGGACGGAACAAGGTGCTTGATCCTGGAGATATTCCTCAGGTGGTAAAAGGAGGAATTGATGACAGCTGACACCTACGAATGCAGAGTCAGCCCCTCGTCAAAAATTACCCCCAGGTTTCGCACCCGTTCAGAGGTCAGGAGTGATACACCTCCAAGAAAATGCCCTGAGGGCGAACCCACCCCCGGACCCCCTATCCGGCACGCCGGATCCACAACCAACGCCTCAGTCTTTTCCAAGTTCAACTTTAGCCAATTGGAATCCATCCTCTCCTGGATTTCTGTGAGGCAGCTATTAAAGGCTAAGAGAGCTCCATCTTGGTCAGGTGCAAAAGAGAGGTAGAGCTGGGTATCATCAGCATAGCAGTGAAACCTCAGCCCATACCTTCTTACAATGTCTCCGAGGGGCAGCATGTACACTGTGAACAACATGGGGGACAGCACTGAGCCCTGAGGAACCCCACAAGACAGAGAAACTGGGTCCGAGGAATAAACCTGGACACCACTCTCTGAGTTCTTCCCGTGAGGAAAGATGTAAACCACCTGAAGACTGTACCTGACAATCCACAGATGAACCTCAGGTGGTCAAGCAGAACCCCATGGTCCACAGTGTCAAATGCTGATGAGAGATCTAGAAGAACTAAGATGGAACGGTTTTTCCAATCTCTAGCCATCAAGAGATCATTGAGCACCCGAACCAATGCTGTTTCAGTACTATGTCTCTTTCGAAATCCGGACTGGAAGGGTTCATAGATGTCATGGATGGTCAAATGGTTCTCCAGCTGCACAGCCATTACTGGTCCTGGATCCAAACTACAGCACATAGGGCGAACACCCTGGACAATCTGCATGACATCCATGAACTCCAGTCGGTCAAAGGTATTCCAGGAAAGCTGAGAAGTGGTGGCCTCGGGCCGATCCACAGCAACGCTCATAGAGTGTGCAGGTTGGAGTACCGCCCTGATGTCAGCCACCTTAGATGCAAAGAATCGAGCAAGTTCATCACACTCTATTTGCGAAAAGGATTTTCGAACTTGTGGACAGGCTGGGTTGCACAGTCCGTCTACCATTCGAAAAAGCTGAACTGGTTGATTCTGATCGGACACAATCTCCCCGGACAGGAACTCTGCCTTCTTACAGGTGATTGCAGATTGATAGGCTTAGTAATGATCCAACAATCTAAGGTGGTCGGCACCAAGGGCGGATTTCCATCAGCAATGCTCTAACCTTCATCCTAGTCACCCCATCTCCCTCAGAGTCCCCTCAAACCATGAGGACCGAGGGCGAAGGGAGAGAGGATAAATGTGGACAGGAGCAATGACATCCAGAGCCACTGAAACCGCCAAGTTATAGGCTGTCACGAAGGTCTCTGGATCACTGCTTGCCACTAGGAGGGGCAATAGGCCAAGTACCGCCGCCAGGCCTTGAGCTTTGCATCTACGTAAGAAGTACCTGACCATCTCACAGGGGCAGGTTTATGAAGAGGCACTAAAACTAAACCCCACAGTGTAATGATCGGACCATCCGACTGGTTCCACCCCCAAATCAGAGGCCTTGATCCCCAGGAGGAAGACTAAGTCAAAAGAGTGACCGTGTTTATGGGTAGCAGTGGTAATTATCTGTGTAAGGCCCAGAGATGTCATCAACTGGAGAAAGTGTTGTCCAAATTGCGAGAGTTCGTCATCGACCCAGGCGTTGAAGTCACCTAGGACCATCAGCCTGGGCAACTCAGATGCCATGTCGATGATGAAGTCCGCGACTTCCTGAAGGAACTGCTTCTCATCTCTGGGTGGACAGTAGATGACAGCAATCCTACAACCTACACCTGCTACCCCGGTACACTCAAATGACTCAGCCTCAACTGGTACACATTCGTGAGGTTAAGTTCAGTCTTGAAACAGACCAGCCCCCCACCCAAAGATCCAGTCTCGGCAGTGAATCACCAAGTGTCCAGCTGGAGTTAAAGCCCAAAATGGGTCCAGAGTTCTCGTCCAGCCAGGTCTCGGTGATGCAAGCCAGGTCCACCGTTCCAACAAGATCTGCAATAAATGTAGTCTTGTTTTTAGCAGACCTGGCATTGCATAACACCGCCCAAGTTGAATGAACCTCCCGGGCCACCTGAACTACCTGTCCACCAAAATTGGTAGTGCCCTTGGGTATGGAAACCAGGCATGGTGGACCACGATCCTGGTTCCATTTCACCCCAGGGCATCTTCTGGATCCTACAACCCTAATACGATGGCCCCGCTCATTCACCCTCCACTGTTCATGACCTCCTGCCCTCTTCCTCCCCCTATGGGCAATACTCAGCACCCTACAGCACTGATAAGTTGTAAACTGCAAAGGGGGGGAAGGGGCGGAGAGCAGAGGGTGAATAGCGCACAACCGTGCGGGCAGGGCTCCAACACATTCTGGTGACTAAAATATCAAAGTAACACTCCCTTAACTAAATCAATTATCTGCCTAAAAACAAATATCATACACCCCAAGAAGATAAAAGACCTAAAACTAAATAAAACATTCAGAAACTCAAACTTAAGAGTATATGTATTAAAAACAAATACAACCTCCCAACCCGTCCCAAGACAACAAAAATACCAGAATAACTATCTGAAATAAATAAAATATAACATCACAGTCACTGAGTCCAAGACAGCTGATTAGATAACACTAAAATCAGATAAGGTAATAAGTCTTTAGAGCCACTATAAGTTACAGTGGTAGGAGAAATCTACTTTTTCCAGTCCCCAGTAGCTCTTTCACCTCCAGAGGAGACCGACTGGAAAAAATCCTCAGGGACTCACACTTCCAGGACAAGACAGATAATAAGTCTTGATAAATTTTTCCTGCCCCCCTAGGCACTCTCACAGAAGAGGGGATCAAAAACAAAAGAAAATCCAACTACTTCACAGTCCACTGGCACTCTCACTGCCCGGGCTTGAAGAAACAACAGGGCACTTTCACTGCCCTCCTAAGCAAACAAATACAATTGAAAATGTAGCCATGATTAAAAACAGGAAAAGGGAGGGTTAGGGAGTCCAAAGGAGTCCTCTTCAGGGGGTAATTAGTGACTCTGACGCTGGAGGGGGCCCCGAAAAATCCACAATAGGGGGTCGACCGTAAAGCCCACGGCCAGTACTACAGGTCTCCGTCCAGGCCCACAAAATAGTAGGACCAGTGGAGAATCCCTAGGGACCACCCACCATGAGCTGCCGGCTACCCGGCAAGATAGAGCCGAAGCTCCCTCCCAGCCGCTCACCCACAATCAAACCCACCAGCAGGATCGGGACCAACAACTACCTGCTCAAATCAGGCTGTCCTTCGCCCACCAACCTGACAACCATGCTTCACAGACTGTAGAGTTCCAAAAAGAAAGTCCACAGGTACTAATCCAAGATCTTCCCTTTGATTATCCAACAGGTCACCTCCTCTATAGCTCCCTCTCCCTTGACATGTCCAGTTCTTCATTGACTGGTGACCAAACAAAGCCAGATCAACCTAAACTTGCATCTTACAGGTACCAGTAATTGCAAATCCAATCCCTGGGATGAAGGTAATCTGTGTGAAATCCAACACGTCTGAACAGAGCAAATGTAACTGGCCCCATAAACCGAGTAAACGGGGGTGATACCGGGGGCGAACCGAGACAGCCCCAGTGCACACTTCGCAGTAGTCCCACCGTAACGCACCGGTATCACTCCTGGTCTCTGTAATTTGCTCTGATGAAACTCCGAGGGGGAGACTCAGAGGAGATGGTGCTCTCGGATTTAACGTATTCAGCAGGTGATGCTCCAGTGGGACTTCGACAGTACACAAAGTACATAGAAATTAAAACAAAAATGTAAATAAAACAAACGGTGGGACAAAGTGAAAGAAACTAGTAAAACAAGCTAAAAACAAAACGCTAGGCTGCCGGACCAACCGACAGCACACCCAGCCTGGTAGCCATTTTCGACCATAAACAATTCAGACTATACACTGTTGTTTTGCAAAACAAAATATGACACAAGATCAATAGAGGGCCACTGGGGTAAAATCAAACCTCAGCTCAACTAACAACAGCCTCAATAGTTGAGCTGATGATTTAATTTGACCCCAGTGGCCCTCTAAAATATTAAATAATATTTTGTAAACTTCACTCCCATTCTAATCAATGCAATGCCCCCACACTCTACAAACTCCTACATCACAAAAGATGACAGCACGGGGATAGAGCCAGCTATGATCTACATCAGGAATAGGGAAGGGATCATACGGCAGAGAATTCCCAATCCTGTCCCCTAAAGTATTTTGGAAATTAAAAATTCTGCAAATGGACTGTTTCAGTCCAAAGTAGATAAAGTTTAATATGGGGGCTTAATTACAGCACCAAAACGGATACCCTTTAACTGAATGTGCACAGTTTTCATTCATTCATTACATGTTAATTAAAGTTGTCATATGTTTTCAAATTTACAAGGCTACTGTCATCTTTTGACCCTTTTTTTTAATGTACATTTTTTCCTCCTGGGCACATCTCAGGCAGCTGTTCAGCCCTGTCCCTGCCTCCCTCAACTGGCAACTGCCTCTCCGGTCTGCCAAGCCCCATATCCCCCACAGACTGCCCCCCACTCATGGGAGGGCAGGGAAGGGGAGGGCTGTCCTCCCTCCACCCAAAGACCCTGTGTCCAGATTTGGTGGGTCGCGAGCTGGTGACAGTGTGGGGCGAAGGCAGATGGGCAAGGCTTCATATAGCCTGCGACCACCATTTTCTACTGTTTTTTCCCCGTCCCCTTGACACAGTGGGATGTAGGCATGTGCGCATGGAGGTGCATACACGCTACTTAACCGTGGCTCCTCCCTTCCACACCACTCGAGTTCTGGTGCCACCACCTGGCCTCCACCAGGTGGCCGCCAAGGAGTGAGGTAGCATCCCTCCCCACCCAGGACAGGAGAGCAGTCCATTGGATGCTCACTCTTCTCCCCCCCCCAGCCAACCCCTAGTGACCCAAGCTCATTCCCGAATGCAGGTTGGTGGTGCGGTGAGAGGTAAGGCATGTAGTGCCTCAGCCCTCTACGTTATTGGGACAGCTGTCTTTTCGGTCTTTAAACAGGTGTACAAGCATCCTTTTACTCCATCTGCACCAATCTCCATGGTTTCATTTTCAGCCCTGCCTGCTCCGTTTGAGTCTGCCATTGACATAAAACAAAGAGCAACATTCAGAGTGGCAGCGCAACTGAGATCAGCTGTTCTTAACAGACTCACTCTAACCGGTCATTTTTCCTGGCAAAACTTAGTGTCCTAATCACTGTGATGCTTTGTATAGGAGTTCATACAGACTGCTACTGCAGCTTCATGTTCGTAGAGTGATTGCAACCATTAAGACCCCTGCTCTCAAGAGCTCAGTGTCTCATGAGGATCAGATACTGGTTTAAAGAAACTGACAAAAGTGTGTTAATCCAGGTCTGCTTAGTAAATACAGCAGCAGCTCTGTTTTATATTATATTGTATTGTACATAAACTCCTCCACAGAGCATCTGAGTGACTAGGACACTGAATGTTGCTGGAAAAAAAGATTGGTCAGCACAAGCAGTCTGAACAGTTACTTTATTTCACATGTGCTGCCTCAGTGAACACCACTCCTTGTTTTACTTTTAGAACCCACATTTTCAACATTTGTCATTTTTGTGTTGCTTGCACGCATGTGCAAGAAACACATTGCTTTCAGCAGTTAGGGAGAATGCCTAAATCGTCAGGAAGTGTAACACGTCATCAGGAATCAGCTGTTTTGGTGCATTACAAGCTACCAAAACAGCTGGGATTGCATGGTGTTCCCATGGTGACGAAGCCCGGCTGCCTCACAATCCCCAGGAAGCTGACAGAAAGCTGCCGCCCGCCATTCAGTGTGCCTTCCTGGTGAAACATTTTAATAAAAAAGTAGGCAGGGTGCCCAATCCCCTGTCAGCATGACCCCCTCCCCAGTTAACTAGAATCTTCAGCTTGTATCAATAGGTAGGAAATGGGCAATTTCTGGTGGCCCAGCGGTCCTTATCTGCCGTCAAAGTCCATGTTTCTGTTGCGGCGGGGTGGCCCAATCCCGTCGGCATAATCTACCTCCCTCCATTTGTTGTTTACGGGGATGCCCAATCCCCCTTGGCTCATCGTCCCCCCACACCGTATGGCGACGGGGTGCCCAATCCTCGTCGGCTCCTGCCCCCAAACAAACTTTCATCTGCCATGCTCGAGCCCACCCCAGTGTGGCAAAAGTCTCTTTAATAGCGGGGTGCCCAACTCCGCTCCGCTCCACTGCCCCCAAACAAACAGCCTGGTGCCACGCTGGGAACCCACCCCAGCGTGGCAAAAATCCTATCGTCTGTAAAAAAAAAAAAAAAAAAAAGACCTAAAAAGAAAAAAGCGTGTCCCTCATTGATTCTCTTTCCCTCCCCAACCCGCGCCCACCCTCGTGCCCCTCCCCACCCCACCTCACCCCACACTTACCTCCGGAGTCCAGCCGACGATCTTCAGTGGACCGGGAACACGTCTGCACTCTTCAAAGCCGACCGCGAACTGAAGAAATGCCGGTAAGTTGTATAATGGCATAAATGTTTTTTTTAACTTTGGTGCATATCTCAGCCATTTTTGGGAACTTTTTCACCACATTTTCAACATGGGGTTCTTGGGGTCCCCACCTCATGAACTCGGTCACTGTCATTTTGTTATTCGGTCCCAAAAGGTGATTTCGCAGTCATTGCGTGGGCCACCTTTCTGGACTGATTAACAAAATGACAGTGTCACACTCATGAGGTAGGCTCCTCAAACCCTATGTTGAAAATTCGTGAAAAATTTCCCATAAATGACTGTGTTACGAGTGTGCGTTGTACAGTTCCTACACACAATCGTAACTTCAAGCATTTTTAATATTTTTACTCCAGATTTTCAATATTGCCATTTTACCACACCTTCTTATGAACAGTATAGCTGTCATTTTTCACATCTTGCCTGAAATGTGTTTTTGCACATGTAGCGCACAATGATGCGGTCAGTGTGTGAAATCAATGTTCAGGACACATTAAGAAAATCACAGTGACACTGTTCATGAGGTAAACCCCAAAAATCCTATGTTGAAAATTTGGTGAAAAAAATTCCCAAAAATGACTGTTTTAGTGGCGTGCGTTGTGCAGTTCCTCATAGCTCATAACTTCAGGCATTTTTAATATTTTCACTCCAGATTTTCAACATTGCCATTTTACTACACCTCCTTATGAACAGTACAGCTGTCATTTTTCACATCTCGCCCGAAATGTGTTTTTGCATATGTAGCACACAGTGGAGCGGTCGGAGTGCGAAATCAATGTTCGGGACAGATTATGAAAATCACACTGACACTGTTCATGAACAGAGGTCTTAAACTGGCTATGTTTAAAATTTGGTGACAAGTGTCCATAAAATGACTGTGTTACGAGAGTGCACCGTGCAATTTCTACGCACCCTCGTAAGTTCATGAATTCGTAATATTTTCAGTTCAGCTTTTCAACACTGGCATTTTTCCACACCTCCTTATGAACAGTACAGATGTAATTTTTCACACCCTGACTGAAATGTGTTTCACACTTATGGCACAGAATGGCACGGTCGCTGTTGGAAATCAGTGTTCGGGACAGATTAAGAAAATGACAGTGACAGTGTTCATGAGCGGCGGTCCCAAAATGCCTGTGTTGAAAATCTGTTGTAAAATATCCCCAAACTAATTACATTATGAGTGTGCATTGCGCAGTTTCTACGCACTCTCGTGACTTCACCAGTTTTTTTATATTTTCACTCCAGATTTTCAACATTGCCATTTTTTACACCTCTTCATGAACAGTACCGGTGTGATTTTTCACATCCTGTTGAAATGTGCTTTTGCACCTGTGGTGCCAGATCTAGCTGTGCAAAATCATCGCTAACAAACTGATAGTGTCACTGCTCATGCGGTGGGGTCACAAAAAGCCCATGTTGAAAACTTGGAGTAAAAATACCAAGAAACGCCCAGCATGTTAGGGTTTTCGACCATAACGCCCTACCCTGTAGGGGCTGTCAGGCGTCAGGGGTGTGATCTGGGACTGTCAACAGTAATGCTCATTCCATTCCACCCCCACCCTGCAGCCAGTGGCAGGCATCGAGGTGCGCCTTGGACCCTTTGGCCCCAGAGTTCACCCCATTCTCCTATACTGCACCCATTTCAGCGTATTTCCTTATGGAATGAGATGAGTGTAAAGCCTGAACACTCAAAAGCACACCTCGACACTAGTAAGTGTCTGCAGGGTAGGGTGAGGTGAAATGTCGTGACCGTTATGGGCGACGACCCAAAGGCACACCCCAATGCCTGTCCATCTCTGCAGGGTGGGGGTGGAGTTGGTGTCATTTCAATACTCCACTCCCATTTCTATAATGCATCTAACTCCTGCACTTCCAATGCTACTGACAGCAAGCAACATTTGGCATTGACAAATTCTTGTTTACTCATGTCATGAACATGGCAGGTGTAATTTTCAAATCCCCCTTCAAAATGTGCTTTTGTGGTTGTTCTACAAAATGACATTTCCAGTGGCATTTGATTAATGACACCTGTCATGTTCATATGCTGGGGTAACAAAATACTGTCTTGAAAATTCAAAGTCACAATCTAAGAAAACAGCAATGTTATGTGTGACTCTCTTCCAGAGTAGGGAGCACAACTGTTGAATCTTCTTCACAGTAAACTGGCCCTCCCTGGAAGGGTGACTCAGTTATCCCTTGCTGTGTCCCATTTATAAAATGATGAAAGCCTCTACCCTCCACCACAAGGACATTTTGATGCTTAAAGCCCAGAAGAGATTACTGTGCTCTTTTACCAATACCCTACTAATGGTCAATTCCCAGGATAAAATCTGCCTCAGTCAACTGTCTTTTGCCAGCACAGCCCCTAAACTCTGGAACAAGCTTCCTTCCATGGCCCAGGACTGTGCTGCTTCCACTGTCTCTAGGAAATGTCTGAAGGCTTATCTTCTTTACGGGAGTTAGTCCAATTGTTGTCATTGATGGTGTTTCACTTGCTACTGTTCAGTCTTATCCTGCACTAATATAATTCTTGTGGTTGACTGTATATCTTCGCCTAGTGAAATCTCGTCCAATAACTGAGAGTGTTAACTATGTATTTGCATTTCAACACTTAGTCTTGTCTCTATACTGCCTATACACCTAAATTTATTTATTTAAAATGTGATAATCGGGAAAGGCTCACTGAGTCGAGGCTCATTTTCAGGTGCAACCCAGGACCCAGGGAAATGAAATAAAATACAGCCATATATAGGGCTCACAGTACAGTTTTACAAGTAGAGTTAGTGCAAACATCACATCTGGTTCAAATTCAGTTACAGGGCAACACTACCGTTTTAGAGGCAGAGATATAAATGTCTATAGCATACTCTGTTCTAAGTAATTAACTCCGGGTCACCCCTAAAACAGGGACAGTTGGCCTCAGTTGGGCCTACCCAGTTATCAAAATCCAATCAATAAATTAAAATGTGATTCAAAGTATTTTATAAGGAATAAACCATGCCCGAATATAGATAAAACAAGCATTTGTCAATGCTGGATGCTTGCCACTGGTATTAATGCTGTATCAGGTCAAGGTGAAGATCCTGGGCTGTAACGGAAGATTAAGGCTTGGACATGGGGGGCAGTTATGGTGGGGCAACAACTGACAAACTGAAGGGAATTTAAAAGAATAAAAAATACAGTTTTCACCTTTCTCTGCTTGGAGTGGGGGCTAGGCTCTTAGTGTAAAGGTTCCTCTACAGCAGTGCTGCTGCAGTCTGGTGTATGTGGGTGACTTCAGAAAGGAATGTGGCTTCTATTCCCACCAGTCTGGGTGAGAACATCATAAACCTGAACTGCAGACTGTGGTAGAGCTGTGCTCTATGTTAGGAATAACTGGAGCACCCAGGGACATATTTTTCTAACCTCTCCCCTTGTCTTTCTTAGTAGTCTGCTGCAACAGTGCCATTTTCCTATCCTATTTATGTCCCATTTTATGCCTCAGTACACTGGCCACCTACCTAGGTAGTCTTCCCTCTCACTATTCATTCTCTTACATTTTTTTCTTTTCTGTCCATATGTGGTGCTGAAGTGCCTGTCATGCTGAATAAAATGCTTGACATACATATGAATAAGAAACACTGCTTAAGAATGGTGACAGAAATGCCTAGCGAAGCCCTAGACTGAGAGAGGCAGCTGGTTCTGTATTGGGAGTGAAAGGGTTACATCAACTGTCTCAAAGAACTGCTTCTATAGTTAATCTGGCAGAAGTCTCCCCAAACAGATTTATAGCTTTCTCAATTGTAGCCCACATTACAACAGACTTCGTGCAATCCAAATAGCATGCTTCAGACACAGACATTAACCTTTCCCTGCTCTGACACAGAGAGAATGAAAGTGCTGATTCATGAATGTGTCTGTCGGCACAATATTTTGAAGTCCAAGCACTTCATGCCTGAGAATGTCATAATCAGTCTTACTGATTATTGGTCAAGTCCCTTGTAGACTCTTCTGGACTGGATCACTGCAACACACCTCTCAAAACCATGTATCATACCAAAATGCTTTGCCTATGGCAAGTGTAATAAGTGTGCAAACTTAAGCTATCTTCTGGTGACACATACAAATGACTTGACCTTTGGCCTCATGGTTTATAAATCTCACCCCAGCCCCAAAATAGCTTTATTTATTTATTTATTTGCTGGATGCCCCCAGACTATTAGTGTTGGGGTATTTCAAAGCTTGGGTCGATGATGAAAACTCACTTTTTGGTCAACTGCTCCTCCAGCTAATGTCATCACTGGGCCTTACACAGGCAGTTGCCTCTGTTACTCACTTGCACAGTCACAAACAGGACTTGGTCTCCTAATTGGGTTTGACATAAGTGCAGTCACAGCTGATCCAGTTGTGTGGTTGGATCACCATGTTGTATTGTTTCTTTGTGGGGCCTCTTGTTTTAATACCCCTCCTGTGGAAATGGTTTAGTACAGCCCAAAACTCAATTTGGAACCTCACAAATTCCAGGTGGTATTGGATATCTTGGTATGATGATGACATATGTTCAGGGAGTCGAGAAAGTCATGGAGCACTATAATACAGTTCTTGTGACTGCCTTAGATTCCCTAGTACTATTATGTGTCTATCTCTTAACTTCCCATCTCAGTTTTCCATGATACTGTGAGAAGCTGAGCCAGTTGAAGACTAAGGAACAGAAGTTGGAGAGTTCTTGGCTTAGATCCCACTCCATGGAGGATAAATTGGCTGTGAGAACTCACTGTGATGAATATCATCAGAGGGCAATCCCCCTGCAAAAGGCAGAGTTTCTGTTAAGGGTGACTGTCACAAGAAAAATTGGCTAGCTCAGCTTTTTCATACAGTAGACAGATTGATAATCCATCCTGTCTGCAGCCCAAGTAAGCCTTTTCAGGTAAGTGCAAGGATTTTAGCAATTTTCTTTTCCTTGACAAGGTGGCCTCCATACAGACAAGGATCGCCTCAAGCAGCCTGTCATATGCTGTCGATGTTGAGAGGGAGGGGCTTTGATGATATGCCATTCTGGTCTGAGTTTCATCCAGTTGTAGAAGTAGAGGGGGTCCAGGTGATCTTGAGTTTGCACCCTACTTGCTGTACACAGAATCCTGGGCCTACTTGGCTGTATATGAGAAGCCTCGATTCAATAGGGCCAGTATAACCAAGATTGTCAAGTGTTCCTTGAGGGAGGGTGTCTTCCCATCAGCTCTGAAAAGGAAATGGTGATGCCTCTGAAGAAACCTGGAATTGTTTGACATCTATGAACCTCTTCATTTGGGATTTAGGCCTCACCACAGTACTGAGACTACACTGGTCAGAGTGCTGCATGATCTCCTCATGGCGAGGGACCATGAACTTTGTTCATCTTTTTTTTTTTTTTCTTTTTTTTTCTTATGCTTTTTCTGAGCCACCTGCCACCCTCCTTCAGCCTCGGTCATGGCCCCCTCCACTCCCACTCCCACATTAGCCGCGACTCCCTGATACCACCTGACTTACCCCCCAGGGTGGGGTTGTAGCACCAGCTTAAGTGCCAGAAAGTTGGGATAGGTCAGGGAGCCGGCCTGGAAGCTCATCGGAGCAGAGGGGCAGGCTTCAGCCAGGCAGCTGATTTTTCTCCCCTGTATGCGACGGGCGGGGACATACAATGACAGCCAGCGTCCACCCCACCCCTCAAACTATGTTCTGGTGCCAGCTGCTGCGGTGCCCCCCACCTCCACCAGGAGTCTGTCAAGCACCGGTCACACTCCACTCTCCCCCCTGAGAAGGACAGCAGTCCTTGAGATGCTCCATCCTTCTCCTCCGGCTGGCCCTCTGACATCCACGGTCCAGTCCCAAACATTGTGTCGCAAGCAGAAATCTGACCACTGCGCCGACGGGCTGGCCAAACTTTGTTCATCTTGATTCTTTTGGATCTCGCATCAGCATTTGATACGGTGAACCATGGGGTCTTGTTTGATCACCTCAGGAACTTTGTGGGATTTATTGGTACTGTTCTGTGTTGGTTTGAGTCTTGTATTACCACCGGGAGATCACAGCAGGTGGCTTCAGGTAATTTTGTCTCTTGAGCAGCTGTGGTCACCTGTGGTGTTCCACAAGGCTCAGTCTTGGCACCTGCGTTGTTTGCTGTGTATGTATTGCCATTGGGTGAGATCATCAGGTGGCATGGGTTGAGTTTCACTGCTATGCAGATGATACCCAGCTCTGTCTTTCAATTCTGATGGGTCTTATGCAGTTTCAGTGCTGGAACAGTGCCTACAAGAAATCAACAACTGTATGGCCTCCAGCTGGTTGTGTCTCAACTCAAGTAAGACAGAGGTTATGATCGTCAATCCAGGTCGGCAAGTATCTGCAATGATGAGTGGTGACCTTTTTTTACTATAAGTGAATAGTCAGACACTTCGAGCTATGAATACAATGAAGAATCTGGGTGTCATTCTGAACTGCAAGCTGACATTAGAACAACAGGCGTCAGTGGCAGTCAGGAACAGTTTTTATCACCTTCAAATTATTGCCCAGATCTAGCCACATCTAGTGCCAGCTGACTTGGAGACAACAGTCCACACCTTTGTCACATTCAGACTGGATTATTAAAATGCTCTTTATTTAGGGTTATCTGGAAGTTTGCTGTGCTGCCTGCAGCTGGTGTAGAATGCTGTGGACTGACTGATTGCAATAAGTACTTGGAGGGACCTCTTCATGCCGGGGTTGTGTGAACTGCACTGGCTGCCATTTGTGATGTATCATGTAACCGGCGTATGCCCAATTTTGTAACATGGATATACATATGCCTCTACAAGTTCGGGGAAGGATGAGGCTACTTGGTACAAGAGGCCTAGGTTTGACTACTCTGCACAGGGGCACCCAAGTAAATCCAACTACAGGAAGCAATAACTGTAATGTCCAGAACCAGAATTGGGATTTTTCAGTGTGGCTTTATTTATTAACTCACTGAGCACAAACAAAGCTCTGTATGGTCCCCCCAAAGGGCTACGTAGCTGTAATGCAGATTAGAGGTTAAACACAGTGGTCCATTGGAGAATGAACACTTTACAATTGTCTGGCTTTGGACCCACCAGGCACTCAGCCGGACTTCGCATGCGCATTGGATACATAGCTCAACTGGCCGGCTCCCCTGCCGGCCACTCTACTGACGGTCCACTTGGCGAAGACCCAAACTCTACTTGGAAAGACATCCCATCAAACAAGGAAGCTCCCAAAACTGTGGCTCCCCACACCACTTGAAGTCTCACGACTCCTAGAGATTTTTGTTTGTTACTTCCAATTCAGAGCTCCCCATCGAACAAGGAATAGTGTTCCCCATCCTGTGGCTCCCCACACCACTTGAAGTCTGCGACTCCTAGAGAGATTTCAAGTGCACTCACGTCTGGGTACCCACCCCGTCACTGGCCAAGCGCATGAGGCGAGTAGCAAAAACAGAAGAAATCTGAAGAGGTGGACCTGGTTACTAAAGATGGGGATCTATCCACCTCTAGCTCCCACAGCCCATACCCGGCCATTTCTCTGAACACACAGAAACTTCAGAACTGTAAAACTGTAGAGTGCACGGTGGATGATCTGATGCACCCCCTCTACTGTGAACTCTAAATCCATTTAAACTTTAAACTGACTGCTCCATTTGTTTGTCCTAGTGTATATAGTGCTTCCAAACAGCAGTCCCCAATAACATTTCCTGACTGAAAACAGTTGTTTGCCCCTTAAACTGGAACCAAACACTCACCCAATCGTTGCAGGGCCCCACAGGCGAAGTCCTTTAACCTTTTCTGTATACCCAAACAGACAAAGTAATTTCAGGCAGCTTCTTTCCTTGGTGGGTGAAGGGGATTGCCCCTGGAACCCACAGAGACCTTTTCCTACCCCGGAGGGAAGGGGCACTGAGACTGAGGGGACGGTCTCCACCACTTGAAGAATGGTGAAACACAGAAAAACTTCCTTCTGTGTGGAGGCAGAACTCAAACTACAGTCTGATGCTTCCTTCTTGCTCAAGGACAAACGGAAGACTGCTCTTTGAATCCCAAAGTTCTAGAACTACTCTGAGCTGAAGATTCCAACTGTGGCTCATGCAGCCGTAACAATTCTATAAAGATGTCATCTCTCCAGTCTCAGCTGTGACTGAGGACAGAGTGAGACAGTGTGAAACCCATTTAACTGGAGTTTCACAAGCTGCCTTCCCTGCCTACCACTAGGTCTTACTGGGATTCTAGTAACCCCGGGTAACAAAGGGGTTACAATCACCTTCAACATTTGCTTGTTAATATTCAAGGCCCCTGCGTCGTTTGGGCCCAAGCTACCTAAAAGATCTCTTGAGTCTCCCTATCTTCGACTACGGGGATGTAGTCTACAGTGCCGCTCCTAAGTCCACTTTAGCCAGACTGGATACACTCTTTCACTCTTTTTGCAGTTTTGTACTTGACTGCCCTCTCTTCACTCACCACTGCACTCTCTACCAGACTTTCAACCTCCCCACACTCCAGGACTATAGGCTGTCCCACTGCGCGAGTCTCACTTCCAAGTTCTGGTCCCAGTCCTTGCCACCCTATCTCACCTCTGCCCTCACTGTCCAGCCCCCTCCACCCTACCCCCTCAGAAACTTCTACACCCATCTTCTGTCTGTACCGCATATATTCTCCTCTGCTGGCCAGGCTGCCTTAAGATACCACATGCCTATATTGTGGAACTCCCTCCCTGCTGCCATCCAGCTCATGCCAACTCAGCAACTCAACCCCCTCATTAAAGCGCACTTCTCCCCCACCTGCGCCTGTGGCAAATGACCATGCTGTTGGTGTGCCGACTCTGCAAAGCCCTAAATATCTTAATGCACGAGTTGACTTAAGACGTATCTAGCCTATTGATGTCTCTATATCCCTGCATTTTTTTCAGATGTACCGAACCTAATTGTTCTGCTCCTTGTATATCATCCTGTCTGTGTATTGCCTGTTATCTTGTATCATCCCGACTGTGTATTTGCCTATATAAGTTATCCCCACTATCCCCCTTCCCCAGGTTGTACCTGGAATTGAGCAGTTCTCTGCTCAGTGTGCCTTCCTGGTAAAACATTTAAATAAAAATAAATGTCCTACACACTTACATGCCCCCTCTGCTCCACAGATGCGGGCTTGTTTCAAGTCCCTCGTTCCTGGGGAAGGGCATTTGGGGTTGCATCCCTTCTATTCTGGAATTTTCAGAGGCTGTACAATCTGCCCATATTGTAGGGGCTTTTAAAAATCAGCTGAAGACCCATTTATATGCACAGGCCTACCCAGATTAATTTACTGGAATAGTTAACTATTTATATATTTATTTACTATTTAAGTTTATTTAATCTTTTATGCTGTTGTAACCCCCCTGCAAATGGGGGTTCCCAAAAGACTTCCAGGAGCTTGCTTGAATGCTCCAAGCCTGAATGGTGTTTGGCGTTTAAGCCATTTATCAGTGAGTGTTTTTAGAGCCTCTGGTACTGTCTCTTTAAGAGCTGTCTGCTTGCAGACATAATTAGTTTGTATGGGGAGACTGTGTGTTTCTCTACTTGAGTACCACTTGAACTGCTTCCAATTCACTCCATTTTTGCAGTCACTAGGAGTGCAAAGGGAACCTATCTGAAAGATGTAACTGTTTGCCAGAAATCATTTAGAGTAATAATGAAATGACAGTTTGTCTAACCTGCTTTCTTTGCAGTCAGAACTGTGTCTGCCTAGTTCCCCATTCTGGTTTGAACTGCTGAACTGGACCAATCAGTGTGGGGTAAGCTAGCTCTAAAATGGTGCCTTGAACGAATCAGAACTTGGACTCATAATCTGAGCCAGCCACAAGAGGATTGTATGGGCAGTGACTCTGGGAGATGTAGTTTAGACTTGGCGCCTTTTGGACCAACAGCAGCAGTCTATTGTGAGTGACAGCCAATCCAGTCAAGAACTGGGAGGAACTCAAAGGAAGTGCCTGGTTTTGTCTGTTGGAGTTTCAGTTGAGCTCTGGCAGTGAAGAAGGAAGGAGCCCTGTGCTTTTGAGTTGTGTAGTTTTAGTCGGAAAGCGTGTGTAAAACCCGAGTTCCGGTCTGCAGCTTGTGTAACTGCTTTTAGGACTGAATCCGTCCTGTGAAAAGAATCAAAGGATATCTGAAGAGTAGAAACCAGGCTCACCCTGTAGAAGACTGGAGAAATTGCTGAATTGCACTCGGTCTGTCAGGAACTGAATCTGCTGTGTGTTCTCCGGGTATTTTGCAGTAATTGCAATTGGGATAGAGAAGCAGCCTGCCTGTTTGCCATAGAAATGTGTAGGAGTTTCGTGGAGCTCAAGAGTAGCCCTGCTGACATTGAAGGACCCTATCTTGTTTGGAGGTCGTGAGTACTAATTCAGGGTCAGCTCCCTGTTGAACTGCCACATTAAATCCAAATGGAATCACTGTACTGCTGACTGTTTAAACTAATTTTTCTTTTCTCTGTGGGAAAGGGCCCCTACCAGCTGCCACGGTTTGGACTAGCCACTAGGGCTTGGGTACCCAGGGACAGTAACTGGTAGGGATAGGCCTATGCACAGAGCCATAGGTAGATGAGTAAAGTGATAAGCTAATTAACCTGATTTCCCCCTGTCCTTGTTATATTCCCCCTAAATAAATCAGAGCTGCTTGTTTCAGCAAAGTTATACTGCCTGAGGTATTTGTCTATGTTAAAGTATTGTACTGTGATTGTTGCACTGTATCTTATTTTACAGGAGGTCCCAGTGCCTGAACCAGCCCTGGGGTGAAGTGTATACTGTGAAGGTAATTCTGATATATTGTGTGGGCCACTAGTGGGAAGAAAGGGGGGTTGCAGTGTCCCAGAGGGCTGTGACCAAGTTAGTTTAACTATTACAAACCCTGACCTCTGGGTGGAGGCACCCACCATCGGATCCAGGCCCCTCAACCTGTTAGTGGCAAATCAGGCAGGGGTAGTAGCCCCTGGGATAGCGCCATCTAGGGGTTACACTGTTTTTATCATTGTAAGGCACCCCGCTCTGCCTGGAAAGAGCACCAAACAAATAAAATGTGCCTTGCCTTTCCTTGTTTGTTTTACCAGGTAATTTGACCGAGGCAAGCCCATTTTTAGCCACTCCTGAGTGCAGCATATAAACAGTACAGAAAACTGTGGAAAATGTGGGTAACACCCTTATTACAGTATGTACAGTTTGGTGTAGTTTATCCCTTATATTATATCATGATTCATATTACAGCCTCCCTCACTATAACACACAGTATGCCTAACTGTAAAGGTCTGTCATAAGGCTCTCTCTGATATAAGACTGCATACCATGACTATGATTACAGCCTCCCTCACTATAATACATTGTATACCACACTGTAAAGATCTGCTATAAAGCTCCCTCTGATATAAGGCTACATACAGTACTTTGACTCCTACTACAGCTTCTCTCACTGTAACACACTTTAAGTCACGAGTGTAAAGGCCTCTGTTATACATCCATGCCTAGTATAAAGCTATTATACCTTGACTCCTACTATAGTTTCCCTCATTATAACACACTGTAAGCCTCACACTCAAAGGGTCTGTTATAAGGTTCCCTCTTAAATAAGGTTAGCACACTCTGGCTCCGCTCTCAGCCTCCTTCACTATAACACACTGTAAGCCTGACTGTAAGGGTCTGTTATATGTCTCCCACTGATATAAAGCTAGCCTATCCTTTGCATACTGTGTGAGAGGCCTTTCAGCACCATGCAGTTCTGCTTAAAGTTGAACCAGCATAATATGTTGTGGTGATTTGCATATGTAGCCCATGATGCTTTGCATTATGGAGGTATGTGTGATTTTGTATTTCTTTGAAACTTGGCTTCCCGACCAATGCCCTTTGGGGTAACCCTTGCCTTAGTGCTTGCGCATTGAGGTTCTTTGTCTTCTATCTTGACTTCTACTACTGACTCCCACACTATAACACTGTAAGTCCAAAATACGTACGAACATACGAACATGCCAGCAGAAACAGACCACCCAGTCTATCTAAGTCTGCTCGAGTGTGCAGCCAACACCCCTAGTTTGCAGCTGCCCCAACCCCCCTCCCTTTTGTCATCTCACTGCCACCCCCCACCCTCACTCTCCCCTGTTCCCTGTCCCATGCCCTTTGAAGCTGTTCACAGATTTACATGATACCACCCATTCTGGTAGGGCGTTCCATGTTGCTACTACCCTCTCTGTAAATAGTGTCTCCTCATTTCCTTCCTAAATCTTCCCCCTCCATTCTTAGCCCGTGCCCCTGGTGATCCTCCCTCCTTAACTTAAAGACCCCATCTGCCCCATCCTTATTGATTCCCCTCAGATACTTGAATGTCTCTATCATGTCCCCCCTGTCTTTTCTATCCACCAGGGTGTACATATTGAGGTCTCCCAGTCTGCTGTCAGAGTCTCTCCCCTCCATTCCACACATCATCTTTGTTGCCCTCCTTTGCACCCCCTCTGCAGCCTGATATGACACTTTAGGTATGGCCTCCAAAACTGCACACAATACTCTAAGTGCAGCCTTACCCGTGCTCTGTAGAGGGGCAAGATCACCTCACTTAGCCTGGCTGAAAACCCCCTCGCTATGCACCCCAGCATTTTGTTCACTTTTGCAGCCACTCTCCTGCACTGGGCAGTGTTGTTCATGGTCCCCATTATCATTACCCCAAGGTCTTTCTCCTCCTCAGTGATCCCCAGCTTAACCCCCCCCCCAGCCAGTATTCTCTCCTTGGGTTTTTCACCTCAAAGTGCATAACCTTACACTTCTTTGCATTGAACACCAGCTGCCACTTCTCTGACCACTCTTCTAGCTTGTATAGGTCCCCCTGCAGCTGCTTCCACCCCTCCTCTCCATCCACCACTGCTCCAATTTTGGTGTCATCAGCAAACAGACTTACCTTGTTCACCACCCCATGTCCAATGTCTGATATGAAGAGCCCAAACAATACTGGCCCAACACAGAGCCCTGTGGCACTCCACTTGTCACTGGCCTTGGAGTTCAGAGCTCCCCTCTCACCACCACCCACTGCAGCCTCCCACTCAGCCAGCTTGTAATCCAGTTCATCATTTTTGCCCCTACTCCTACACCAGTTAGTTTCCCCCCAAGCCGCCCATGAGGCACCGAATCGAAGGCCTTGCTGAAGTCCAAGTAAAGAACATCCACTGCATGACCCTTATCCAGTTCACCTGTCACCCAGTCATAATATTGTATCAGGTTGGTTTGACAAGACTTTCCTGAAACAAACCCATGCTGCCTCACATCCTGCAGGCCATTGTCCTCCAGGTACGACACCAGTCTTTCCTTTAGTATCGTTTCCATGAGTTTGCATACTATGGATGTGAGACTTACCGGACGATAATTACCCGGTTCATCCCTTGGCCTGCTCTTGTGTAATGGCACTACATTTGCCATCCTCCAGTCCAGTGGCACACATCCTGACTCCAGTGAGATGCTGTACAGATCCGCCAGCGGCTCTGCCAACACCTCTGCCATCTCCCTCAGCACCCTGGGGTGAATACCATCCAGCCCTGGTGCCTTGTCTACCTTCAGTGCCCTCAGTCGCTCCAGGACTCTACTTGCCTCAATTCTTCCATCTTTCACCTCCTCTCCTCCTGTCCCCACCCTCCCAGCCCATGCTGGTAGCGGTCCCCCCTTTTCTTCCATGAACACGGAACAAAAGTATTCATTCAGTGATTCTGCCTGCTCCTCCCCCTTTTCCATCCACTCCCCAACCCATTTTGTCCTCACTGTTGTCTCCTTGCACCTTCTTTTCTCCCTGATGTATCTGAAGAAGTCTTTCTCCCCCCCCCCATTAATTCCCTGTGCTAATCTCAGCTCCCTCTGGGCCTTGGCTTCTCTCACTTTTCTGGTCACCTCCCTGGACCATCTTGCATATTCCTCCCTGTCCACTTCCTTCCCTGTCCTCCTAAACCTCTGGTGAGCGACTTGTTTTGCCCTCACCACCTCTACAACCTCGCTGTTCAACCAGCATGGTTTTCTTGCTCTGCTTCTCTTACTCTGTGCCTTGGTGCAGGCTTCTGTTGCCTCTGTAACCCCGTTTAATAATATCCCATTTCAGCTCCACGTCCATCTCACACCTTATGCCCTCCAGTTTCTCTTTCAGTACTTCCTGTATCCTCGCAAAGTCCGCCCCCCCCCCCCGAAGTTTACCACCCGAGTAACTGATTTCTCTGGCTCCTCACACATCGTGATATTAAACCACACCGTTTGGTGATCGCTGTCGGATAATGGGTCCTCTACCTTTATTTCCCTAACTGCCTCCCCTTTCAACAACACCAGATCTAAAGTGTTCTTTAGTCTAGTAAGTACAGTAACCAACTGTGTCAGAAGACCCTCCTGGATCACATCCAGGAGCACTTGCTCCCTAGCACTGGAGGTGACCGGAATGCTCCAGTCAACCCCCAGCAAGTTGAAATCCCCCACGATGACCACCTTCCCTTTTCTACATACCTTTCTGATTTGTCCTGCTAGCTCCCTGTCAAGCTCCTCAGACTGGGACGGCGGCCTGTATACCACCCCAAACCTTAGTTTCCTACCCCTTGAGTCTAGGAGCTGCAGACAGATTGCCTCAGTTCTCCTTTCTTCTCCCTTGTCCCTTGTGCATCTGATCCCGTCCCTCACATAGACTGCCACCCCACCCCACCCCCCTTACGGTCCTTCCTGTATAATTTGTATCCTGGAATTGCTAGATTCCAGTCCTGGTGCTCAGTTGCCCATGTTTCCGTAACAGCTGCAATATCCACCCTCCAAACTGCTAAGAGTGCCTGTAGCGCAGCGAATTTGTTTCCTAGGCTTCTTGCATTCAATGAGACCACCCTCCATAATGCCCCCTTCCCTTCACTAGCCTCCATCTCGTCCCTTCTACTCCTCCTTTTTTGGCCTCCCTGAATCCTTCCCTGCAAGCCTGGGGGGTAGGCTGTTATCCCAGGTACTGCCCCAGCTGCCCACAACCCCACACCCCTCAGTTCGACACCATTCTACCAACCATGTGTTCAACTCTCTAATCCTCTCCTTTCTCACTGTGCTTGCGCAGGGTACTGGGAGCACTTTGGAGAAGGCCACAGACTCCCCAGTCTCCTCACACAACCCTCCCACTTCCTCAGTCCTCTCCCTTGTTACCTCCTCCGTTTCCCCTGCTAGATCATTTGTCCCCACATGTACCACAATGTGTGGTTTTCTTCTACCCCTCTTTATGCACCTTAGGATTGCCTGTCCTACCATGTCTGCATTTAATCCTGGTATGGACTCCACCCATATCCATACCCATACCCATAATGTAAGGATATCTGTGGTAAGGCTCCATCTGATAGAATGCTATTATACCTTGACTCCTATTACTGCTTCCTGTTAATCCCATCTGTAAGGGTCTCTGTTGTAAGAATCTCTCTAATTTAGATGATGTATTTGGTGGCCGAAAATAAGTACCGTAAACACATCAGGGTCTTGGTAATAAGAAAAACATGCCACACAGAAATCTAGGCCTTCTCTGTTTACTTCTATTCAGCACAGACACAAGGGGACAACTTATCTCAACACACACAGGAAGATTCACAGGCTCACAAGAAGTACATTTCTTACAGCTGTACTGTCTCTTAACAGTTCTTAAAGCTGTACTACACATAACAATCCCTCCTGACTTAGCTAGAAATTACGTAAGTCAATAATTCAGAAGTAATATAAAACTATTAAAGTTATTATTGCAATATCCCTTTTAGTTAGTCTATGTCATTAGGCTATATCTGTACAACTCCATTCTCTTTGGTGGATGTCTTATACGTCCTGAAAGACGTAGCAGGACTGGAAGCTGTTGCTCTGGAATCTGATTAGCAACAGCCACACCTTGTCTTAATTGCTGTGGTTCATGTCTCTTCCTATTCTTGTTCTGGAAGAAATAATACTGGATAACTACTCCGACTCTGGGTATCCCTTTTTTTGTTCTGTCTCAATTCTAGTATGTCATTGGTCCACATGTTTTTCACTCTCCTCTGGTTAGTCAGTCGAACACTATAGACAACATTTCTGAACTTGTTTTCTACCACAACCTCTATCCATCTCTTTGGGCCTGCATACATACTGACCCACACAAGATCATTGGGTTTGAAGGATCTGGTCTTACGAAGCATTTCAGTTACTGACTTGTAGTCTAGAGGGTGAAGGAGGTCCAACTGAGTTTGAATCTGACATCCAAACAACAATTCTGCAGGGGATATTCCTGTGACACTGTGGTGTTGTTCGATACATCGCAAGAAAATCCAAAAGGGCTATTTGTATTGCCGTTGGTGTAGTAGGATTAGCTTTGTCCATACTCATTTTAAAAGCCTGAACCAGGTGTTCCACTTTGCCATTTGAACTTGGATGGTAGGGAGGTAAGAAAATATGGTGGATACCACGTTGCTGGCAAAATGCTTGGAATTCAGCAAACGTGAACTGTGGTCCATTATCCAAGACAATCACTTGCGGAAAACTGTGGGTAGCAAAAACAGATTTCAATACTTTAATTGTACTCTCAGCAGTTGTCGAAGACATTTGATGAATTTCTGGCCATTTACTATAAGCAGCAGTTAAGAGTAACCCCATGGAACTTAAATAAGGTCCTGCAAAATCAATATGCAACCTTTGCCAGGGTTTTTCAGGTCATTCCCAATGGTGAACTGGAACTCTTGCCGGATTTCCCATTGATACAGCACAACCTCTGCATCTTTGCACAACCTGGTATATGTCTCTGTCAATGGAAGGCCACCATACGTGAAGTCTGGCTAGAGATTTCATTTTAGCAATGCCTGGATGGCCCGCATGCAAAAGAGTCAACACATTTGAGTGATAACTTTGGGGTATTATGACACGCAATCCCCACAGAAGACACCCCTCAGCAATGGACAACTGCTGTCTCCTTGTATAGTAGGATTGTAGTTCAGCTGAACAAGTAGTGCCTTGCGGCCAGCCCTCAAGCATATACTGATACACTTGTTTCAAAACTGAACCTTGACTAGTCACTTTTGCAATGTCCTTGGCTAGTACTGGAAGCTGATGTAACTGTTGTAGCTCCATTGCACACACAACAGTAGAGTCCTCCATATCTTTGAATTGCACTGGAAAGCTATCTGGCCCCACCTGGCATACTAATGGCTTCTCTTTAAGTCCCATATCGAACTTTGTTTCTCTGGATATTGGTAACCTTGACAAGGCATCTGCATTTCCATGCTGGTCCATTGGTTGATATGCTACCTTGAAATTATAGGCAGACAACATTAATGCCCATCGTTGAAGTCAGCTAGCGGCTGTTTCTGGAATTCATTTTTCTGGACTGAAAATTGTCACTAGTGGCTTGTGATCCATCTTCAGGTGAAACTTGCGACCTAGCAAGTACTGGCAAAACTTCTGGACTCCAAACACAATTGCTAATGCCTCTCTTTGAATCTGGGCATAACTCCTTTCAGCTGTAATGAGTTGCATGAAGCATGAGCTATCGGCTTCTCCACTCCTGCTGGATCTATATGGGAAAGGACAGCTCCTATACCCACATGACTAGCATCACAGGCCAATGTGATAGGTAAGTTTGGGTCATAATGAGTTAAATTAGTCACATCGGTTAGAGAGAGCTTGATGGCTTGAACTGCCTTACTGTGGCCCTTGGTCCACTTCCATGGAGTACCCTTATGTGACAGTTCATTTAAGATAGCACATTTAGTGGCTAAGTCATGTATGAAACGGTCATAGTAGCGCACCATACTCAAGAATGAGCACAACTCTGAAACATTCTGCAGTTCAGGCATGTGCACAATGGCTTCCACCTTTTCATCATTTGGATGAATTCCATCTTTGTCAATAGTGTGACCCAAGTACGTGACACTTGGTTGACAAAATTGGCATTTTTCTCTCCTGAGACTGAATACAATCTGTTGCAGTCTCTCTAAAGTTTTTTGTAAGTTAAATAAATGTTCTGCTTCTGTCTTGCCCGTGACAATGATGTCATCCATATAACAAGCAACACCTGGTATATCACCCACCATTGCTCAATCACTTTTTGAAAAATAGCCGGTGCAGAACTAAGGCCAAAACATAACCGTTTGTACTTGTACTGTCCTTGGTGTGTATTAATCACTACCAATTTCTGAGAGCCTGTATCCAGTTCCAGTTGAAGGTATGCATCAGCGAGGTCCAGTCTGGAGAAACCCACACCGCCATTCCGTCTGTGAAAAAGTTCCTCTGGTAAGGGTAAAGGAAATACATCTGTGCTAAGTACTGGATTAAGTGTCACCTTAAAATCTCCACATATTTGAACCTTACCACCTGGTTTAGATATCACCACAATTGGAGTAGCCCAATCTGAACCTGAAACCTTTTCCAGCACACCTGCTTTTTCCAGTCTGTCCAATTCTGCCCAACCACCGGTTTTAAGGCAAAAGGAAGTTTCTGTGGTTTACAAAATTTAGGGACTGCATCAGGCTTTGTACGTAGCTTTGCTTTAGCTGTTGTGCAACATCCCAGGCCTTTCCACAACTTTGGACACATGTCTAAAATCTCCCCAAGCTTGGACGGATTACTGCTTTGTGGCACCAGGAAGGCAGCAAGTAGGCCAAAATCTGCTGGATCAATATGAATGTTTAGAAGAACCTGAGCGTATCTGACCAAAATGTTGACACCCTTTTTTGAAACCAGAAAAGTTAAAGGTGTACTAGGAGAATCAGTCCTGTGTACTAAAGTGGTAAATGAGCCCAGTGGTTGAATTGGTTGCCCTTCAAATGCATGCAGCAACTTATTACAAGGAGACAATGGTGGCTTATCCAGATCAGACCATGTTTGATGGTTAATGAAAGTAACTGGAGAAGCAGAGTCTACCACTGAATGTAACTGATGCCTCAGTTGTGGCAACTGAAGTAACATATAGAAAGGAGGAACATCTTTAGTCTGTATTTGTGGTGCAATATGAACCACTGCACTGTCTGTGCTCTCTGAACTGACCACTGCAGTTCTCCTGCTTCTCAAACCTTAGCAATATGACCCTGACGTTTACATGCATGACACTGAACTTCTCTGAAGTTGCATTGGTCCCTGCTATGCTGAGATGACACACATGATGCACATTTGTACTGGCCATGCAGTTTGGGTGGAGTGGTTGAATTTTTCTTTGAAAACAGTGGTTCAGACTTAGGTTTGAGCTGTTTCAATTTGGGGTTTACTGCAGTTGCTTGCACCTCATTTTTATTGTCCATCTTACCATGTGCTTCATTTTCTGCAGCCTCATACATTTGTGCCAAATGAAAAAAGTTAATCAGCAGACTTCTTAACACTTACAAAAAGCAATTGCTGAATACGATGTTCATTATTCAACCCCATAACAAACTTATCAGCTAGATGAAATTCAAGGTGCTCCCTGCTCCACTCACACAAGAGCTAAGCATTTGATCTCTCAGCCAAATAAGATTGTAATGACTGACCTGGTTTCTGCTGGTAACTGTAGAATTCATAACGTTCAACCCTTGGGAAAGTTGTTAAACTGTATTGTGCATTCAATTTAGCCTTTAGCTCTTGATATGACAAATCCTCTGGCTGGTCCGGTGCACACAGACTGCATAAAAGTTTGAAGGTTTCACTCCCCAAGAAAGTACAAAAAGCAGCTCGAATGAGCTCACGTTGTAGCTGGACATTTGCAGACTGAATGGCAGGATTACGTAATAACCACTGATCAAACCATCTGAACCATGTATCCCAGTCTATTCCTGTAAACATCTCAAAGCTGGCTGAAGTTGCCATGATATTCCACAGTTCCAAATTGCTTACTTGCCTCCAATGCAGAAAGTCAGAAAATGGTGTAATTCAGTAAGCTGGAGCTATTAAAATTTCCACCATCCATCGTCGCCAGTTGGTTGTATTTGGTGGCCTAAAATAAGTACCTTAAACACATCAGGGTCTTGGTAATAAGAAAAACATGCCACACAGAAATCTAGGCCTTCTCTGTTTACTTCTATTCAGCACAGACACAAGGGCACAATTTATCTCAACACATACACACACACACACACACACACACACACACACACACACACATATAGAAAGATTCACAGGCTCACAGGAAGTACATTTCTTAAAGCTGTACTGTCTCTTAACAGTTCTTAAAGCTGTATTACACATAAAATTAGAGACTTCAGGATTGAGGATCAAATAGGACTTAGGGCTCACTGTACTCTGAAGTTTAACATTGTGTTGGGTTTCCTTGATTTAGGAACATGCAACTCTATGCTGCTCAAGCTGTTGTCAAAGAACTCGTCATTTCTGTACTGTTTTTGTTCTACGCACTTATAAGTCTATGTAACATTGTTTTATTTATTGTTCGCACTTCTCCCAGGTCGTGCCTGAAAATAGGCATCGTAGTTGTTTAGTGCACCTAGCTGGTAAACAAAAACTAAAGAAATAAATTAATCACAGATCAGCTGAAAAACATAAATGAGATGGAGAGGTGGAAATTAAAAAGGGCAGTATTAGGGGTTGTCCAGGAGTGCATTACATTTGTAAATAAAGTGAGGAAGTACAAGAAACCAGTATAGACAGATAAGTAAGGGAAGCAATAAGGGGAAAAGGAAAAGTTTTCAGGGACTACAAAAAGGAACAGAAAAATACCAACAGGAAGTAGTACAAGGAGAAACTAGATCAATGCAAGCAGCCCAATGGGAGGGCAGAAGCAAACACAGAGCTAAGGATAGCGGAAGAGATTAAGGAACATGACAGGTGTCTTCTCAGGTACATTAGAGAAAAAAGAAAAAAGGATGAAGAAAGATGGGGTGCATGTGGAGGGTGATGTGAGGAAAGAGTGCATGTTTAATAAGTACTTCAGCTCTGTGTTTACCATGGAAGCTGTACAGCCAATACCAGAAAGTAAATTAAAAATCAATAGCACAGCTAGCAACAGGTTAGAGAAGAAATGTGGAACCGAGGAAAGAGTACTGAATCATAGATTCAGGATCACGCTCTGAGACCTACTAGTCAAGCTATCTCCAGTTCAACTAGTTAAACTGCTTTGACGTAACTTCTCCCTCAGAGTTCCCCCATCCTTGCCTCCCTCTTGTTTAGTATCACCCCCTTGCAGCTGTCCCATACATTTAACAGATCTATTCTAAGCACCATTATATTCTGCCTTTCTGTGCATAGTTCTTTTATTAAAAAAGGGTCAGTTCCTTTTACCAGATATTCATTTCAGAGGGCTTTCCTATACCTAAAAGGCACAAATGAATCCATGCGCAGTAAGGTATTCATTGTCAAATATGTAAGCTGGCTCCAGTGTAACAACATAAGAACTGAACATTGTATTAGGTAGTAGCACAGTACCTGCTGTGCTCTGCAACTACCTCAAGAAGTGGGAGCAGTGGGAGTTAAATGACCAGTTTTTAAACTTCTCACCTGTGGGGTAGGTGGGGGGGGGGCAGCAGCCTGACAGAGCAAGATGTGCTCAGAACAGGCTCCAGCTCGAGATGATAGAAAATCACTAAAATAGAGAAGCAAATTCAGAAATAAGCAAAAAACTCACTGCATAAAAAAGTACTTACCCAAATGTACCAAACGATATTAAATTGGACTACACAGCTAAGATGGCTAAACCCCAACAGGCAGCACAGCAAGAAGATGTGAAGAAGTCAGTCAAGCAGCAAGAAAATGTGGGCCACACACCGAGGCCACAGAAAGTGGAGACCCTGAAATGCAGACTTTTTAAGAGCTATAAGAGATCTGGATGCCTAAGTCAAGATCTTATGCAGCAAGTTCTCAGCATTAGACACTAAAGTAAATGCAGCTACCCAAGAAGCACAGTCGGAGCATTTAGACAACACTGTAAGGATGGGGCACATAAAGACACTGGGCATTGCAGATTGAGATGAAGGAGAGGATCTTGCAGCATGTATGAAATTGTTTTTTTTTTTTTTGATCATTTATTTTTATTCCACGGCTGGGGGGGGAGGTTATGCCTTTGGTTCCTCCCCCCCCCATCTAGCCAGCTAGGTCACCGCTGCCCCAGTATCGGGTAGAGCTCTTGACCTCCCCACCATTGCCCCTCTCAGTCTCTCTCACCACCATGGAGACCAGGAGGGTGGACCCAGGAGGGAGCTGCCTGGCACAGGACTGCAGCAGCACTGGCAAGCAGCCTTCATGCTGCCGAAGATTTTTTTTAATGTTGTTCCCCTGCTGGAGGATGCTTGCAATAATGCCAAGGGATGGAGCATGCATGCTTCAGTATGCGCTCCTGCCGACATCTGCCTCCTCCAGCTCCTTGTTTCTGCAGTGTTGGTGGTGTTGCCCCCCAGCTTCCACCAGGGAGCAGTCACACGCTGACTGCTGATGTCCCCCCCAAAGAAGGAGAGCAGTCCTCCGGATGCTTGATCCTTCTCCAACCCTGCCAACCCTTGGTGACCCATGCTCATTTCCAAACATGGGTCACCAGCGTGGTGCAAAGTGTGGCATCCAGTGTCTCAACCCTCTGTGCCACCAGGCATGCCATTCATGAAATTGTCACTGCAACAAATTCTGGGATTGCAATTTGGAGAACAGATGTTGCAAGCCTGCAGAAGAACACCTCGGTACAAGACTAATATGCCAGAGCAATCCCTAACTATCCTAACAGTGACAGCAGGCCCACACATCCACAACTGGATCCTGGCAGAAGCAAAAAGAAAGGACAGTGCCTGAACGAGGATGGAACTCAGTTCTACTATTTTCTCGACCTGAGCTTTTCGACCAGGCAAGTCGGAAGGGCTTTGACAACATTCGAGAGGGACTATGGGCACATAGGGTCAGTCACACACTCCAATTACCAGTTCAGCTGTGCATCGCATACACGGGGATAAACTACATCTACACATATCTGGTGGGGGCAGGTAAATGCTTGGAGACTATAAAGACTGACTTTTCAAGAGTCAACGCTGATAGTGGCCTGAGGGGGAGGATTGAGTATCCTACTTATTAACCTATATACCGTATGTGAGGTGGTGTTTAAAAAGAGGGGGGGTTAGCTGCCTAATTGTCACTTTAATTCCTGCTTGAACTTCAGTAGATAGGGATATGCCAGGAGTTAGGGATAAGTCTCCTTATCTTAGCTTGTACGTATGTGTAGGAGCTACTCACAAACTTTATTAATAAAACATCGGAGGCTGGGGGTCAGTGACACACGCCATACACTGGGGTTGAGTTGGGGGCAGACACCGGGATGGGGACGCATGCGGACACGTGTGCGCTCATACCCGATGGCGTCATTGCATGCCTCCGACTCACGGGAACAGAACAGGGAAATGGTGTCACCTACCACAGCTTGATGGCCGTTCACGAGTGTTTGCTGGGCGCTGGCACCCGAACTGGATCCACTGTGGTGGGGAGTTAGGGGGCTCCGTGCCATGGGGGTAAGCCACAGGGGTTACTGGGTGCCAGCGGTCCCGGTCGAGACAGACGGTGGCTGGATCCCCCAATGGTAGGATGTGAGGTTACACAGGTGTGTCAAGGTGGTCACAGAAGGATAAATACCACACCAAAAAAAATTGACTATGCTTTTCTGCTCTTGACCTGTTTCCATTGGTCACTCTCTCTCCCCCCCAGTCCCAGAACCTACTGTCCCTGGGACTTACTTCTGACCTTGCAGTGCCCATGGTGTACCTCTCCATGATGGAGCCTCCTGGGTACCCCAAGCCTGGGAGGAGTTTAGCTTGGATATGATCCACAGTCCAGTGAGCAGTGCAGGGCCTGCAGGGAGAGAGGTTGTGTCATCCTGCTATGATCAAGGGATTTTCTTCCCTTTGGTCCTCTCCCCTATGCACCTCATGAGCCAGGACTAAGTGTACGTCTGCGTGCAAGTGTGCAGACATCCCAGTCAAGAGGCACCCCACCCACCTATCGCAGCTCTGCTTGCACTGCCACCTCTTGTCACCCAGGTGACAGTAATGTAATGAAGCTCATGGACTTTCCTCCCCAGAGGAGGAGGAGGAGAGAGACGTCTGGGAAGAGCAATCCTCTTCCTCCTGGCCAGCCCCTGAGAACTTGGGCTCACTTCCAAAACCAGGTCACCGGTGTTGCAAGTGGTAGTGCTACCACTGCACCGAGGGGCCGGCTGACACAAGAGTTTCATCATCATGTTTATGATAGAAAGGCCTGGCAGATGTAAGATCGCTTAATGGTGCATGTGACCCCATACTAGATGAAAGCCTATTTAGAGCATGAATTATTCATTTGTGTGCCAGAATGCTGCCAAGTAATTACTGAAGTATTTTTTTATTCATTTATTTATTAAAAATATGTGTATCGTGTATTAATCCACACTCACCTATTCCTGTCAAACATATGCAGCTGTATTATCTAATTATATGTTTTCAAGGTATAAAGCATGACTTCCCCATGTAATTGCTACTATACTATAAGTAAGGGTAACTTGTCATCTACGCCCAACTATTTCTGTCAAATGTTTTCAACTGTATTATAATTGTATGTATATATGTCAGGACCTGGACTACCCTTGTCCTCTTCCCCACTGTACCCCTCCCCCCAGGTTGCACCGGGAGACGAGCAGTTCTTGCTCAGTGTGCTTTTCTTGGTGAAACAATTTCAATAAATAAATAAATAAATAAATAGTGGTAACCAGAAAACACACAGAGCCAAGACTCATTTCCAGGTACAAGCTGGGGGAAAGGGAAATAGGGAGACAAAATATACAATGTATTGGAAAATATACAAAGCAGACATGGTAGAACCAAAAATACTATAATGAAACAATAAATACAATACAGTAAACAGTGTACAGGCTAGTTTATCACAACTAAGGTACTGGTACAGGAACAGTAACATAAGCACAGAAGAGTAGCAATGTGAAATTAACTATGGCTAGGGCAGGAGCAGGAGGGGGCAGCAAGAGGTTTGAGTTGGCATTTATTTGTTTTGCTCCCCTCCAGACCAGCCCCCATCAGCCCTACCTCCCACCTAGCCCCATCACTGTCTCCCAGGACTTACCTCTTCCCAGTGTTCCTCCGTGGCTTGCCCCACAGGGCAGGGCCTTCGGTGGTGGGGGGATGTAACCCCTGGCAGATGTGAAGTGCAGTTTCTGGGGAGCACCATGGTTTGATGGAGCAGGACCTGTGGTGCACGGTGGGTGGCATCCTGCAGCGGTCCAGTGTTCTTCCTTGTTTCATCCCCTGGCAGGCATGGTGTGCACTGACATCAAGGCACATGCACAGACATCTGCCATGCCATGCCACGCCTCCTTAACCTCTGAGCTTGGGCTGCCGCTCCACAGCTTCTGCCTGGGGGGGGGCGCAGTCGAGCACCAGACTTGCCCCGGAGGAGGAGTAGTCCTTTGAACGCTCAATCCTCCTCCCCCCAGCCGGCCCGCTGACATTGAGTTGGCATTTGAGGGAAAAAAGGGAAGGGGAGAGATGGAGGGTTGGAGGGAGACTGTTCCAGCTGGAGGGAAGACATCAGGAGAAAGCAGATTTTCCAGCAGCAGAGCTGGAGTGTGATATGGAGAAAGTATGTGAATCACAAGAGTGAAGAGACTAAGAGGCAGAGGCAATAGGGGAAAGGAGAGAGGAGAGATAGGAGGGCAGAGAGTCAAAACAGTACTTGGAAACTAGGGATGCACAATGCATGAGGCGACCGGAGGGAAGGGGAGGGACAGGAATGGGAGTTGAAAGGGTGCAGTGATGAGTAGAGCAGCAGCACTAGCAGCAAAATGGCAGAAGGCACTACAGTGGGTGGTCAGCCTGGTGGGGGGGGGATGATGGGCAGTGCCATATATCACATCCGTGTAGTCAAACAACAGGAGCACCACCTTAGTGATCAACTAACAGTGGACTAGAGATGAGAGACAATCTTTGCTGTGGTAGAGAACACCAAGTTTGGGGCGGAATGTACTGCGGATGGCATCAATATGGATAGAAAACTTGAGCCTACCCATTCAACCACACACCAGGAAATTAGAAGCATGGGACACTCTCTAGGGGAATGCCATCCAGGGAGGAGAAAACAGGTGGGGCGATGCCAAAGGTCATAGACGCAGTTTTCTTCATGTTAACTCTGAGTTGGTTAGAGTGGAACCAGCATTGGACATTGTCAAAGGTCACACTGTAGCGATGATTCCAAGGTTGAGATTGAGGTGCCAGAAGCAAAGAGTACTGTGTCATCCACATACATGTGAATATACGAGTCAACACAGACAGATGGTGGGGAGGCATTGAGGAAAATGAAGAACAGGATGGGACCCAGGATGGAGCCCTGTGGGACTCCAGACTGGATGGGGAGTGAAGGGAACAAGGCATTGCTGATCTGCACTGACTGGAGACAGCTTGAGAGGCAGAATCTGAACCAGTCAACTTTGGGTGCAGAAAGACTGCAGATCTCAACTTCCCCAGAAGGAGGTGCTGAATCAAGGACCTTAGCAAGGACAATGAAGATGGTAGCAGTGATGTGTCCCCAATCCATCACAGTGAAAATGGTGTCAGTAACACAAAGTGGGGAGGATACAGTGGAGGGATTCTTATGGAAAACAGACTGGAAAGGGGAGAGGAAATTAGTGAAGTAGAGGAAGTCAGAGAGTTGGGAATAGACTAATTTTTCCTGTAATTTTGCAAGAGTAGGGAGGAACGAGATAAGATGATAAATGCCAGAGGAAGTAGAGTCATTGCTCTTGTGTTGCTGGAGTGCCTTGGCAAATTCCATAAGTGACACTGCAGATGAAGTGGAAGGGAAAGTATGCCTTTTGGCAGACCATACCCAAATCTGTAATAGGGTGGACAATCAGGAAGGGCTGGAAAGAGTGCGTAGGGATCTTGGGAAACTCAAGGAGTGTTCAAGAACATGGCAGTTGGGGTTCAATGCCAAAAAGTGCAAACTCATGCACCTAGGGCATAGGAACCGAGGAACTGAGTGTAGGATGGGGGGAGGTACTGTCAGTCATTAAGCAAAAAAGTGACCTTGGAAATATATCTGATGACCTCAATGTGGCAGGGCAGCGTGACACAGAAGTGGGTAGGGTCAGTGGGATGCTGGGATGCACTGGGAGAGGTATCTTCAGCAGGAGGAGGGAGCTGGTGTTGCCACTGTATCACTCACTGCTGAGACTCCACCTGGAGTATTGTGTCCGGTTCTGGAGGCCGCACCTCAGAAAAGGACATAAACATAGTGGAGGCAGTCCAGACAAAGTCAACTAAATTGGTGCAGGGGTTGCAACAAAAGTCTACAAGGAGAGACTAAGAGAGCCCAACAAGTACACCATGGAGGAGAGGATAACAAAGGGAGACATGATAGTAATCTCCAAGTACCTCATGGGGTGAACAGGATGCAGGCGGCAAGTCCCTTTCAAATGAAGAAGACTACCAAGACCAGAGGGCATGCAATGAAGCTGGAGGGAGGAGAAGTTTAAGATGGATGTGAGGAAGGACTACTTCTGTGAAAGGGTGGTAGACTCCTCGAATAGAGTGCCAGCAGAAATGGTGGAGGTGAAAACAGGATAGCATGTTAATTGAGTGATGCAATATGGGCAAATAAATTTTGCATGAATATAAATGAGCAATTACAAAAGGAGCGACCGGCACAGTACAGCGACCATACAAACTGAGCGAACCCACAATTAGAGTGATCCCCAGAGTCAATGTGCACCGTGGAGTTAGAATATTATAGATAGGGGGATCCAGAGGGCACAGCCCCCCATGGGGGATGCAGGGGAGTGGAGTCCCCCTGCAAAACTTGGACATGTGTGTAATTGCAAACCACAAACGAAGGCACCGCAAGGTACTGTGCAAAAAAATACTTTATTAAATGAAATGCACCATGCAATAGCGGCCACCCCAGCAGATCAGGGACACCTCGACCGGTTTCACACGTCACATACGTCTTCAGAAGGATGTACTCCCCTCTGCACACACCCAGAATAAAAGGATGCTGCTTAAAGTGACAGTGAATTAAAAATCACAAATTCAAAACACACAACATACATGTTAAATGCAGCAACAACTGGCACCAGACGTAAATCTAATCAATGTTTACAACATACTGTTTACTAAAGAATACATATCACTTTTGGCTACCAGCTCCAGGGGAAATGGCTATAGCCAGTCCATACAAATGCCTGGGCAAGAGATAATTTTCTGTTAATTTCTGGTAAATCCAAACAGTGTGTTTGAGGTCATTTTTAAGAACAATTATCACAACATACCAACGGTATAATGGTTTCTCGAGGCTATACTGATCCACTTCATAATTTTTTTTTCTCTAATTTAAATAACTAGATTACCAGTCCATTTTACATATCACTAATAATAACCTCTCAAATACCATAATGTCAACAGTGCTCCAATAGGAATGTTGCACAATCAAGCTTTAAACAGCAAATTGCCAAGTCCATTATATTTGTAGGCTTCTGATTTCACCATGCATTTTTATATATGCTCAGCACCACCTAGTGGAAAAAGACAAAAGCACACAGTGAGCACATCTCTCATATGTGTATTAACACGTTTGTTGTCTATTTCTTCCTTTTCTTAATCAATGGCATTATAGCGATCTTGTCATTCAAACCTGGGTGTTTGAGCCCCCCCCCAAAGTGTAGATCCAGAATGCTTCCCGGTCCAACAACAGATCATTTATATTGCCCCCTCTAGTGCCTAACTTCACTGTTTCTATCCCACAAAACCTAAATTGATGTGGTCTCCCATCCCCACTATGTTTCTTACAGTGTACTGCCAGGGCATTTTTATCATCCTGATTTGTAATGCTATGAGTGTGTTCCCCCATCCTTATTTTAAGTGGTCGTGTGGTTTTTCCAGTATAGAAGGCCCCGCATTCACAGGCAGCCAGATAGACAAGATTCTCTGTGATGCAACTGAAAAATGATCGTGCCATGTAGATTTTGTTGGCATTTACTATGGTGAAAGTGTTACTCTTCAAACGGACATTACAGTATTTACAATTCCCACAGGGAAAAGTACCCTGTGGTTTAACTGGTAACCACATACCCCCACCCCTCTCTGTCCTGTAGGTGGGCTGCTAGCTGTGTGTGTGATGATATCCTTGATGTTCCTGCCCCTCCTATATACCATGCGTGGTGGGTATAGTGTGACCTCTCACAGACGGGGGTCAAAACTTAAAAGGTGCTAATATTTCTGGATTAATCCTTCTACAGCTCTTGACTGTCTGCAGAAGGTGCTCACAAAGTGCATCCTATTTAGTCCCTCACCCTGATTTCCAGGGGTCATGACCTCCTCCTCCTGGCTCATTTCCGCTAGTTCCCTTCTGGCATCCTCAACCACTGCTGCCGGATATCCCCTTTGTCTGAATCTAGTACACATTTCTTCACTGTGTGTTACACAGTCTGCTTCTGAGTTGTAGTTTCTCCACACCCTAAGCAATTGGGCCCTGGGAATATTATTAACCATATGTCTAGGATGGCAACTGGGGTGCTTAAAAGTGAATTCCTGTCTGTGGGTTTCCGAAAAAGGGAAGTTTGTGATTCATTATTTCTATCCCTTTCTATTTCCAGATCCAAAAAAGTAACCACATTGGGATCACTCTGTACACTAAATTTCAGATTTAAATTACTATTTTCTAAATAGTTCACAAATTCTTTCAACTCGTCCCAGTACCCTTCCATATCATAAGGAAGTCGTCAAAAAAGCAATGCCACAGGTCAGTCTTATGGTAGATGGGACTGACCTGCGCGTCATAGGCCACTGATGTCTCCCACAGGCCCAAATAAGAGATTTGCATAGTTTGGCGCGAAGGTTGCATCCACTGCAGTTCCTTTAACTTGAAGATAATACTCCCCCTGAATTAGAAAAGCATTTTTGGTCAACATTACTTCTGCACAATCCAACACAAATTGTCTCCTATTTAAATCCAGTGCATCATCTCCCTCAAGCCAATGGCTGAGTGCATGCAACCCCTCCAAGTGAGGGATATTTGTGTAGAGTGAACTGATGTCCACTGACACCAAAAGGATGTCTGGCTCAAGCTGTAGGTTGTTAATAATGCCCAAGACATCAGTTGTATCCTTCACATAGGTTCTCAAGTGGGGCACATATTGTTTAATGTACACATCAACAAAGTGCGACAGGGGCTCTGTAACAGACCCAGTGCCTGCCCCAATAGGGCGCCCTGGTGGGTCCTGCAGACATTTGTGGATCTTGGGGAGTATATAAATTGTAGGGTGGACATGATGTGATACACAGAGATATGCATGTTCTTTTTGGCTAATAGTGCCTTCCAAGAGGGCCTCATCAATCATGGAGACGATTTGGGCCTTAAAAATACTGGTGGGATCACTTCTTAATTTTCTGTAGAAATGGATGTTCCCCCAGTTGTCATTCGATCTCCGTGATGTATTTCTCTGTTGCCATCTCTACTATAGCCCCACCCTTGTCCGCAGGTTTTATGACAATAGATGAACTGTCCTGCAGCTCTTTAAATGCATTCCTCCCTCTCACTGCTGGACATATTTACATACATAGACTTATTGTCATTCCTGCATATAGATTCAAAATCAATTTCACCCACTTTCTCAAAAACTTTAACAACATCCACATATAGTGGATTGAATGTTGAGGGTGGTAATAGTCGTGACTTAGCCACTGGCTCAGATGGGGTCAGATCTGCAATCATGTCACTTAGTTCTGTTTGGGACAGTGTAGTATTAATATTGTCATTGCCCATATCTGATTTATAGAAAAAAACTCTTAAATTTAAAGATTTCAAGAACTGCTTTAAATCTATATACAACTCAAAGGGGTTAACTTCAACTGTAGGTACAAATGTCAAACCCTTCTGTAATACCTGTACTTGGGTAGAGGTAAGGTTTACCTGTGATATGTTAATCACAATGTTTTCTGGAGTACTAATTACTTGCCGCTGTTGTTGCCTCTGCGTCCTCTTCTTCTTTGCCTGGTATTTCCTGCCCCCTCTCCGCGACCTCTTGGACCTCTCAGGTAGTATTGGTGTTGGCTGTATCCCTGGCCCCCTTGTGTGTAATGGTTGGTATTCCCTTGATTCGTTGGTTCCTGAAATTGAACTTGCCTGTCATTCCTCCTCTGTTGTGGGGGCAGGGGGAGGGGGAGAGGAAGTCGAGGGGGCAGTCCCTCCTGGTCCTCTTCTAAAAAAAGGTCCTCAGTATTGTCGGAATTGCTTGTGCTAGTGTAATATGACGGTGATGTGCCCCTATTACATAATATGGATCTTGGTCCCTGATTAATAGAATTTTCAGCTGATGTTTGTCCCCTTCTGCTTGTATTCTGGTTGTGCCTCCTCTTATATGAATGTCCAGATCCCTTATTCCACATGAACACTCTGTCCAGCAGGTAATCCTGTCTGTCTGACTCAAATTTCTTTAGCTTCCTTTGTTTAATTTTTTTTTTTCAAATTTCATTTTTATTAGCAGAGACATCAAGTGTATAGCAATTTACAATACCCAACATTAAAGTAAATTTGCATAGGTACACAGGTCTAATTGAATTATGCCTAATGTCAGGATTATAATACAGTACATAAAAGGGTGGTACAATAAACACATATCAACTTTTGTGCAGTCACCCGTGGGGGAAGAACTACCCCAGGTAGCTTTAAGCAGGCGGCAAGACCTCAATCCATTTTTTTTTTAATTTAATTTTGGGAAGAAGAGCATGAGAAAGGCCCCACCCACCTACCCCTGTTGACAGCTTAAGGGAAGAAGGAGGTGGGGGAGTGCCTCCCCCGCTACACAGGGTTCTGCTTTCTCCCTTCCTCTCAAAGGGACAAATTCAGGATCAACCTGAGCAAAATAAACAAGCATTTGTCAATGCTGAATGTTTGCTTGCTGGCATTGGCATTGGTAATGTAGAAGTTACAGAGCTGCATAATAGAAATGGCAGTGAAGTATTGAACAGAAGCCAACCCCACCACCCTGCAGAGAGTGACAGGCATTGGGGTGTGACTTTGGGTCGTCAGGCAAACGGCCACGCCATTTCATCACACCCTACCCTGCAGACACTGACAAGTGTCACGGTGTGCCCTGGGGTCTTTGGCCCTTATGCGCACCCCATTCCATCAGGAAATACGGTGAGATGGGTGTGGTATAGCAGAATGGGGTGAACTTTGGGGCCGAAGAGTCCAAGGCATACCTCAATGCCTCTCACTGGCTGCAGGATGTGGAATGGTATGAGCATTACAGGCAAGAATCCCAAGTCACACCCTGATGCCTGTCATTCTCTATAGGGTGGGCGTTATGGTTGAAACCTAACACCTCAGGAATTCGTTGGTATTTTCCTCCAAATTTTCAACATGGTTTGTTTGTGACCCCCACCCTAATGAACAGTGGCAATATCAGTTTGTTGGCAGCTGCTTATGCATGGCGACTACGGCATTTGCTTCAGGTGCAAAAACACATTCGAACAGGATGTGAAAATAGTGACTGTACTGTTCATGGGAGGTGTAAAAATGGCAATGTTGCAAATCTGCAGTAAAAATATTAAAAAAACTGGTGAAGTCACGAGCATGCATAGAAACTGTGCAACGCACACCCATAATGTAATTAGGCTGGGGAATTTTTACAGCAGATTGTCAACACAGGCATTTTGGGATCTCCGATCATGAACAGTGTCACTGTGATTTTCTTTATCTGTCTCAAACAATGATTTCCCACAGCGACCACGCATCTCTGCACTGAAAGTGTGAAAACACATTTCGGCCATGTTGTGAAAAATGACAGCTGTACTGTTCATAAGGAAGTGTGGAAAATGCCACTGGTGAAAATCTGGACTGAAAATATTACAGTCATGAACTTACGGTGCGTGGAAAGTGCGCAATGCTCACTAGTAACACAGTCATTTATGGACTTTGTCACCAAATTTTCAACATAGCCATTTTAATACCTCTGCTCATGAACAGTGTAACTGTGATTTTCTTAATCTGTCCCATACATTGATTTCAAGACACCCACTGCGCCATTGTGCTACATGGGCGGAAACACGCTTTGGGCAAGATGTGAAAAATGACAGCTGTACTGCTCATAAGGAAGTGTAATAAAATGGCAATGTTGAAAATCTGGAGTGAAAATATTGAAAATTGGCTGACTTACAAGCGTATAGAACTGCGCGAACGCGACGTCAGAAATAGTCATTTTATAAATTTTCCACCAAATTTTCAATATAAGCTTTCTGAGAGCTCACCTTATGAACAGTGGCAGTGTTGTTTCATTACTCAGTCCTGAAAGGTGATTTCGCGCAGTGACTGCGAAATCACCCTTCGGGCCCGATTAACACCATGACAGTGAGAGCACTCATGAGAAGGGGTCCCAAAAACTCCATGTTGAAAATTTGGTGCAAAAATTCCAAAAAATGACTGAGATATGCAGCAAAGTAAAAAAAAAACCTTATCTAACCCATTATACAGCTTACCCGCATTTCCTCAGTTGGTGGTCAGCTTTGAAGAGTGCAGACATGTTCCCGGTCCACCGAAGATCGTCGCGCCGGGGTCTGGAGGTAAGTATGGGGTGAGGGGTGTGGGGAGGCGGGTGCGCGGTGGGTGGGCGCAGGTGGGGGCAGAAACCAGCGAGGGCCGTTTTCAGTTCAGGTTTTTTAAATGAGGACGACATGGGCGTTTGCCCGCATGGGGTGGGCTCCCAGCGAAGCACAAGGACAACTGGGGGGGAGCCGACAGGGATTGGGCACCCTGTCAGCAATAAGCATCTGTTGCCATGCTGGGGTGGGCTCCCAGCATGGCACCCTACTGAGGGGAACCAGTGGGCTGGCGGGGATTGGGCACCTGTCGGCTTTGCTCACGTGTGCAGCCACACTGGGGTGGGCACCCAGCGTGGCATATGGAACTCTGCTTTGGGGAGGCGCAGCACAGCGATGGGGATTGGGCACCCCGTCGGCTACACAGTGTGTGCGTGGGGCGAGCACATGCGTGCGTGTGTGTGTGTGTGTGTGTGTGTGTGTGTGTGTGTGGTGGGCGCACAGGAGCAGGCGATATCTTATCGCTGCTCACTGAAGCGTAGCTCCCCCTTTCAAATGTACTCCACTGCATTTTGGACTGCTGTCATAGACAGCTCCAGCAGGCACTGGAAAACTGCGGCCACGCCTGCAAACACACTGACTGAATTAGAAGAGGGCTGCCACACTCCGAAAACTCGGATGATGGCACCATGTTTCTTGCACATGCGTGCAAGCAAACATAAAAATCCATCGTTGCCATTTCCTCATGAAGGCATCCTGTTTATTATGAAATTTAGCTGTCCAATATTCTAGTCCGTAAATATCCAGCACTAATTTTGTGCCAATCCGAGACCACTGGGATTACGGGAGACATCCATCTACGGTTGATGGCTTTTTTTTGCTGCTAGAATGAAAACAGGAAGTAAGGTGCGGGTCCACCTTGGTCTGCGGGGAGGAAAGATGGATAGCAGCACCATCTCTGCCATTAGTTCGATTGTCTCTCCCAGACTCTTCTCCAACTCCGTCTGTAAAGTGCACCAAAAGGGCATCAGGCTTGGGCAATGCCAAAAGATGTGTCCCAAGTCCACTAGTTTACAATTGCAATTTCTCCAACAGTTGCCATAGGAGGCTGGCAAATATTTAGCTAGTACTGCTGGGAAGCAAAAATATCTAGAATGGGATTTCCATGCAAATTCCCTCCACACCCCTGAGGAGGTAATTTTGATTGCCTTTAATGTTATTTTTTTCCAAAATGGGAAAGGAATTTCTAGTTCTAGGTCCTTATTCCAGGCCTCTAATATCGAATGGGGTGTGTCCCCCAGGTTATCTCATATTATTCTGGATAAGTGACCTACTTCCTTTGTTTAATTTTATTTTCTTCTTTTAGGATGGTGTTTTTGTTCAAGCTCTGGAAATCTGGGGTCTTCTTTAAACTTAAGTACCACTTCTTCTTTACATTTAATGTCAGATTCTACTTCTGGCTGCTGGGCAATGTAATCATCAATTACTGCTCTGATCAGGGCATCAGTTCCCAATTGCAAGCCCCTGTTCCAATTCGTCACAAAGGCAGCCCTTTCTAGCCCATATCCCTGGGTATTAGTCACCCTTAGTTCCCTTGGGGATCTTCTCACTTTGAGGTAGGCCTCAAGAGACACCAGATTCCAATAATGGCATCTCCCCCTTAAAGTTGCTCTTTCCAATTGTCTGAATGCCAAATCAATATCATTAACCACTGCTGTTTGTTCTAAATTGGTGGCAGAGTTAGATGTGCTTTGTGTGCTGCATGGTGAAATCAGAAGCCTACAAATATAACAGACTTGGCAATTTGCTGTTTAAAGCTTGATTGTGCAGCATTCCTATTGGAGCACTGTTGACATTATGGTATTTGAGAGGTTATTATTAGTGATATGTAAAATGGACTGGTAATCTAGTTATTCGTGAGGGCTTCAGAGCCTGCCCTTCCCCACAGCAAGCCGGACCCCACATCGTGGAACCCTCGGCAGACAGCAGGTCGTGAGGGCCTCGGAGCCTGTCCTCCCCCACAGCAAGCCAGACCCCCCAACGTGGAACCCTCAGCAGACAGCAGGTTGTGAGGGCCCCGGAGCCTGCCCTCCCCACAGCAAGTCGGACCCCCATCATGGAACCCTTGGCAGACAATTCGTGAGGGCCTCAGAGCCTGCCTTCCCCACAGCAAGCCGGACCCCCCATCACGGAACCTCAGCAGACAGCAGGTCATGAGGGCCTCGGAGCCTGCCCTCCCTGCAGCAAGCCAGACCCCCCATGGTGGAACCCTCAGCAGACAGCAGGTTGTGAGGGCCTCGGAGCCTGCCCTCCCCCACAGCAAGCCGGACCCCCCATCGTGGAACCCTTGGCAGACAGGTACAAGCGTTTTCAGCCGTGAACCGGCAGCATGCCGTTCCTTGAACGACCCGACACCAGCCTGAACTTGGTAGCCATGCTGTGAGACGCCGCCTGCTCTGACCCCATCGGAACGCAGTGCTGCCTCTTTTCAAACTTGGCGCCATTTTGAGAGTGCTTCTGTCGGCGTAGCAATGCTGATACTCTTGTAAAGCTACTAAATCCTGGACTTCTGCTGTAGTTGTGCTAATTCTGGAATGGTGCCTTAACTGCATGTGTATGCCTAGTGTCTCTACAGCTAATGATTTCAGCACATTTGTGCGCTATTTCTGCAGGGTGCCTTTATAGATTTTGAGCCCGTAGCAGCTGGAGAGCCTAAACAGCTCGTCCTTGATCTTGTATCAGGTGGGAGACTTAGTTTGTTTGAAGTTGCAATATGCTGCCTTGTTAATTTATTTTATTTCTCTATGGGTAGAATAGGAGGAGTTTGTTAAGTATTTGATTAAGGTAGGCAGCTAGGCAGAAAATCCTCCAACACATTGAGCTGCAAGTGTGCCAGTGCTTATAACTGCTGCTGTTTTGTGAATTACCCCTGTTTTACTTCCGGACTAACGCAGCTCACGGCTGCAGTGCGCCTGATATAATTTGCTGCTGTTTTAATTTGTGCAAACCACCATTTAACATCTGACTCCTCCTTCAATCCTACCTGTGTCCTGTATATAAGTGCCATCTCCTCTCCTCTTTTCCTCAGCAGGTCGTGAGGGCCTCGGAGCCTGCCCTCCCCCGCAGTAAGCCGGACCCCCCATCGTGGAACCCTCAGCAGACAGGTACAAGCTTTTCAGCCGTGAACCGGCAGCATTCCGTTCCCTGAACGACCCGACACCAGACTGAACTCGGTAGCCATGCTGTGAGATGCCGGCTGCTCTGACCCCATCGGAACGCAGTGCTGCCTGTTTTCAAACTTGGCACCATTTTGAGAGTGCCTCTGTCAGCGTAGCAATGCTGATAGTCTTGTAAAGCTACTAAATCCTGGACTTCTGCTGTAGTTGTGCTAATTCTGGAATGGTGCCTTAACTGCATGTGTATGCCTAGTGTCTCTACAGCTAATGATTTCAGCACATTTGTGCGCTATTTCTGCAGGGTGCCTTTATAGATTTTGAGCCCGTAGCAGCTGGAGAGCCTAAACAGCTCGTCCTTGATCTTGTATCAGGTGGGAGACTTAGTTTGTTTGAAGTTGCAATATGCTGCCTTGTTAATTTATTTTATTTTCTCTATGGGTAGAATTCGGGAGGGAGTTTGTTAAGTATTTGATTAAGGTAGGCAGCTAGGCAGAAAATCCTCCAACACATTGAGCTGCAAGTGTGCCAGTGCTTATAACTGCTGCTGTTTTGTGAATTACCCCTGTTTTACTTCGGGACTAACGCAGCTCACGGCTGCAGTGCGCCTGATATAATTTGCTGCTGTTTTAATTTGTGCAAACCACCATTTAACATCTGACTCCTCCTTCAATCCTACCTGTGTCCTGTATATAAGTGCCATCTCCTCTCCTCTTTTCCTCAGCAGGTCGTGAGGGCCTCGGAGCCTGCCCTCCCCCGCAGTAAGCCGGACCCCCCATCGTGGAACCCTCAGCAGACAGGTACAAGCTTTTCAGCCGTGAACCGGCAGCATTCCGTTCCCTGAACGACCCGACACCAGACTGAACTCGGTAGCCATGCTGTGAGATGCCGCCTGCTCTGACCCCATCGGAACGCAGTGCTGCCTGTTTTCAAACTTGGCACCATTTTGAGAGTGCCTCTGTCAGCGTAGCAATGCTGATAGTCTTGTAAAGCTACTAAATCCTGGACTTCTGCTGTAATTGTGCTAATTCTGGAATGGTGCCTTAACTGCATGTGTGTGCCTAGCGTCTCTACAGCTAATGATTTCAGCACATTTGTGCGCTATTTTTGCAGGGTGCCTTTATAGATTTTGAGCCCGTAGCAGCTGGAGAGCCTAAACAGCTTGTCCTTGATCTTGTAGCAGGTGGGAGACTTAGTTAGTTTGAAGTTGCAATATGCTGCCTTGTTAATTTATTTTATTCTCTCTATGGGTAGAATTCGGGAGGGAGTTTGTTAAGTATTTGATTAAGTTAGGCAGCTAGGCAGAAACTCCTCCAACACATCGAGCAAGCCGGACCCCCCCCCCATCGTGGAACCCTCGGCAGACAGGTACGAGCGTTTTCAGCTGTGAACCGGCAGCATTCCGTTCCCTGAACGACCTGATGCCAGCCTGAACTTGGCAGCTGTGCTGTGAGATGCTGCCTGCTCTGACCCAATCGGAACGCAGTGCTGCCCCGCCACCACCCTAGGTCACCTTGGCCCTATATAGGAAGGCAGAATCACATGGTGCGGTGATGCTAGGGGGAAAAAAAAACTATCAGCCCTTTTTTCCATTAGCAGCTTATCTGCTCTTGCCTCTAGTGGCCACCACTGCCTTACAGCACTGATACGTGTCTCTAAAACCAAGTCCTGTCCCCTGACCTTTGTTACTCCTTTGTTACCAATCTCTAGGGTGCTCTCAGGCATCAAACTAGCTGGGAGGTCTAAATTTACTCCACTCCTGCTCAGATGCCTAGGGTGTGACCTCTAAGCTGTGCTCAAAAGCAAATAGCTTTGTCTTCCTGCAAGCCAGTGCCTTGCCAAAAGCTCCTGAGTACCTGCGTCGATAACCACCTTGCTTGACGTATGGGAACAACTCGCATTCTTTGAACATCAGGAAGTGTGACATGCGGCTGTTGTCTCACCAACCCCTTGAGAACGTCTGTTCCTTAAGCAACGCCCCTGACCCATTGCTTACGGGGCTTAGAAAGGTCGCCGGAACGAGCTGTGTGCGCCCTGACTGTGCTAACACCTGCAGACCTTGGCCGTGGTGCCATTCTGTTTGGGATTCTTCCTTTGCCTGGTGCCTTGCACACACCTACTGCATTCATGGCTGGAGCCATGGCTCTACCTGCATAGGCTGGGAACTTAGTCAAGGTGGAGGCAGTATAGCGCAGTGGTCTAAGGCACTGAGCTGCAAATCTGGTGACATCCAGCAGACCAGGCCTGGGTTTGAATCCCACAGCTTCCACTTGCATACTGTGTTGACTCTGAGCAAGTCACTTAACTGCCTTGTGCTCCCAGGTCGCTCCTGTAAAAAAGCTTTCAGCTTAGTGTGCTATACCTGGTTAAACAACCAAATTAATATTAATAATAATAATAAAAGGTCCCCTGACCACCCTGCCCTCCTTCAAGCCCCCCCCCAGCCTGGCTATCTGCCAAAGGCTTAAAAATAGCACACCTAAATGTCCGCAGCATCCTCCACAACCTAGCAGAACTAACGGCCTAGGTGGCCCACTAAAACCCTGACATTATGGGCATCACTGAAACTTGGCTGAAGCCTCGCATTCCTGACTCTGTGTGTGCCCTCCCGGGCTACAGCCCCACCCGGCGAGACAGGGCATGTAGTAAGCGTGGGGGCGGTGTGCTCCTATACTATAAGGTGCAGCTTAATGTGTCTACAGTTGTTCATACATCCCCCGCATCCCCAGCCTGCGAGTTCCTTCACACCCTCCTGCTTGGGAACACTAAAAAGGTGCATCTTATCTGTGCCTACAACCCTCCGAAGGGTGGCGTTCGAAGGCTCTCCTCACTACTTGACCACCTTAGGGAAAAGATTGGATCAAATGAGCTGCTAATTCTGGGGGACCTTAACCTCAATTGGCTTGGTCCCAGTACCAAACAATATGAGCCTCTTCTCTTAGGCCTTGCTCTCAGCCAGATCATTATGGCACCTACAAGGCTCACCTCACGGGGGAACACAGGGTCACTTATCGACTGGGTACTGAGCAATAGAACGGATAGAATTACTTACTCAGGAATACTCCCTGACGTCATCTCAGATCACTCTCCAACTTACTGCATATGCGGCATCTCCTCGCCCAAACTCCCCAGCAGAGTGATCCAGATGAGGGACTATTCCAAACTTATACTCAATGACTACCTTGAGGATCTACGACTTGCCGACTGGTCTAGGGTCACTGCCACTAATGACCCTGTTGCAGCCCTTGATAATTTCCTTGTGGTATTTGTCCCCTTGCAAAACAAGCACACACCCCTTACAAAAAGAAGGGTGAGGGGCACAGTCACAAAGTGGCTCCATGGAGGCCTATTCTCCCTGATGAAGCAGAGAGACAAATGCTGGGTGAAACACAAGATCTCCTGCAACAATAATGACCTCCTTGAATATTGACTGGTCAGAAACGCTTGTAAAAGAGCCATCCTCACCGCCAAGAGTGAGTACTACAAATCTGCCCTGCTAGCCTCGGCCAATAACCCTCGGCGCTTTTGGCAAAACGTTAAAAACCTGGTCGGAGGGTCTGCCAGGGAACAGATCGCCGACATGCATATCCAGGGGGGGCCAACTGCAATAATCCCCAAACTATTGCCACTGCATTTAACTGCATGTTCTCAGACCTGCCTGCTCCTCCTCCTCCTTCTTCCAAGCACTCTGCCCCTAAACTCCTGAGTGGGCACTCCCCTCGACCACCCTTCTACCTCAAACGGGTCTCTGTTAGAGAAACCCAGGAACTTCTAGCCAGTCTTCTCCCCCCACATGGGGGCAGGACACGACAGCCTTGAACCAAAGCTGCTCAGCTTGGGGGCTCCCCTCCTCACCCGGCCGGTCTCTCAGATCTTTAACTCTTCTCTCGGGGATCATCCCTGACTTATGGAAGGTGGCCAAGGTTGTCCCTGTTTACAAACAAGGCGACCCCAAAGATATTAAAAACTATCGCCCCATCGCCATACTCTCCGCTACCTGTAAGTTCCTTGAAAAGGCAGTTGCCACACAACTCTCCCACTACCTTCAGGGTTATGTTGTTCTCTCCCCTGCTCAACATGGTTTCAGAAAAGGGCACAGTACATCAACAGCGCTTGCCTTGGTTACCTCTGAGATCAGGTCCGTGACTGACCAAGGCACACTGATTGGTGCCATCTTCGTCGATCTCTCTAAGGCCTTTGATTGGGTTGACCATTCCCTCCTCTACTCCACTCTTCACTCTCTCAGATTCTCCCACCCAGCCCTTGCCTGGTTCTCCAACTACCTTGTGGGAAGGCAGCAATACACCAGCTTCAACCGCACCCTCTCTGCCCTCTCCCCAGTTAACTGCGGGGTGCCCCAGGGATCCATCCTTTGACCCATTCTATTTGCCCTATTTATTAATGAACTACCCACCGTTACACCCCATGGGCACTCCACCCTATATGCAGATGATCTCGTCATACTGTCCAGTTCCTCGGATATTACTGTCATCAACTCCTGGCTTAACTTCAACTTCGAACTTATCCAGAACTGGCTAGAGGGCCACATGCTGACCATCAACCTGGAAAAGACCCAGGCCATGCTCTTTGGCTCCGTGGCCAAAACCAGTTCCTGCCCTGCTCCTCTAACCATCTATGGAGCGAATGGCTCCCTCCTGCAGGCCAAGGACTCCGTCAAGTATCTAGGAGTTACCCTTGATCTACAACTGGATCTCACCACACATCTTCGGAATATATGTAAGGCCACGAACGGCAAGCTCGGACTTGCCTACAGAGCCAAAAGTTGCCTCACCCCAGCTGCACGGCTCGCCCTAGCCAGGGGGATACTTCTTCCCACGCTTTGCTATGGGCTCATAATCTTTGCCCCGGTCCTGAATTCTAGTCTTGCGAAATGGGACACTGCTTATAACAATATATGCCGCTTCGCACTCTCTGTCGCTCGCCTTACGCATCGCTGTGAGCTCTACTCATGGCTGGAGTGGCTCCCCCCTGAAAAGCACCACACCTTTGTCCTCTGCAACTTCGTAGATAACATAGTTAGAGCGGCCACTCCTCCCATGCTTGCCCTTCCCCTCAAACATGGAACCCCAGCCTACCACTTAAGATCCAGTGCTGCACAGGTCCGACTGGTTCCTAAGACCCGAACCCTCACAGGGGACCGGGCCTTCTCCGTCCATGCACCAAGACTGTGGAACTCCCTTCCTGCTTTAGTTCGTGCCTCACCTGCCCATCCCTGCTTCAAAACATCCCTCTGGAGCTTCCTCAAATCTGCCTCTGCCTGTCTATGTGCCATATAGACCCAGCAGATTCTCTCCCTCCCTCTCGATTTACTGAGGGTGATGTCCTGAGTGCCACTGATACCGACTGCTGTTAAATCTCTGCTGAAACAGTGATAACCAGCACAAGGCACTTTCTGCCCTCCTGTTGGAGGGGCGCTCATGTCACATCAGTACCTGCTTGTATTTTCTTTCATTTTGATGTTATTCTCTTTCGTGATGTTATTTAGATGTCATTGTACCTATTAATGCTGTTATGTATCTTGTTGCTATCTGCCTACTTAACCGTTTAAGCTTGTTGTCACATATGCTGTACCACCTACTTGTCTATGCCTGAGGCTCTTGTATGTTACCTTGAGTCTGTATTATGTTTCGTATGTACTCTGTAACCCTCCCGGGTTGCACCTGAAAATAGGCACTTGAATGTCTAATGTGCTTACCTGGTTAACAAAAGTAAATAAATAAATTTAAATTAGAAAAAACATTTTTATGAAATGGATCACTATAGCCTCGAGAAACCATTATACCTTTGGTATGTTGTGATAGTTCTTAAAAATTACCTCAAACACGCTGTTTGGATTTACCAGAAATTGAAAGAAAAGTATCTCTTGCCCAGGCATTTGTATGGATTGGCTATAGCCATTTCCCTGGAGCTGGTAGCCAAAAGTGATATTGATTCTTTAGTAAACAGTATGTTGTAAATATTGATTAGATTTACATCTGGTGCCAGTTGTTGCTGCTTTTAACATGTATGTTGTGTGTTTTGAATCTGTGATTTTTAATTCACTGTCACTTTAAGCAGCATCCTTTTATTCTGGGTGTGCTCATAGGGGAGTACATCCTCCTGAAGATGCACGTGACATATGAAACCGGTCGATGTGTCCCTTATCTGCTGGGGTGGCTGCTATTGCATGGTGCACTTTATTTAATAAAGTATTTTTTTGCACAGTACCTTGTGGTGCCTACATTTGTGGATTGCTGCTATAGTGGAGAGTTATTGGAGGCATGCATAGGTGTGTGGAGCCGAAATTATGAGCATGCTTTAACATGTGTGTCATTGCCTGGCTGCACCCTGTTGATGATTAGGAACAGGTGCAGGTGGGTTATAAAATGAGTGAGGAGTTAGCTGAGACATAGCTGAAGATTTGTAATGGTAGTGGAGCTTCTCCACAGCCAGCAAGGCATGCCGATGCTTCTGTAGAGGGGACACACCTATTGGAGAGATAAAGAGGTCGTTGAGAAGGTCTAATGGTGCTGTGGTGAGTATCACCATTATTTGTGTCTTGCCCATATCCATACTGTTGCCGACCATGTTGCAGCTGTTCCACAAGGTCATAATCATATTCCTGATGCTTCGGACGTTGGTGCTCGCCGTGCCATGACTGATATGAGAGAGCGGGCAAGGAGCAGTTCCGACAGTATGGCTCAGATGGTCTTACAAAGTACATCCGGTGCTTTGTATGCTACTGCTGGTTCCCTGCCCAATGTAAGTTTGATGCGGCGGACAGTGCAGTGAAAAAGGCAGTCCAAGCGTGTTTGTCCAATCACTTCAGGGACTGTTGGGGAGCTGATAATACCCTTCCAGTATACCAGGACATTGAGTGGTGAGCGCTTTATGATGTGCGATAATGGGCATTTTTTGAAGAGCACAATGAGCTGCTGCAACCGCTAATTAATTATTTCAACGATACATGGATCGGCCATCAGATGAGCTCTTCAGGATAGCGCCGACCCATGTATCCACTCAGCTTTTGGAATTACTATGAGTCTGTGAGAAATGGGCATGCTCGCACTAACAATGCTGTTGAGGGGTGGCACCATGGTTTTAACACCCAGCTGGGTGCATGCCACCCCAATACATGGCAATTCTTGGAGTGCCTCTAGGAGAAGCAGCGTATGTCTGAGGTGAAAATGGAACAGCTTGTGTCTGGGACAGCTGTAGTGAACACTCATTGGAGGTACCGCGACCTCACCGAGTGACTGGCGCAGGTTGTGTCTGAGTATGCAGTCCATGGCCACGTGGATTAGCGTATAATTTCCAGCTACAGGTTTAATTATGTAACTATAATGTGCTTCACTGTGATGTAGCATCGCAGAAATTGCTGTTGCTCTGACATATTCGCTCAAATTGTAGTCGCTGTTATATAGCCACCCAAATGACATGGAACCGAAAACAGTAGGGGTTTTCAAGCATGTGTGAGACAGACACAGAGGAATATCTGTAAATGAGTAGGGAGGAGGTAGGATCACAAGAGACCAGTTAGGGTCTGTGGAGACAGACTAGGCAGGGACAATCTGGGTAGACTGGGTGGGCCAAGTGGTCCTTTTCTGCCAACAAATTCTACGATTATGTGTTTCTAATTTCCAGGACTCAGGAAGACAGTAGAGACAGAGACGGAGAGATTAAGTAGATAAGTAAGGGGTACAGCGATAACAGGGCAGAGAGGTGTACTTAAGGGTCAATATCATCAAGGCTAGAACCTTTAGAGAGACTGAGGGAGGAAAGAGCATTAATGGTGTCCAGCGGAGTAACAGTAGAGATGTGAAAGCAATCGGAAGAGGGTCTGAGGGGGGAGTAGTAAGGGGATGAGGGAGAAGCCAGCAATTGCAACTGAGAAGGGAGGGCACAGATGGCGAAGAAGTTGTTGAAGTGAGAGGCAACCAGTGTGGGAGTAGACAGGAAAACCATTCTTTCAGTAGGACAGCAGAGGAAGACTGAGGAGTTGGATCAAAAAGGGAGCGAATGACCTTCCAGAATTTTGTGGACGATTTAAGGTGATTTTGGAGGTTTGAGTCAAAATATTTTGATTTGGCTGCCCTTGTGGTCTTTGTGCAGGAATTCCTGAGTCTTCTGTAGCGGAGGAGGTCAGAATGGGAGTGTGACAATTTGAAACAGGCCCAGGCATTATCACGAGATCTACAAAGATGAATGAGGTCCACTGTAATCCAAGGGTGGTGGCAGCCCTTTACAGGGGACTTTCTTCTTAGAGGGGAATGCCTATCCCACACTTGCAGAAATTTGGAGTGGAAGAAAGAGCCACATCGATGTCAGCAGCTGTGAGGATACAGGACCAGTCAATATCTGTGAAGTCTCATAATCGGATGCCAGCATTTTAAAGAGTGAAGAGACCTGATCCATACAAATTTAGGAGCAGCAGAAGAGCGATACATTTTCCTGATGCAGTTTGTTGTACAACAGTTTCTAAAAGCATCAGGTAAAATTAAATGTAACCCCTAGATGGCGCTATCCCAGGGGCTACTACCCCTGCCTGATTTGCCACTAACAGGTTGAGGGGCCTGGATCCAATGGTGGGTGCCTCCACCCAGAGGTCAGGGTTTGCAATAGTTAAACTAACTTGGTCACAGCCCTCTGGGACACTGCAACCCCCCTTTCTTCCCACTAGTGGCCCACACAATATATCAGAATTACCTTCAGTATACACTTACCCCAGGTCTGGTTCCGGCACTGGGACCTCCTGTGAAAAGAGATACAGTGCAACAATCACAGTACAGTACTTTAACATAGACAAATACCTCAGGCAGTATAACTTTGCTGAAACAAGCAGCTCTGATTTATTTAGGGATATAACAAGGACAGGGGAAATCAGGTTAATTAGCTTATCACTCTAATAATCTATCTATGGCTCTGTGACAGGCCTATCCCTATCAGTTACTGTCCCTGGGTACCCAAGCCCTAGTGGCTAGTCCAAACCGTGGCAGCTGGTAGGGGCCCTTTCACACAGAGAAAAGGAGAATTAAACAGTCAGCAGTACAGTAATTCCATTTGGATTTAATGTGGCACCAACAGGAGCGACTTGAATTAGTACTCACGACCTCCAAATAAGATAGGGTCCTTCAATGTCAGCAGGGCTCACTTGAGGTACACAAACCTCTTCACACATCCATATAAAAGAAAGCACTATACCAGGCAGGCTGCATCTGTATCCCGATCGCATTACTGCACAATACCCGGGAGAACACACAGCAGATTCAGTTCCTGACAGACAGAGTGCAATTTTCAGCAATTCCTCCAGTCTTCTACAGGGTGAGCCTGGTTTCTACTCTTCAGAGATCCTTTGATTCTTTTCACAGGACGGATTCAGTCCTAACAAGCTGTTACACAAGCTGCAGACCGGAACTCTGGGCCTTACACACGTTTTTTGACTAAAACTGCACACTGAAAAAGCACAGGGCTCCTTCCTTCTTCACTGCCAAAGCTCAACTGAAACTCCAACCGACAAAACCGGCACTTCCTTTGAGTTCCTCCCAGTTCTTGACTGGATTGGCTGTCACTCACAATAGACTGCTGCTGTTGGTCCAAAAAGGCACTGAAGTCTAAACTACATCTCCCAGAGTCACTGCTCATACAATCCTCTTGTGGCTGGCTCAGATTATGAGTCCAAGTTCTGATTCGTCCAAGGCACCATTTTAGAGCTAGCTTACCCCACACTGATTGGTCCAGTTCAGCAGTTCAAAACCAGAATGGGGAACTAGGCAGACACTGTTCTGACTGCAAAAGAAAGCCAGTTAGACAAACTGTAATTTCATTATTACTGTAAATGATTTTGGCAAACAGTTACATCTTTCAGATAGGTTCCCTTTGCACTCCTAGTGACTGCAAAAATGGAGTGAATTGGCAGCAGCTTGAGTGGTACTCAAAGAAACACACAGTCCCCCATACAAACTAATTATGTCTGCAAGCAGACAGCTCTTAAAGAGACAGTACCAGAGGTTCTAAAAACACTCACTGATAAATGGCTTAAACGCCAAACACCATTCAGGCTTGGAGCATTCAAGCAAGCTCCTGGAAGTCTTTTGGGAACCTCCATTTGCAGGGGGGTTACATAAAGCAGCAAGTATGCAATGAAGGGGGAAAAAAGGACCCAATCCAACAGAGAGTGGTTAGACGAGTGAGGACTGAGTCGAATGAGAGGTTTAGGGATTCAATCTTTTGAGTAGTGGGCCTGATGGCTGGAGAGAGCCAATTAGTTATAAAGTCCCCTAGAAGAAGAAGTTTACCAAAAGAGGAATGGGAGGCCAGAGAGGAAACTGTCAATCAGCATAGAGTGAGACATTTTGAGGGAGGCATAGACAGCCTCAGTAAAGATGGGCAAAGGGGAGGGAAGACTGAGCTTTACCAGAAGCAATTAATGAGAGGAGGGAGTAGAGCTGCTGAGAGAGACAGAGCTAGTGAGATCTTGACAGACATAGGGGCAATGCCACCCCCACGTTTGCCAAGGTCCTGATGGTAGAGACTGCAGTAAGATATTACTAGGTTAGAGTCTGGAATTCTGAAAAAGAGGCAAGATTCTGATATACAAAAGATGTCAGGTGAGTAATAGATAATCTACACTCTCAGGAGGTCAATTTTAGGTAACAAGCTCCAAGAATTAAGTTGGAAACTGCTTAGGCCTTAAGGAAGAGAGGGTGAGGAGGAGACAGGAGAAGCAGGGCCACGGTTAGGCTTGAAATCCCCAACCAGCAGGAGAAGGAGGAGAAGGAACAAGAGGGTAGAATGGGATTTACTTCTTCAGTGAAGCAGAGGGACAGACATAGAGGGCAAAGAGATAGGAGGGAAAGGATCCTGTATAGTAATTCAAGGTTAAAGAGACTCTCCATGATGAGCCACTTCACCATATATATAGGAGCCTTGCCGCCAAATGATCCCAATATGAAGCATATCCCCAAAAAGAGTTTTACTGAAAAAAAGTTATGTCCCTCATAAAATTCTTCCTACCAGTTCCCAAGTACTTCCTGGTACTGTATTCCTCCCACGGTCTGCCCCCGCGCTGACGGACGGATGACTAGATGCCAGTGAGAGCGTAGAGTGTTCATTTAATTATCGGTCGGATATTAACTCAGCGACTCCATGGTTACTTGGTCGAATGGTGGCACCGGCCATTAACAAGGGTCTTGTTAGTCAACCGGTGCCCACGTTCCATTGCCATGTGGCCATTAGATTACTAAAAACAGATTGAAAAATATCTGACCATTGATTAGAATGGAGTATCATATCAGAATCCTTTAGCAGTAAGGCACCTATAAATTTGGTGCAGGGGCTTCAAGTGTTATCTTGGTGGGTCTCTTTAAAGTAAGGCAAGGAGAGGAGAATAGGGTGTATGGGTAGGTAAGAGGGGAGCTGGGGGATGTATGATGTGCTGTCAATTATAACATCACATGCTGAGCATAGAGAAGGGGTTTTGGATAGAAAGGAGGGGAAGGTAGCCAGGTGCTATGGAAGAACTGTAATGAAGAATTGCAAAGAGTAATGAACTCTGCAGCACTGCAGATATACAGCATTAGGCTGTAAGTTTTGCAGAACATTCTGTGGCCGCAGAACTGCAGAATTATAGGGGTCTTGGTTATAAGGCTCCCCTTAATAGTAGGTTATTATCTACAAGTCAACACCAATAAAAAAAGTCTCTATGACTTTCGGCTCAGCACAAAGGCTGGCCAGACTCAATCACCTACCAGTGTTCTACTCCCAAGATTACACCCCTCTCGATACCATTCACGCCTTCAAATACCTCGGAGTCTGGCTAGACAACCACCTTAACATCTCTGTACACACAGACATGCTAATCTCCAAATTCCATCCTAAACGTGGTACTTTTTATTGAAAAAAGGACTCCCTCTCCCTCCTCCCCAAGTCGTGAGGCGTGAGCTGGTCACTAAAATGATTCTCCCCTCCCTTGACTATGCAGACACCATGTATGGCACTGCTTCCTCCACTTCCCTCGCTAAATTAGACACCATAATAAGCTCCTTCTGCAGATTCGCCACCAACTCTTCCCCCCCTCATACCCCCCACTGTTCCCATTACTCTGCTCTCTCCATATCACCCCTTTCCCACAGGAGACATGTCCACTCCCTATCCTTCATTGCCAAGTTCTGGTTTGGCCTGCTCCCTCTTCATCTATCCTCTTGCCTTTTACCCCTACTTTTCCTTCATCTTATTCTCTACTCTCCTAGGATCCCCACACTTTCTCTATCCCTCATCCACACTCTGCAGCTGGCCAGTCTGCCTTTTTCTTACCACCTCCCTCTCCTCTGGAACAAACTCTACCCCAAACTCCATAACTCTTCATCATACCTTTCCTTCAAAAAATTACTTTGACTCCTTCCAGTTCCACTCTGCAGCTGCCCCTCCTCCTCTTCCTCTCTCCCATTTTTTTCTCCTCCTCCTAATATTAGTAACCCTGGCAGCAGAATTAGCTCCTGTGGTTCCCTCACCTGACTCTAAGTATGTATTTGACATTTTCAGCTTCAACTGTGTTAATCCATCCAATAAATAAATACTGTTTTGCAACTGTGTACCACACCCTTATATAGCATATACCATTCCATCTCAGCTTTGTAATTTGCACTGCTTGCTTTGTTACTTCATGACTTATATTTTAAATGTGTATTTATCCCACATCTCGCGTTACGCCGGTGACCTGGGTTCAGGAACGAGCCTGAGTTGTCGGGGGTCGGCAGGGGAGGAGATGGATCAAGCATCCGTAGGACTGCTCTCCTTCTCCGGGGAAGGGGGCGAGATGCCTCAGTGGCCTGGCGGCTTCTAGTGGTGGCTGGGGGCTATGGCAGGTCATGGGCAGAACTGGAGGGATGTGCTGTGGCAGACGCTGGGACGGGGCGCACGCGGTAGTGTGCGCACTCTGGTCCCTTGGCGTCATTGCACACCATACCACAGACGTACAAGGAAAAAAAGGAAAAAACCTCAGCGTGCTACCTGATGGCCAGACAAGCAGCACCGCTGGCTTCTACCTTGGATGCTCCCCCTGATCTGACCCCCCCCAGATCCCGTTGAGGTGGCTGAGTACCCACCATGGCAGATCGTTGTGCAGCACAGAGGTATGGGGTAGAGCTTGGGGATATGGGGCAGAGCAGGGGCTGAAGGTCGGGCCGGACTGGGGGGAACCACTGGTAACACCCCCCCACCAGCTGCAGAGGAGATAAAAAAGTATATAGCAAAAAAAAAAAATGTGTATTTATCATTTGTCTATGTATCTTGTTCCCATGACCCCGGGTCACACCTGGAAACGAGCCTCGGCTCAGTGTACCTTTCCCGGTCATCAACATTTAAAAAAAATAACTAAATAAATATTTTATTGGAATTTTATAAATGAAAGTAGCACACAAGTGATATTACGAGATATGATTCATAAATAAGATACATAACTGCATATTATGGTAGGATAATTAACAAGCATCCATTGTGTTACTCATGTCGGGGTATACCCTATATATTAACACATATTCAACTAAAGAACTGTGATGCAGAGGTAACAGGGTTTTGTTCACGTGCTGTAAGCCCAAAGAACAGGTAGAGGACCATTTTCTATTGGCCTAAATCCAAGAAAAAAGATCAGGTCAGATCATGAGCTTATATAGGTGTAGTCCAGAGGACCTCACAGCAATTAAGCACCAGCACACATTTGAATTTAACATCGGTCTGCAAAATTCTATTTTTTCAAAAGGACAGTACAATTTAACATCAGTATTTTAAACCTTATGTTCAGCAAATCTAAAAAAATAAGGGATTATGACAATGCGCCACCCTGTGGCCATCTGTTTTTATTCTGAGTTTAAACCAGAACTACATTGCTGTAAGAATCACACTGTGACCATATATTTCTGCACTAAGTTTAAACCACAATTACATGGTTGTAAGTCATCATGTGGCTGTGAGTCTGATCGCACACTTTAGCACATAACTGCAAATACAGATAAGGGGTGCGTCAGTGACACCTGAAATAGTCTGGGAGCAAGAAGGGCCAAAAAGTGCTACAAATGCAATCTTGTCATACACAGCAGCACAATATGTGCAAATATAATTATAAATTATAAACATGCATTGATTATTCAGCTCACCTTCACCACTCCCGAACCATGAAGCTTACTTAAATTAGTTCTGATTTTAGAAGCAGAAACATCCCTAGAGTCTGATGGTTCACTTCTTCTCTGCATCTCAAATTCTCCCTTATTTTATTCATTTACTTGGCTCAAATAATTCACTGAACAAAAAGGTCTCCCCACCATACTGAATCCTCAGATGTGCTGGCATCATTTGGAAGTTCCAGACACCAAGACTCCCAATCTGTCACCAAACTCCATCAAATGTCCCTATGCTGCTGCCTGGTGTAATGCAGATCCAGAAAGGGTCTGGTATGTTTGATCTGTGTACCATCCTAAATAAGCAAGGGTAAGAGGAGAAAGAGGCCACTGTGGTTCTCGAAAGAGGTGGCTAAGGTGGTAAATGAAAAAACAGCTTTCAGGAAATACAAGCAGACCAAAACGGAGGCAGGCAGGGAGGAATATCTAGTCAAACAAAGGGAGGCAGGAGGGAGGGTAAGGGTAGCAAAGCTCAAACTGAGGAAAGGATCATCCTGGAGATCAAAAATTGGGATAAGACTTTTTTCAGGTAGTTGAACGAAAAAAGGAAGGCAAAGGGTGGTATAGTGAAGATCAGGAGACCAGGAAGGGGCATTCAAACACCTTAAGAGCATTAACAAGGTGAAAGAGTCTAACATGTTTCAATATAAGAAAATAGCAGGACAAGAGTACACAGCATGAGATTAGAGGGTGTCATTAAGGGTAATGTGAGGAAGTTCTTTTCACAGAAAGGGTGGTGGATACATGGAAACGGTCTACCTCAGGAAGTGGTGGATATGAATACAGTACAGGGCTTCAAACAGGCATGGGATAGGCATAAGTGAGCAATACAGATGAGTATGAATAGATAGGCCATTGACACAGCAAAGGCGGATGGCACATTTATAACGTAGAAAAAGAAATGGGCAGACTGGATGGGCCTTGCAGTCCTTATCTGCCATCAACTTCTATGTTTCTATGTGCAGAGGAAGACTAAGAAATAGCGAAAATTTAAAATGAATACTTCTGCTTGGTCTTCACAGTGGAAGGGGGACAGACACTAAGGGGAGAGCAGACACAAGTCCATTTATGGAAGAGAGAGTCCGCTTGGGGCTGGAAGCCCTTAAGGAAAACAAGGCAATGGGGCCAAGCAGGATTCATCCAAGGATATATATGGAGCTGAGCATGGTGTTATTTATTTTATTTATTCTTTATTTGGATAATACCATTTGAGCAAGAGCTCTTTATATAGGTTCCACATCAACAATCAAGACAAATAACAAGAACAAAGGAATGAACACAACAGACTGGCAATACAGTGATTAGAATGTCACTGTTACACTGCTACAAATTTACATGGACATGAATGGTTGGCAAGCTGAATAACACGAGCAAGAGTCATTACATACAGTGAAAATGTACGGTGGCTTACGGACATTGTACAAAGTATGCCCAGTAACTAAGTGCAGTTACAGAAAGTGAGATTACTGGGTAACGACAGAAAGTGCAGTGGTAGCTGCAATAAATGATCTGGTGCAAGAGAGAAAGTAAGTCAGCCCAGGGGCCTTGTCAGGTTGCTTAACTACATGGGAGAGTGGACTTAAGTCATGGGGGCTGTGCCAGGTGACCTGGGGCAAGTTGGCACAAGCAATTAGTGGGTGAAGTCACATGAGGAGTCAGAGACAAGTCAGAGTTTAAGCTTCCATTTGAAGGCTCCTAAGGTAGCAGCAGATGATACGTCAATAGCAAGCGAGCTGAACCAGGGTGGGGCTCAGCAGGCAAAAGACCTTTGTCCCTGGGAGGTTCGGCATTGAGGGATCTTGAAATATTGGCAGACTGAGCCTCTAGTACGACGTGAGTTGGTGCTAGGGGGAAGAAGCTCCTAAACCCCAGGAGGCATCAGACCAGAGGTAATTTTCTTAGCTAGGAGACAGGTTTGGTATCGAAGTTTACCACTGAACTGAAGTCAGTTTGCCTGTGCCTATAGGTCACATGTGTGGGTCAGATGCCCTGTACCTGTGAGGAGCCGGCAGGCCTTATTTAGTGCTACTGTAATGCATTTAAGGGACGTGGCAGTGGCCGACCCATGTATGATAAGACCATAGTCCACAAGAGAGACCACCGAGCTGTGTATAGCTTTGCTGAGGGCTTTGGGTGTCAGACTACGCCTATGTCTGTACAGTAGCCCAATTCGCATGTTGAAGGCTTTGGATAAGTTATCTATATGCCTGGCATGTGAGAGGGTGCTATCCACCGTGATCCCTAAATATTTAAAATGAGGTACTAGCTCCAGTGGTACTCCAGCATCATTTAGGACAGAGAGTGGGTAGTATCGATAGGTGCTGGTGTTACACGAGGTCCCTGTACCCTTACTGGTACCCCCAGAGGTACGTCCTAGACAGCTAGGATTTAGGTATACGTTATCCTAACATACAGGGCTAAGGGCATCTACCATACAAGAGTAGATGTCAAGATATATATGCATATTATTGTTATACACTTTGCTTTCTAATACACATATATACATTTCTTGCTTACAAGATGTTAGGACATTTGTGTCCTTGTAATGATTATGATATACCTGGTTAAACAACTAAATAAATGATATATAAGTTGGCATTGCCACCTTTTGGTGATTTGTACTACTACACTGATCTATGTAGAACTATACTCTTTTGTTTCACAAAGTGATGACTACTACAAAATTGTATCATGTTATCTTGGACTGTGGAGCCACCTCTAATTTAGCCAATAGGGCTCATCTCTGTAACTAGAAATGTTTCTATCTTACAGTAACCATAGTAATTATCATAGGTATATAATGTGAGACATTATGTCTTCTACCTCAGAGACCCCAACAGACACAGAAACTCCTTGAGGTATAGGGAATGCTTAGCATTGGCTCCCAGTTCGTATTGGTAAGAACTGCTTAGGGCAACTGTAATTATCCTTTTTGGTAGTAATAAACAAGTTTATTACTCTTATGCAACGTGTCTGTGATTCCTTGCATCTCCAATATTGCCAAGAACCTGAGAGTGAGGTTTAGACCTCCTGACAATTGGCGACCACATGCAGGCAATATCTGGTGTTTGCAAAGTTTCACTTGTTGCTTACAATTTTTCCCTTCCCAACGGGGACTGTAGGTGTGCATTCCCGCATCACCTCTCCCGTTCAACGACCACCTTGTAATAACTTCCAAAGTCTGGCTGCTTTCTGGGTGTGGTCAATGCCGATTCAACTCACTCCATGGCAGTTTTGAATTGCAAGCTTACAAGTGTTCAGTAGCCCAACTGTGTATGAAGTGCTCCTGCTGTGGATCGATACACAGCACGGCGCCTTTTTCACAGTTTGATTTTTCGTTCCCTCCCATACAATGGCCACCGTATCAAATATCTGCGCAGAACTGAGACTTGAAGTCTCAAACTTCCTTGCCTCCTATGGAGGATGGGCTGACTTCGCGTGGGACGCAAATCAATCTGACAACACTATACTGGGGACTTCAACCCAGTACACTGAGATGAGACAAACAGCCAGAAAGCAAGAAGCTAAAGGGCTGTTTGTCGTGGCTCTCTATGCTGCTCTGGAAGCCTCTGAAGCGTGGTTTTGAACCCCTGAACTGCAAATCTCATCTCTTAAGCAAGAGATGGGGGTGCAGGAAATGGAATGTCTGCGACGTGAGCAGGATTTGGAGTCTGAACTTCAAACACTGCGCAATAAAAAGGATTCACTTTTGCATCATTCAGCCCAGGCAGGAGAGCAGAAAATTTGTATGCTGAAGCAGGAGTGTGAAACTTTGAGACAGGACAAGGGACAGGCTTTGCACACGAATGACTTGTTAAGTAGAACGAATGAGCAGTTGAGTGAGGAGCTGGGAGAGATATAGGATGAAATAAACCAGGTACATAATGACCTAGAAGTGGCTACTAGGGACAATCACGAATTGAGCACCGCGTATAGAGTGCTGCAGAAACAAATGCAGGATGAGGATGATATGAATGTTGCAAGCGTGAGTCATGCTGAATGTGAATCCAAGATGGCGAAACTGCGCCATCGGTGACAGGTTCTTGCCGGACACGTTAAGGTGATGGGAGACGCAGCCCCTGCCTTAACCAGGTCATCTGAAGGGGAGGTCTCAGATGACAACATCTCCCAATACAACGCCCAGTCACACCCCGACTATGGCCCAGAAACCTCTCCCCGCCATCCACAACATACATAGATACATAGACAGTGTCGGCAGATAAGGGCCTATGGCCCACCCAGTCTGCCCATTTGAGCTTGTAAGTTCAGTTTGCTTTCCTAGAAGTCTGTTGCACCTTACCCCTGACCTCCAGAATTCCTTTATGTCTATTCCATGCATTCTTAAATCCCGTGATTGTTTCAGCCCCCACCACTTCCTCTGGCAGGGTGTTCCACTTGTCCACCACCCGCTCTGTGAAGAAATTCTTTCTCATGTTTCCTCTGAATTGTCCTCCTCCAACTTCATCCCATGCCCTCTAGTCCTGGAACATCTTTTTGCTTAAAAATAGTGTTTTCCTGCACCCTGTTCCTCCCTGTAAGATACTTGTATGTCTCTATCATATCCCTCTCTCCTCTCTTCTCCAGGGAGTACATGTTCAGTTCCTTCAACCTGTCTTCATAGGACTTGTGATGTAATCCATGCACCATCTTTGTTGCCCTCCTCTGAACCTTCTCTACCCTGTCTATGTCCTTACGAGGTATGGTCTCCAGAACTGTACACTGTACTCCAGGTGGGGCCTCACTAGTGTCTTGTATAGCGGAATTATGACCTCCCTTCCTGCTGGTAATGCCCCTGCCTATACATCCCAGCATCCTATTTGCTTTACCTGCTGCCTTGTCACACTGTTTCTACCTTGAGGTCATCAGAGATGATAACCCCAAGATCCCTTTCCTGCTTGGTGCATGCTATATCCTCACCCCCAACTGATATATTGTGCCAGGGTTTTTGTGCCCTATATGCATTATCTTGCACTTCTTTGCATTGAATTTCAACTGCCAAACCCCTGACCATTCTTCAAGTTTCTGCAGGTCACTTCTCATTCTGTCTACACCCTCTGGTGTGTCTACTCTGTTACAGAGCTTTGTGTCATCAGCGAACAGTGAAATTCTGCATTTGCACCCACACCATGTCATACGTCATCGACGTCATGACGCCCATCATGGGCGATGCCAACATGGCGACCTGCATGATGGGGGGGAGTAGGCCCAGGCCTAGTCCCAACGGCACCACTGGTAGCCGTTATTAATGTGGAAGACAGGCAGGAGATAGAGAGGATGACTGACAATGTGGTAAACAGTGTGCCCATTCCAGAGAGAAATAAGTGGGTTTTAAAAGGCCAAATAAGGTAGCTTATCCATGAAACTGGTACTCAGGAGGGCACAGTCCGCTCCGTGGTGGAGGCTGCAGCTCAGGCAGCCCTAGATGGTGCCCGGGGAAACCTACCTCCACCTGATTGTCCCAATAATCCCCTACAAATGGCCTATTCTGTTCAGCAAATAGCTGACAGTATTGGTCAGATGAGCCAGTCTGACGACCTCAGCTGTCACTTGGAAAAGGTGCGTGCTAAATGTGAGATGCTTAGACTCGCTACAGACTACCATGTCCAGATCCTACGCCAGACCACTGATCCTGGACTGTGAGCAAAACTCCCTGATACCACCCGCCAGGATGGCACTGCCACCTTTGACGAAGTCACAGCTGAGCTCATTTCTGCACACAGCCCAGGTGTAATAGGAGTGATGCTTGCACACCCCATAAAACAGAATGCAAAAGAAAGTCCAGCGACTTACCACCACAGACTTTGGATGGCCTACCAAGCAGGAAAGCACCTTGCACAAGAAGCTGCAGATGTAGATCTTATCGAGTATAAGACCCTGTTCCTTAGGAACAGGATTCCTTCAGTAAGAGAAAAGGTAGAACCAACCACCTATCCTACCATGGAAAGGGTTGCCGACATCCTTCGGAAAACCGAGAGAGTGTATCAACCCTACATCCGTGATCTAGGCTCTGGTCCCAAGAGAGTAGCTGCCGTGGAGCCTACCTCAGAAGCCACGATGCACTACACAGTGGAAGAGCAAGCCCAACACAAACAGCCCCTCCCAGCAGATAACCAACACCCCCAGCAGGCCCAACAACCAAAACAGCAGCAGCAACAATGGGGTGGGAACTGGAATTATCATAAGAATAAGAAACACCATAAGAATAACAAGGGTAAACAACAACAAAGACCAGGCCCTTCATATAGGGAAATAGCCGAGGAGAATCAGAAGTTCAGAGAACTCCTGGGGCAAGTGCGCTCTGCAGCAGATGCTGTTCCTGCTCAGGCCCTTGCACCCATACAACCGGGAATGCAGGCCTCAACAGGCCATGGAGACACCGGAAGTACAGGCCTGAACCCAGAAGCGGCTCCATATATAGCATTAGTACAGCATGGTGAAGTGGTTCACATGAGCCAGGCCCAACCTCTCCATGCTTCTACTAGTACAGATTCACAATTATAGGCCCCAGTCCATATCGTAAACAAGCTGGTCTTGGATGCAAACGGAAGGCCATGCACTGAGGCCAAGGTTGAGGGCTGCCTACTAACAGTACTGTTTGATACAGGCGCGGCTGTGTCTGTATTACATGATGACCACCCAGATACATCTCCTTGGTCCACCGGACGGAGGACCAACATGTCAGGAGTAGATGGCATTAGATTACCTGCATACCATTCTCTACCACTACCCGTAGAGTTAGGACAATTGAAGGCCTATCACACCTTTCAGTTAATGGTATTGCATGATCATCCTAGTATTATTGGGATTGACTTCCTTGCACCACACGGCTGTGTAGTGGACCTAGCTAACATGCTATTGATACAGATTCCGGGCCAATATCATACCATCATGATCCTTGACTCACACGTGGTGGCAACAATATCTGCTAACAATAAAGAGTATGATGTCATAGATTTGTTCAAGAACTACAAGGTTTTTCCAAAGCTCCTCCCCATTCTACAAAGGCACCTGGAGGCACTTGCCACCAACAAGCATGACTGTGGCAGAATGCACACTGTCATCGAAGTGCCAGGCCCAGCACATGAGAAGCAAAGGCAATATCCTTTTCCACCAGAGGCCTTGCCTTCTCTTAGGGAAACAATAAAATCACTCCTCAAACAAGGTGTAATCAGGACATGTGTGTACTGCCAACTCCCCGGTGTGGCCTATGAAAAAACCCACAGGTGCCTGGAGACTTACTATTGACTACAGGAGACTGAACCAGGTCACCCCCAGTTGTGCTCCAACTATGGCCTCAGCACCTGATGTGCTACGACTTCTGAACCCTGACCAAGCATGGGTCAGTACCCTGGACATCTCCAATGGTTTCTGGTCACTGCCATTGGCCCTTAAGAGTCAATATAAGTTTGCCTTTACCTTTGAAGGTAGACAGTACACGTGGACCTACTTACCACAGGGATTCCATAACAGCCCTTCCCTGTTCCATTTGCACATGATGGATGCCCTTGAGAGTTTCTCTAACCCCCAGTGTCTCTTGCAGTATGTGGACGATCTGTTGCTGGGAACAGCCAAACAGGAACAACACTTGGATATCTTGGATGAACTATTGACCCTCATCCAGACAGCAGGCCTCAAATGTAACCCAGTAAAAGCACAACTATGTCAGAAAGAGGTACTCTTTCTGGGCCTGAGACTAACTGCTCAAGGCCAAAGCCCTACCTGGAAAAAGATACAAGGATTGTAAGACTTGCCATTGCCCATCAGTGTGACCACTCTTAGGAGAGTTCTAGGTATGGTAAACTGTTCTAGAGATTTCACTTGTGATTTTGCTCAGACGGCTGCTCCTCTGTATGAATTACTGAAAAGGGACATTCCCTGAAACTGGGGCCCTATTCACACCCAGGCTGTGACGTCACTGAAACAAGCCTTGGCCTTGACTCCAGCTTTGGTAAACCCCAATCCAGCACTGCCATTCCATCTGGAGTGTGCCAGCTCTGACATAGCTATGTCAGCAGTGTTGGCCCAGAAGGTTCACAGCACACTGAGACCCACTGCATATGCATCACAGCTCTTGACCACGGTGGAGCAGATGTACAGCCTTTGTGAAAGGAACCTTCTGGCCACCTACTGGGCTGTCAAGCACTTTCTGTATATCATTGGGTTCTCTCCTCTGACCATTAACACCAACCACACCCCAACTACTTTTCTGCTATCAGACAGAGTGAAGGATGGGTCAGTCTCTAACACCAGGCTGACACACTGGTCACTTCTTCTCCAGGACAGAGACATACAGGTCTACCCAACCAAAATGCCATCCATGCTGGCACACGGACTCTTTTTCCAAGGAGAACCCCATGACTGTACACTGCAACCACCTGATATGCCAGATCCAGGTCCTTTCCTCCCTGCCATGCCACAACTGCTTGAGAACACCTCACTGTGATGTATTTTCACAGATGGTTCAGCTTCCTATTACCAGGGAGAACAGATTGCAGGGATGGGTATCTTAGTGATTTATCCTTATGGTAACACTGTTAAGATTTCTAAGCATTGCAGTGTGGCATCATCACATTACGCTGAGATGGCAGCGGTGGCCTGTGCCCTCGAGTTCATCCAGCATGGGACCGAGAATACCATAATTTTCACAGACTCTAATTGGGTTTGCTGTTCTCTTACAGAATTCCTTCCTTTCTGGCAGAAGAACTCATTCCTCTCATCTGATGGCAGCCCAGTGAAACACAGAGAACTGGTAATATACATATACTCACTGGCACAAAGGTTTGCACACAAACTCTATGTACACAAGGTTAAAGCTCACTCCATACATTACCTCTATCATGACTTCAATGACATAGCAGACACTCTTGCCAAGGAAGGGGCCCGGTTGGGGGCACCTGGATGAAGGACCATCTAGAGGCCAGAGCGGCTGTACACATTACAGCAGTCAGAAAGAAACTGGAATCCTTTTCCCCCCGGACCTGTCAGCAACCCAACATGCTGACTCTGAACTCAAAGAAGTGTTCAGATTCCTTGACAACAGCACCGAAGAAAATTTAATTACTCATAACCCCTATCGGAGGCACGAATGTAAGTTACACTTGTCCCCAGATGACAAGCTCATCTGGTACCAACCAGATGACACCACCACCAAGTTGTGGGTGGTCCCCCGACACCTTAGGTCCCAATTCTTGCACCAAGTGCATGGCACCCCCCACTGGTAGACACCAGGGAGTGGAAAACACCCTCCAAAGGCTCAAGACCACTGCCTGGTGGCCTGGTGTCACCAAAGATGTTAAACAATATATGGATAATTGCCTTGTTAGTGTGCAAAACAATCCCATCCCCACCAAACGAAATGCCAAGCTACTACCACAAAGACACTCTGGCCCTTGGCATTCCACACAGATTGATTTTATTGGTCCATCAACCAATACCAGCAGAAACAACAAGCATGCTCTAGTGGTAACTGATCTTTTCTCTAAGTGGGTCGAAGCTTTCCCCACTAAGACATGTACTGCTAAAACCACTGCTAAAATCCTGGTGGAATAGATTTTCTCCAGGTGGGGCCTACCTCTTAAGTTAGACTCTGACAAAGGAACCAGTTTTACAGGTGAGTTGATGAAAGAAGCACTTGAACTCCTTGGAGTTCACCAGAAGTTCCACATACCTTACTATCCACAAGCTTCAGGTCAAGTAGAGAGAGCCAACAGATGGATTAAGCAAATGCTTTCCAAATTTATTGAGGACAATCCCAAAACCTGGGATTCTCTGTTGCTGTTACTCCTTATGGCAATTAGGGGCACACCCTCAGCCACCACCCAGTTTACACCCTTTGAGGTGATGACTGGAAATGACAGTACCTGAACACCTGTTGTTTGACCTGCATACGCCCACAGCAGACCGTGTGTCTGTAGACCAATATGTGGAAAAACTCAGACAAGACCTCATACACACACACACACGTATGCTGCCAGTTGCATGGGCAAGGCCCAACAACAATGAAAAATACAGGAAGGCAGTATAGCGCAGTGGTTTAAGGCTCTGAGTTGCAAATCTGGAGACCTGGGATTGAATCCCACAGCCACCACTGGCATACTGTGTGACCCTGAGCAAGTCACTTAACTTCCTTGTGCTCCCAGGTCGCACCTGTAAACAAGCTTTCAGCTTAGTATGCTACTCCTGGTTAAACAATTTGAAAAAAAAAATACAGTTTGACAAACACACACAAAAAGTGGATTGGCAAGTTGGAGATCAGGTAATGGTTCTCAGATTTGCACATCCCACACACTCCTTCTCCAATAAGTGAGAAGGCTCTTACCCCATTGTCAACAAGCTCAGTCCAACAGTCTATCAGATTAGACTCTTGTACAACAATAAACTGACTGATAAATGGTTACATGCAAACCAATTGAAACTGTATAAAGGAATATAATTACTTTTCCTCACCCCATTGGAAGGAATAGTACTAACCTACTAATGTTTGATTTTCCTTTTCAGATACATTGACAAGATGGCTATCTTGTTCCATTTTCTCCTCATCACAGGAGTTATCTCCTGCATCCAAGGCACAGTAAAGCACCTATTTCCTCACCTTGATCCTCCAACACCTGCCCCAGAGGGAGTTTCCATCAATATACCTGACAATTTGATTACTGTCCAGGAAGGTTCTGATGCCTACCTCACTGCCTCGGTTGTTGCGCCTGACAAATCTACCCTACAAATTGAATGGCAAACCACATCGCTACGACAAATTCTCCCTGTGGCCAAGCTCTCCAAGGGAACTTTCCATGGTTGGCCCAACGCTAAATTATCCCCTAATGGTTCTCTGTCCTTGCTACAAACTGCTCCTAGACATTCTGGTTTATACAATACTACTGCTTTAATTGATCGCTCATATTGTAATTCTTTTGTGTAAAGACTCTGCCAGGAAACTTTATGCTGTACACAACATGACCTCTGCCGCCATGTATCTTTCTGTGTTACCCCCTACTGAGAGACAGCTTTTGGAATGTCCAAAGCATACCCCTGGTCCTCGGAGTTGTCTCACATCCACTACTTTACCTGGTACACTTATTAACAACTTACAATTTGTGCATATACCTGTCTTGTTTAATTTGACTTACTGGAATATGAAAAAAATTGGTATGTGTCATACTACTAACACTTCAGCATTTTATAGTACTTTGTTGCTTGATACTTTAGCAGCTTTTCAGATTTGTACTCAAGACCCTATTGCCGGGGGTATACACCACTGAGCATAGAGGCAACTTCAGAAGAAAACCCAATCCTGATGATCAAAGTCATAAACCTAATACACATGAAGTTGACAGTTCTGATGTCACTGGTGCAACAGGCACTGTCACAGGTCTTTTTGGTACAGCTATGTCTATCTGGAATAAGGCAGACATTGCTGCTATCAAATCTCATTCAGCTAAATTCCAAACTGGTTTGGTTAACAATATTTTACCCCCATTATTGCATGGTGTGGATGGCCTTAGTCAGGAAGAAAGATACACTGGGTGGGATATTCAAAGCAGGTGCGCATGGCGCAACTGGGTTGTGCAGGCGCAACTACAGAAATGCGCCAAAGAGCAATATTCAGCAGCAGCAACTGCGCAGCACAAGTAGCAGTGCACCAATGTGCAATGGGAATGTATGCATGCACAAGGGCAGGGGGTTACCCATGAATATGCGGCACAGTGCGAAATTCAACCCCTGACCAATGGCACAAGCGAGGAGCAACCGTCAGTTGCACAAAGCAGACTTGAGCCTATAAAAACAGGGAGCAAGTAGGAGAAGGGCAGTTGCGCCAGAGGGGAGCAGGACACAGGGAGACAGATAGGCCATCTGCTGACGAAGAAGGAGACAGGGAGCGAGAAAGAGACAGACAGGGACAGAGAGGGGGAGACAGTGTGAGAGAGAGTGTGACTGACAGGGAGGTGACGGCGGGTGTGAGAGAGTGTGGGCGTGACGTAGTGCCACCAGGCCCAAGTGGAGCGACACAGGGGTGGGAGACAGAGGCCGCAGGCAACAGCCAGCCAGGGGCAGAGTACACAGGAGGGGGCCCTGCTGAGCGGTACGCACAGCCACACACAGCCAGATGGGCCAGTGGAGCCGGACGCCCAGGGGAGTGACAGGACAACAGGGGCCATGGCCAGTGTGCTATTTCAGATGGAGGCCGTAATGAGGGGTGTGGGGTGGCAGGAGGCAGTGTGCCGTGGCCATGGAAGGGCCAATCAGCAGTATTCCCGGAATAGGCGATACCAACTGAACTGGGCAATTCTGAAGCAGCTCTGTGAGCAGTGCAGTGAGGAGATGCAGGCACCCAATAGACGGAACCATGCCCTGACAGTGGACACAGAGGTAACAGCTGTCATGTGCCTGCTCGCCACGGGCACCTTCCACAGACCAATAAGGGACACCACAGGCATAACCCAGCTGGCCGCATCATGGCTCCTCACACAATTCCTCAACGCCCTGCTGCCACAGCTGTGGAATACATCCACTTCCCCAGCACACAGGCAGAGCGTACAGCAAACGTGCAGGAGTTCCACAGGGTAGCACATATGCCTGGCGTGCTAGGGGTCATCTACTGCACCCATGTGGGCATCCGCATGCCACCTGGCCCGGAGGGGGTAGCCTACATCAACAGATATGGCTACCCCACTATCAACTGCCAGGTGGTGTGCAATGCCAGGGGACGCAAAACCAATGTCTGTGCCACACACCCTGGGGAGCACATGACGCCTTCATCTGGCACAGTTCAGCACTGTGCCACAGGTTCGAGAGTGGGGACATGCCCACCAGTTATCTAGTGGGTGAGTATGCCAAGACCACAGGCAGCTGGGTACACCAGGGCATGGGAGGGGGCGTCCAGGGTAGGGGTGCCACAGAGTGCGGCTGGAAAGGACAAGGGGCACAGCGACAGAGGACACCAGGCTAACCATATCTCCATCCACACAGGTGACAGTGGCTACCCACTCTGGCCCTGGCTGCTCAACCCCTACTGGCGCCCAGTGTCTCCAGCGGAGGAGCGGTACAGTGAGGCACACGTCAGCATGCGGATCATCATTGAGCGTGTCTTCAGTCTGCTGAAGGCACGTTTCCATTGCCTGCACAGGTCTGGTAGTGCCCTACAGTACAGCCCCTCGAAGGCCTGCGGCCTATTCCTAAGGTCAAAGAGGGGAACAGCAGTGGGGACGATGAAGCTGACTGTTCGTGTGGTGGTGGGCAGCCCCCCCTAGGTGGCGGGATCCCCGGCTGACGAGGATGGCATGCCAGCACCGAGACACTATAGCAGAGGAGCACTATGGCGCACGCAGGTAGGTGGACAAACATCCATGCACAGGACGGCCACAGTGGCAAGGCACACAGGCATGTGTGGGTGTGTCCTGCGGCTTGCACAGACAGGCAGGGGGCAGGGGCAGACATGGGGCTATGCCACACGTCCACACGCAACAACACGCAGCACAGCACACACACACACAGGTGCACGCAGGCACGCGTCCAGGTGCCAGCACCTGGCGTGGATCAGACGTAGGGCACTGGTGCACATGTGCAGCCAGTGCTGTGGTGGCATCATCACGCACACGCCACACGGGCCAGCGGCCGGGCAGGTGCGCACACGGCCAGTGTGTGGCGCAACCCACGGATGCCACATCTGTGGCATGCACACACTGACACACACACAATGCTCATGTGCACACAGGGCAGCGGCGGACAGGGTGGCGGGCACATCAGCTCCACCGCGCTGTCACACGGCTGCCACCCAGCCATCCATCCCACTGTGCTGTCTGTCCCCTCGGCAGGCGCAACTTACCTTGGATGGTTGCAATACTGGTCCATGGCCTGTGCTGTCGTGCGGTGCCTCTATAACGCATCACATGCAAATGGCCTGATGCCCAACAGTAATGAGATGCTAATTCCCCCAGTGTGCCATGGATAGGCTGATGAGCTAATCTGCATATGCTGGCTGAATTTCACATTGTTGCGCCTTGCGCAATGGACTTGTGCTGGCACAAGTCACTGCGCAATGCTATGATGTGCGCAGTGCACCCTTCAACACGCATGCGCCATGGCATGTTCTACCGCCTACTGCACAGCGTGCACTAGGAGCGCTACTGGTGGCCAATGTGCCCTCTGCGCCAAGGGCCCTATGGTGCTTGGGTGCTATAGGGCCTATGGCGCACGGGCGCCAGTGGACCTATGGTGCTGGGGTGCTATAGGACCTATTGCATTGGGGCGCTCTAACGCCTATGGCACTGGGACGTTATAGGGCCTATAGGCGTGGTGCCCTCAGGGCCCTATTGCGCAACATGCATCATGGCCCCAATAACACTCACACGCACATTGCGCATGCTGACCCCTGATCCCCACCCTGCCGTATGCCCCCAAGGACCTTTGCCCCATGTGACAGTGTGGCCACGCCCATGCCACGCATCCCCGGAGATCCACGATTGCTGCAGGCAGCGCATCTCTGTGAGGTGGGCAGATCCGCCGGCTCGCTACAGTCAGGCTACAAGGTGCCATTTTGGACTGCTTCATTGCAGAGGAAGCATGCCGAGGCACACAGTGCCCCATTCCCAAAACTGGAGCCAGGTCGAGCTTGTGAACCTGGTGGCCCAGGTGGAGCCCCATGCTGCCAGCCTGTTCGGCCAGCAGCCCCTCGACAGACCGAGGACTGAGGTGTGGCAAGAAGTTGCAGATGAACTTGTCCAGGCAACCGGTGTGCAGCACACAAGGAAGCAGTGTCACCACTGGTATGGGGACCTGTTAAGGAGGGACCCGGAGAGGCTCAGGTCGCTGCAGGCACGTGTCCGGAGGGGGGCCATGCCACAGCCAGGTAAGTGTGCTCCGCCTGCGTCTGTACATGTCCAGTGTTCCATGGGGCAGGCAGGGCTGCATGCCATGCCGGGAGGGGCGCTGTCACTGCATGCCCTGTGGCCTGGCATTGCCAGTCGCTGGGTGCACTGCGCCACTGCCCTGCGGCCTTGCCAGGCAGGGGTGCACTCTGTGCTTGGGGGGTGAGGGCAGTGGGCTCATGGTGTGGCTGTGTTCTGATGTGTGCCTGTTTGTGTTCCCATCCTAGACCCTGAAGACCGGAGGAGAGCCAGGGCGGTGGGGGCGCCTGGCGGGCCACAGCAGGCCACTGCAGGCCCTTCTGCAGGTGCTGCGGGACAAAGGGGAGGAGCAGCAGGACCAGTGTGTGCAGCGCCACGGCGGGCAGGCAGGCGCTGTGCATTCAAACACTGTTGTGCAGGGTGGTCGGCAGGGGTGGGGGTATGGCCTCGGCCCCCTGTGTGCTGAGCCGTGGCAGCCCTGTTCAGCCCGCGGTGTGCATGGCACCGTGAGGTGGCCATTGCACATGTGTGGCAGCTGTTGGTGGGCTGTGGGAGCGTCCAGCTGCCACCAGCGCCACTGCAGTTCTGCTGCTGCACCAGGCCACCTGCCTGCCAATGTGCTGGTGGATAGCCCTTGGGCGGCGGTGTCCAGCGCTTTGCACAGATGTGGCATGCCGGGTCGGTGGCAGTCGTAGGCCCACCCACTGTGGGTGGCTAGGGTGCCACCCCAGGGGCATGTGTCCCCACTGTCTGCTGTGCACAGTGGGAGGGCTACGGTGCCCTGGACACACACTGATCTCCTGTTCCTTCCTTTGCCATAGGTGTCCAACAGGGTGGTCACCTGCCACTCTACGGCTGCCTCCTGCGGTGCATCATATCCATCACCACCACCACCACCCTGGAGATAGCGGGGTGGATGAGACGGCTCCTGCTGCGGGGGCTGCACAGAGGACAGCACCAGGTGGCGGTGGGACGTGGCTGCCCATAGGGGCCAAAGTTACCTTTCCTGCCCCGACCACCCTTCCCCTGCCCCACTGTATAGTCCTGTCCTCTGTCCCCATCCCTCCCTCACCTACCCTATCCCTGCTTTGTATATAGTTCCCCTGCCTTGTTCCCTGTTTTGTATTGTACATAGTTATTTTATACAGTTTGCTTTGCTTATCCATCTGTGTCCGTGTCTGCTTTGTAGCTGGCAAGTGGAGCCAAGCTGCAGTAGCGTGGTGGGTGGCTGTGTGGTGCACCTGTGTTGTTCTGTGGGCCATGCATGGTGGTGTTTGCCCATCGGTCAGTGGCTGTACCTTGGGGTGGCCATGGACTGGATGTTCGGGCTGTGTGGCGTGTGTGTTGGGTGCCGTGTGCCAGGGTGTGGCTGGCTGTGGACCGGGTGGGTGGAAGCATACCATCCAGCGGGGGGTGGCTGGTGGTGGCTCACCCTTGGCCGTTGGTGCTGCCTTTTCATACGTCCACTGCTCTGGTGCTAGTGGACGGGGACTGGCTACATGCCTGCACACCATGGGCAGTGTTCTTTTGTGGGACAGCTATGCCTCCCGGCCTGGTTCCACTACCTCCCCAGCAGCCACCCCCCCTTCCCCGGTGCCATGCTCCCTGCTGTGCCCATGGCTGGTCCTTTTGTGCCTTGGCGCATCTTTCTCGGCCCCTTGTGCATCCATGGTTGCACTATTGCGCATGTTGAGTTGCTCCCTGGTGCACCTATGACTGCGGTCTGGTGCATCCTTGCAATATTCAATCATGCTGCGCTGGCGCATGTCACCATGCTCAACCTTTGAATGCTGCACTCACTGAGCCATGGCACATCGGATTTGCACTGCGCCGGCCTTGCGCTGGTGTCTGGTGCATTTCTGAACATCCCACCCACTGTATATAATATGCACAACATTGCTAAGGCATTTACAGATTCTAAAGATAAGATTAACGCACTCCTTGCACTGAACAACAAAGAAGCAGATAAACAATACATTGCTAGAGAGATCTTATGCTCAGCCTATGGCTCATACATTATCACTACCATCAATAATCTCTTCCATGATCTAGAATCTGGAAGAATCCCTGGTATCATTCATGACAGACGTTTTTCCAAATGGTATTGTCCACGATGTAAAATCCCTGGCTGTATTGCTATGTGTACAAAGCAAACATTAACTGTTCCTCTTTCTACAGCTAGGAATCTGGGTTTCGTGACCAGACACCATAATACTGGTCCATGTTTTACTTCTAAGAAATGTTCTATTAAGGATACCATGTTTGTTTCTTTCACGATCTCTTTACCATGTTTTGATCCTACTACAGCTTTGTTCGACAAGCTGGCATCTGTACACTCCATCAGGCACCTTGATGACAACAGCTACAGAGAATGCCTGGACTTGCCTCCTCTACTGGTCTTCCATCCTATCCTGGATACCTGGGTCGCCCTGCACACAGATTGTTGCGTTAAGAAGGGCTACATTTACTTGTGTCGATGTGATGTATTTGATGTTATTAAACCTGTATATGGTTATTCTCCCAACAGTACTGATTGGTCCTTTCCATGGACGATGATATCAGCACTAATGGCACAGAATTTTCAGACTCAACAATGGCTCCAGACAAACTTTACCAGTCCAATCGAGAGAAGGTTCATCGCCTGTCAACATGGATTTCCAACACCAGCTACACCTGTCCTGTACAGTTGCAAAAATGGAGATTGCCTACTGTTAAAATGCAATATAATTCTGATGGTGAATATTGTGTAGTCACTAATATTAAGTCTTATGTATATGGAACCCAGACATGTGTTATTGATGCTCCTAATTTCTGTTTTGTCCCCCATCAGAAGTCTGTCATTGGACATACCATTATTACCCCCGTCCCCCTTATGGATGCAGACATCATTGATGGTAACCCTGATTATCTGCTCACACTTTCGGAGTATTTACCGTATTTTAATGTACGCATTGATCCACTGACACTTACATTAAAAAACACTTTTAGAGAGAAAAGACACCCACCTTATCCACATCAGCAATCACAGAACCAAAGCTAATGAAGCCGTTCTTGTACTTATTAAAATGATGGTGATATGAACAATGCGCTAACACTTGGTTAGAGATTACATTTAAAGGTTTTGTTATTATACAAGCATTTTTGATATTTTTCTTGATTATTATGCTTTTCTGCCTACGGCGTACACTGCATCAACATTGTGAGCAGCTGGAGTTCCTTTACAAGGCTCGCGCGTCGGGTCTGTAAACGGACCCTGCTCCCTGTCCATTTCCCTATTTTCGCTGTGGTGCCCTGAGAGGCAAAAAGGGGGGGGAATGTTACTCAAGGTCCCTGCACCCTTATTGGTACCCCCAGAGGTACACCGTAGACAGCTAGTATTCAGGTACATGTTATACTAACATATAGGGCTAAGGGCATCTACCGTACAAGAGTAGATGTCGGGATATGTATGCATATTATTGTTATACACTTTGCTTTGTAACATATATATAAATATATATATATATATATATATATATATATATATATATATATATATATACACACACACACATATATTTCTTGCTTATAAGATGTTAGGACATTTGTGTCCTTGTAATGATTATGATATATAAGTTGGCATTGCCACCTTTTGGTGATTTGTACTACTACACTGATCTATGTAGAACTATACTCTTTTGTTTCACAAAGTAATGACTACTACAAAATTGTATAATGTTATTTTGGACTGTGGAGCCACCTCTAATTTAGCCAATAGGGCTCATCTCTGTAAATAGAAATGTTTCTGTCTTACAGTAACCATAGTAATTATTATAGGTATATAATGTGAGACATTACGTCTTCTACCTTGGAGACCCCAAGAGACACAGAAACTCCTCGAGGTATAGGGACCGCTTAGCATTGGCTCCCAGTTCGTACTGGTAAGAAATGCTTAGGGCAACTTTTTGGTAGTAATAAACAAGTTTATTTCTCTTATGCAATGTGTCTGTGATTCCTTGCATTCCCAATATTGCCAAGAACCTGAGAGTGAGGTTTGGACCTCCTAACACTGGGTTCCAGGTCCCCTCCCTCCCCTGAGAAGACAAGCAGTCCCCAGGACACTCCACCTCCCTCCCCCCGGCTGACCCTCCAATGTCCGAGGCCCGCTCCCAAACCCTGGGCATCAGCGCCACAGATGGTAGCGCTACCACTGCACCAGTGGGCAGGCCAAGGGCATCTCTTTAACAGGAGGAGCAGCATAACACGGGGTCATGTTATGAAGCTCGAGGGGGAAGTTTAAGAGTGATACAAGAAAATATTTCTTCACAGAAAGGATGGTGATGCCTGGAACAGCCTGCCAGAGGAAGCAGTGGGGGCAAAGACGGTGGGCAGTTTCAACATATGTGGGAGAGGCACATGGGCATACTAAATAGAGGTAAGAGAGGATGGAGGGTCACCTCTGACCAAAGAGAGGCTAGGGTGTAGTGTTAGGCAGGAAAAATAGGGCAGACTAGATGGGGTAACAGTCCTTTTCTGCCGACACACTTTAAAAGTGGTGAGCCTTGTTGCTTAGCTGCAGACAGAATCCTTTCCCTTTCCCTTTCCACTTCCACGGCATCTTAAAGCACAATCAGTTTGGTCCAGGCCATGGGCTTTGTACTGACTGCCTTATGAGGGATAATTCAAGAAAGCCTTCATTATTGACTGTGGAGTATCCATCTACAGTGCTGAGCACAACCATTCCATAAGGAACAACTTTAGCTCCTCCACCCCCTCCGAGATTCCAGTTGCTCTGATTTTTCTGTGCCCTTACTTGGGTTTCCAGATTTTCTAGCCAATGTCCTCATAGGGTGTTTTCTTTGATCCAGTCATTGCTACTGTAGCCTTTTCTGTAGCCAGTCACCTCCTTTGCCACTGTCTGCAGCAAGACCACTTTGACCTCCATCAGTGTCATTCTAGAATTTAAGGCACTGACCCTTCCTATCAACAGCTAGCATCACCTGCATAATAAAGTCAGTTGTCTGCTCCCTGCTACTTACTCCCGATGGGCCTGTCACTTCCACCTCAGGGCCCTTCGTGGCCTGCTGTTTCTCCGCTCGATTCCCTCCATTACCTGAAACTCCTGGATTTGTCCGAGCACTCCATCATCAACACAGGCAGGACTTCTGCAACTGGAAGTACTGTAATCCTTTTTGGTAAGCCATACTCAGTAGGGACCAGCCATCATTTTAAACCTATGGGTGTGGGTAAACAATCAGACCTGGAAAAAAAGGTAGTTGCCCCAAGCTGTAGTCAAAGTTCAAGGGCCCATACCAGGTGACTTAAATAGTGTAATGCACTGTATGAATTGTTATTTTTAAGCAGTGGAAAGACTGTATTAATGCATTGCAATTGCTTGAAATCTTAACATGGGGCCAGGCCCACGGAAGGGATGGCCCCCCAGCAACTGTCTCTGACCAAACTGCCACAGCAAGTCCCCAGACAACCACCAGATACTTGGAAACTACAAAGGCATCACCAGAAGAGGCAAGAGCCAGCTTCGGAATAGGGTCTGCCCCATTTCTGGACAGTGGGGAGTATTCTGAGGCGGAGAACTTGATAGGTGGGAAGCAAGAAAGGATAGCCCTTTCTGCAGGAAGCAAGGGACCTAGAGAGCCAGCGGTAGACCTGATATGGAGATCCATTCAACAGAACCCAGAAGTGGCAAACCCCATACAGGGATAATGCAGATCTAAGGACAGTCTCAAAGAATTCGAAGGTTCAGTAGAACCGGAACCGGCCTCGGTAGTCTTGTCCATTTTTTCTTTCAGTTTACCGAGGCGCCTGTCTAAAGTAGACTGAGGGAAATTCTTACAAATATCACAGTCTGTTTGTAAGTGGTTAAAACACAAACAATACAGACAAACCAAATGTGGATCAGCTTTTGCAAATTGCTCCCCACACTCAGCACAACGCTGAAACCCAGTGGGACCGGTTTTTCTCTTGGGCTTCTGTGACAGAACCCTAAAATTTGGAAGGTGAACAGTCCTTTGGATCAAGGAAACAGCTGGGTCAGCCCAACTGGGAAGATATACAGGTTACTCACCTGTAACAGGAGTTCTAGGAATGGTATATGTTGTTCATCCACACTGTCTGGAAGGTTCCTTGCCACTTTAAATCTTGCCGGAAGGTCTTCAAGCTGGCTCCTCCCACCCACCTGGGTGGTAAAACTCTCGGCTCCGCCCCAATATGCCAGATCTAGCCTGCTGGAAGCCAGGTTGTGCGTCGACGGCCGGGAGGTCGGGATGTGGATGAACAACATATACCATTCCTAGAACTCCTGTTACAGGTGAGTAACCTGTATTTCTAGGGACATGGATATGTTGTTCATCCACACTGTCTGGCAGACTCCTAGCAGTTCTCCGGTAGGAGGGAGGCAAGGCGCACACCCCCTCCTTAGGAAATAAGGACTGGAGAACTAAGGCCCCAAAAACCAGCATCCCGGTGTGACTCAAGGTCGATGTGGTAGTGGGTGATGAAGGTGTGAGCTGACTTCCAGGTTGCAGCCCTGCAGATTTCCTGGATAGAGACGTCCCTGGAAGCAGCCACTGATGCAGCGGTATGGTGGGTAGAATGAGCTCTTGTCCCTTTGGGAGGCTCCATGCCCGCCAACCTATAGCAGAGAACACCCTGCCAGAGGAAGTGGTGGGGGCTGAAACAATCACAGGATTTAAGAATGCATGGGATAGACATAAAGGAATTCTGGAGGTCAGGGGTAAGGGGCAACAGACTTCCTGGAAAACATAAACTGAACTTACAAACTTAAATGGGCAGACTGGGTGGGCCATAGGCCCTTATCTGCCGACACTGTCTATGTATCTATGTATCTATGCAGGAGGTGACCCACCAGCCTATCGTCCGCTTGACTGCAGGTCTGCCAGGTGCGGCTTCAGCGTAGGTGACAAACAGCTGGCAAACCTCTTCCCGAACTTCAGCCGTCCGCTCCTTGTAGTAAGCGAGCACTCTTCTAGGGTCCAAGTATGGAGCCTATATTCGCCTCCGAGGTGTGACTGGGGTAGAACACCGGCAGAGTCAACACCTGGTTAAGGTGAAACTCCGACACCACCTTCGGAAGGAATTTTGGGTGGGGGCGCAGGACAGCCTTGTCTCTGTGGAAGACCAGATAGGGAGACTCGATGGAAAGTGCCTGGAGCTCTCCCATCCTTCTAGCTGACGTGATAGCCACCAAGAAGGTGGTCTTCCACGACAGGTGAGAGATGTCACACCTGTGCATCGGTTCGAATGGCTTGCCCATGAGCTTAGCCAATACCAGCAGTAGATCCCACGGAGGTGGAGGTTCTTGCACCGGAGGGGATATATGATCAAGGCCTTTGAAAAAGCACTCGACCACCTTCTCCTGCGCCACCGACTGCTTCCCGGCCCGCACCCGGTAAGCAGAGATGGCTGCCAGGTGCACCTTAAGGGTCGTCGACCAAAGTCCTTGCTGAAAAGGGACCACAGGAAGTCCAGAATGCTTGCCAAGGAACAGGAGGAAGGGTCCAGTCCCTTGCCCTGACACCAAATGGAGAATCTCTTCCATTTGAAGGCATAGCATTTTCTGGTTGACTCCTTACAGGACGCCTCAACGACGTTGAGGACCTCGTCGGAAAGACCCAAGGCCTGGAATTCTAGCCGCTCAGGAACCAGGCTGTCAGGTGCAGGGATTGAAGGTCTGGATGGAATACCTTCCCCGATTGACTGAGATTAGGTCCAGGCAGGCTGGAAGCTGCCTCGGGAGCCTGGAGCTGAGACTGAGGAGATCTGGATACCAGAACTGGCAGGGCCAGTCTGGGGCTACCAGAATCACCTGCGCCTAGTCCCTCCTCGCCTTGAGAAGCACCTTGTGGATCAAGGGAAATGGGGAAAAGGCGTAGAAGAGGCCCGGGGTCCGCGGCCTCGAAAAAGCATCCCCCTGCAGCGAGCCCTGCTGAGGGGGACGGGCATGAAACAGTCTCAACTTCACATTCTCCCTGGAAGCAAACAGGTCCACCTGAGGCGTGCCCCAGTAGGAGAACAGATCTTGTACTATCTCCGGCAGGAGAGACCACTCGTGGGACGCAGCCCCTATCCAGCTTAGGGCATCGGCCAGAGTGTTGGAGGCTCCTGCCACATGGATGGCAAGGAGATCTGCCTCCAGGCTGCGCACGAGTGACCAAATGCGGAGAGCTTCCCTGCACAGAGGCATGGGCGTGTCCACGCCCTGGCGGTTTAGGTAGTACAGTGCGTGGTATTGTCCGTCTGGACCTGAACCACTTGACCCCGTAGAAGCGGAGGCGAAGGCGTTATGGGCTGGACGACCGCTCTAAGCTCCAGCAGGTTGATGTGGCATAGGGACTCCCGGGACCAGAGGCCGTGCACTCTGTGCTCCCCCAGATGGGCACCCCAACCCATCAGAGAGCATCGGTCGATAGAGAGACCGTCGGCTTGGGGCGGATGAACGGATGCCCTCCTGCAGATGTGCTGGAACGGTCCACCACTGAAGAGCATTCCTCATCCCTGGGTCACTGTCACTAGCTGGTCCAGAGGATCGAAGTGCTGTGACCACTGACTGGCCAGCCCCCATTGAAGGGGACACATGTACCAATGGGCCACGCTGGTGCAGGCCGCCATGACACCCAGGAGGCGCAGGAAGTCCCAGGCAGGGTGCAATTGCCCAACCTGAAATGATTGGGCAAAGGAGGAAAGAACCTCGGCCCTGTCCACCAGGAGCTGTGCTCTGGCTCGTAGAGGATCGAGCTCTGCCCCGATGAATTGGATCACCTGCTTTGGCACGAGTTCCGACTTGGCCTCGTTGATGAGGAGGCCAACCTGAGAGCAAACCTGGAGGGCCAGATCTCTGGACCGCTCCACCTCTGTTCTGGAGGGGGCTGCAATCAGCCAGTCGTCCAAGTAGGGGTACACCCGGACCCTTCAGCGCCGCAGGAATGCTGTCACCACTGCCATACATTTGGTGAAGACCCTGAGAGCTAGGGAAAGGCTGAAGGGCATGGCCCGGAACTCATAGAGGGATCCCTCTGCCCTGAAGTGGAGGAATCTCTGGTGGGACGGACAGATTGGGACGTGAAAGAACGTGTCCTGGAAGTCCAGAGAACAGAACCACATGCCTCATTCCAAGGATGGGATTATCTGAGCCAGAGTGACCATCCTGAAGGTCCGAGACCTTAGGAACCTGTTCAGGTCATGCAGGTCGAGAATGGGGCGCCAGCCCCCCGTCCGTTTTGGGACCAAGAAGTACCTGGACACAAACCCCGGGTCTGGAGGAGGATCCGCCATCTTCCTGATCACCTCTTTTTCAAGGAGCAGGGTGATATCGGCTCGGCGAGCCAACAGAGAGGCTGCTGACCCGGTAGCCCCCTGAGGGGTGACAGCTCGGAAGGCCGGGGCCTGCTCGAACTCCAGGGGCAGGCCCTTTCCTACCACCTCCAGCACCCAGCGGTCTATGGTGATAGCGGACCAGGCGGAAAGGAAGTGGCAGAGCCGTCCCCCCACAGGGGGAACCCAGGGGGGGAGTGACGAGGCTGGGGGCGACACCCCTCAACCTGTCACTGGGCAGGCTTGGAGGAGGGATCGGCCGAGGGACCTCCTGGGCCTTTTCCTCCCTGCTTCCTATTAGAGGAAGCCGCAGGCTTGGCTTTGGGGTACCAAGCGCGAGCCTGCTGGCCCTGACGGTGGTGCTGTTGGGCCGGACGTGCCACAGGCGCAGAAGGGCGAAAGGACTTATGTTGTTGTTGCCGACGGCCCTTGTCCTTCTGGGCGGAGGTGACCGAGTCCAGAGTAGCACTGGACTTTTTGGTCCACTGGAGGTGACCTTCCACTCCAAAGAGGTCGGTCCCCAGAAAGGGGATATCTGCCAGTTTATGCTGGGTATCCGCCGTGAAGGTGGATATCCTCAGCCATACTCTGCGGCGCATGGCCACTGCAGCCGCAACTGATCTGGCACAGGAGTCTCCAATGACCAGAGCCGTTTGGAGCTGCTGTTTTGCTACCGCCCTTCCCTGGTCCCGTACCTGCTTGACCATGGTCTGCAGGTCGGCCAGGAGATGAGGGATCACCTCATCCAGGGAGCCCATGAGGGTGTGGGAGAAGTGTGCCATCAGCACAGCTGAGCTGGCCTGGTGGAGGCCAAGGGAGGACGCAGCGTACACTTTGCGCCCAGCATAGTCCAGCTTTTTGGACTCCTTGTCGGGAGGCTTATCCACAACCCTAGCATTCCCAGAACGCCGGAAAACGCTATCGGTGACCAACCCCTCGGCAGAGGGGTGTTCCAAAAAAACGGACAAAGAGCCAGTAGGGACCACATACTTCCTGGCCATCCTGACCAAAGGCGCAGGACAGGAAGCCGGCTGCTGCCAGAGCTCCAAGGCTGAGCCAACAATGGCTTCAGCCACCGGAAAGGCCTCCGTGGATGAATCCCCTCGGTCCAGTATCTCCGTGAAGGGATACTTGGCCCGCCTGGATACGGGCTTGAGCTGCATCCCGGTGGACTCCGAGATGAGCCGAAGCAGACCCATAAAGGATGATGGGCTTTTGTCCATCGACTGGCCCCCGGAGGACTCCAGGTCAATGGGCCTGGAGAACAGGGAGGAGTCGTCGTCGGATTCCAAGGAGTCCGCGAAGAGCTGCCTGGGGCCTGAGCCACCCTCCACCTGCTGAGGACAGTCGGGAGTGAGGGTGACCGACAACCTGTGGGGCAGACCCTGACCCGACCGAGAGTCCTTGGTCGGTGCCCCAGATTTCGGTTGTGGAGCTGGAGGGTCCACCACAACCGGTGGGGCAGCTGGTTTCGGCCGAACAACTGGCCCAGGCTTGGGCACCTCGACTACAGCGAGGGGTTGTTTCAGCCGTTCGGGTGACAGCCACTTGATGGCCGGGGAAGGCGACGGTGTCGGCTTGTTCCCGGACAGAAGTAACTGCTGCCACATCAGGTCCTCGTAGCGCTGAAACAATTTGCGCCGAAGCCTCTCCTCTTCCGAGGAGGAAGACGAGAACGAGTGGCAGTGCCGCTTACTTCAGTGCCGAGACCGAGGCCGCCGATGTCAGCGGGATCGGCTGGACCGAGATGATGTCCGAGACCGAGATCCTCGGTGTTTCCGAGGACGGGTCTGGGAAGGGGCGGGGGACACCCACTCTTCCCTCAGCTCGGAAGCCTTGACCAGGGACTCTGGCACAGGAGGTGCAGGCAAGTCCTCGGTCTCCACCGGGGGAACTGGTGAAGAAGGTTGTCGGCTTCACCAGTCAACAGCCCGTCCGGCCAGGTCGACAAAAATCTCGACCGCGATCGGCGGGTGTTCCAGCCAGCTGACCTGGCGGGACACCATGAAGCCAGCGGCCTTAGCCGCAACCCTCGACCAAAGTCGAGTGTCAACTGTCCGGGAAGGGACCTCTCCCACCCCACGAACGCCGACAGTGGGACTTACCTTCGAGTCCTTCTTTTGGACCAAGAAGAATGTCCCAATGGCCCCTCTCCCTTCGTGGAAAGGGACTGGCAAAGCTCCTTAACAGAAGCTGTGTAGGAGGATCCCAAAGAGAGCAGGATAAATGCCGCAACCGAGGAAAAGGGTGATGCGGCCTGTGCTGCCTCCTCCTCGAGGGCAATCATCTGCTCGAGTTGCTCAGCCGAGCCAGCCGCCGCGGACACCACCTGACGGGCCTTCTTTGACTTCACCGGCGGGTAGCGCTTCTTGGGGCGCCCAAGCTGTAACCAGGCAGTGCAGTCCTCCAGGACGTTGACCAAAAACGAACGGCATAACTTGCAGGCCTGCAGGTCATGGTCTAGGCCGAGGCAGTAGACGCACGTGGAGTGCGGATCTGTCCTGGACATTTTCTGCCCACATGGGCACCGCCAAAATCCAGGAGTCGATTTGTCCATCGCAGCCGCAAGGGAGTAATTTGACCGAAGTCTTGAACATTTAAGAATAAGTTTCGGGCGAACTGAAGAATTAGGATCCAGTCTATACACAGAGCGTTAAGGAGAGAACCTGAGCTTCCAAGCGGTAAGGAAGATCTGGCGTCATGGGGTGGAGCGGAGAGTTTTACCACCCAGGTGGGTGGGAGGAGCCAGGTTGAAGACCTTCCGGCAAGATTTAAAGTGGCAAGGAACCTGCCAGACAGTGTGGATGAACAACATATCCATGTCCCTAGAATACAGAGTTCCTCTTGACGCACTCCCCACTGTGACCCTACAGACAATAGCAGCTCTAAGGCCCAGGGACTGCACAGGGTCCCAATTCAGCGGAAAGACCATGCTATGGACACAAACATATGAAAATTGCCAACAGAAAAAGGCCTTTTGGTCTATTGAGTCTGCTCGATTTTGCAGCTAGAAGCCCTATTCTGCAGCTGCCCCTCCCTCTTGCCCTGTCCCAGCCCCTCTTGAAGCAGCCCACTGTTTCACAGGCTACAACCTCAGATGGTAACAAGTTCCACCCAGCCACCACTCTCACCGTAAAAAAGTGTCTTCTCATTTCCCTCCTGAACCTTCCTCCCTCCAGTCTCATGTCATGGCTTCAAGTGTCCCTCCCTACCCTTACTGTGAATAGCCCCTTGGTGCCAGTCTTGTATATTCCTCTCATGTACTTGAATGTCTCGATCATATCCCTCCTATCCTCCAATGAGTACATGTTCAACTCCCTTAGCCTACTCTCATATGGTAAGTCCCCCAGCTCCTGGATCATCTTTGTTGCTCTGTGCTGCACCCGTTCCAGTAATTTAATGTCCTTCTTCAGGTACAGGCACCAGTAGTGTACACAGTATTCAAAATGAGGTCTAACCAGCAATCTATACAACAGCAGAATCACCTCCCCCCTCCTTGATGTTATCCCACTTGCAATACAACCCAGTATTTTATTGGCCTTTGCTGCTGCCTTCCTACACTGTGCCAAGTTGTTCATTGATCCTGTAATGATCATCCCCAGATCCTTCTCACTCTCAGCTTGCTGTACTCCCCCCCCAACCAAGCTGGCAGTTTCTCCTAGGGTTCTCTGCCAGAAATGCAACACTTTACACCTTTTGGCATTAAACCCCAGCTTTGTCAGATTTTCTTGCAGCCCCTGTAGCAGAACTGGATACAGGCCACAATCCATCTGGCTATAGTCCTTTTTGCAGCTGATCTGCCCTGACCAACTTCCCCATAAGTAAGAAAAAGCTGGGAACAATCCTTCCTTAGCTCTTTTGTCCTGCCCATATAATAGCTAATAGCTCTTTTAACATCCAGGCTGTGCAGCCTGCGTTCACCTGAACTACAGTGATCTGAGAAAAATACAGGCAAAGTAACAGATTGGTTCAGATGAAAATCAGAAACCACCTTAGGGAGGAATTTCCTGTTAGTTTGGAGCACAGTCTTATCCCTGTGAGGTGAAATATAGTTGGGGTCCGCAGACAAGGCCTGAAGCTGATTCTTCTAACAGAAGTGATAGCCACTAGAAAAGCAGTTTTCCAAGTGAGAAACTTGAGTTCTGAAGAAAACATAGGTTCGAAAGGAGGCTGCATAAGTTGACCTATACATATGTTCAGGTCCCATGCAGGGGTAGGTTCCCTATGTGGGGGATGAAGATGCAACAACCCCTTGAAAAACTTTTTGAAAATTGGGTGTGCAGCCAGAGAGATGCCTCTGCTGAAAGATAAGCAGAGACAGCAGAAGTGTACCTTCAGGTAGATGGCTGTAAATGCAGAGACTGAAGGTGGACCAGATAGTCCAGAAGCTCCGGTACTGCAGCTTGCTGTGGATCCAACTCCTTCTGTGCACACCAGATGGAAAATCTTTTCCATTTAGAGGAAAAGTTTTTCTGGTAGCAGGCTTTCTGGCACCTTCAGAATATCCATGACAGACTGAGACAGTTGTAAATCTGCGTTTTCTAGGTCTTCAAGAGCCAAGCCCTAAGGTGAAGGGACTGAAGACTGGGGTATATTATCCTGCCCCGAGAGGATGTCAGCAGATTGTACTTCCTGGGTAGAGAAATCGGTTTGGTCACTGACAGTGACAACAGCATCGAGTACCTCGGCTGTCTGGCCCAGTCTGGAGCTATGAGAATCACTGTGGCAGACTGAGACCTGAGCTTAACCAGGACTCTGGCTATCTGAGGAAAGGGAGCAAAAGCACAAAGGAGCCTGTTTGACCAGTCCAGAAGGAGAGCATCCAGTGGCACTGAGCCCTGGAGTGGGAGCCTGCAACAATACAGAGGTAACTGGTGATTGTCTGGGGCTGCAAAGAGAGCTATCTCTGGAACCCCCCACCTCCTGAATACTGAGAGAAGGACCTGCTTGTTCAAAGTCCATTCGTGATGGCCCTGGCAGATTCTGCTGAGAGCATCTGCCAGAACATTGTCCTTGCCTGGCAAGTGAACTGCTAACAGTGACATGTTGAGAGAATATGTCAGCTTCCAAATCTTCCTGGATTCTGTGCATAGCAGGGAGGATCTTGTTCCCCCCTGCTTGTTGATGTAGTACATGGTGGTGGTGTTGTCTGTCCTGACCTGCACCACCTTGCCCTGTAAGAGACTGGCAAACTCCTGAATCACCAGGAGCACTGCTCTGAGCTCCAGAAGATTGATGTGCAAGAGAGACTCCTGAGGGAGCCACATACCATGTGCTATATGATCCCCCAGGTGGGCACCCCAGCCCAGGAGAGAAGCATCCATTGTCAGCACCAGACAGGGTACCTGAGGGAGAAAGGGAAGCCCCACCCTGAGGCTGTCCATCTCCTGCCACCACTGAAGAGCTAGCAGAAGTGTGGGAGACACTGGAATCAGTTTGGACAGAGAATCCTTTTTGAGACCAGAAGGATCTGAGGTGGAACTGAATGTCCCTCATCTGGAACCTGGCTCTCAGGACCACAGCTTTGGTGGTGGCCACGTGTCCTAGAAGCTGTAAAAAGTACCTTGCTGGAAGAGGAACTTGAACCTGAAAGGATTTTGCCAATTCTATGAGGGTCTGTGCCCTTGCAGAAGGCAAAAAGGCCCTTCCTGAGTGAGTTTTAGGGCTTCTGTGACCTGCTGGGGGGACTGACCCACCAACAGCCAGTTGTCCAGATAGGGGTAAACTGAACCCCTTGCCTTCTGAGGAATGCCAGCACTACTGCCAGACATTTTGTAAACACTCTTGGTGCAGATGTCAGGCCGAAGGGCATAGCCCTGAATTGGTAGTGGCCTGAAGGCAGTCGAAATCGGAGATATTTTCAGTGAGACTGTCTGATGGGGATGTGGAAGTAAGCATCCTTTAGGTCTAGGGATGCCAGCCAGTCTCCTTCCTTGAGAGTAGGTAGAATGGTAGCCAGGGTTGTCATTTTGAATTTTGGCTTTGTAAGATGCCTGTTCAGGAATCTGAGATCCAGAATGGACCGCCACTCCACATTTTTCTTTGGTGCCAGGACGTACCTTGAGTACAGTCCTTTTCCCCTGTGCTGAAGTGGCACGGGTTCCACTGCTCTTGACTGAAGAAGTGTGGAAACCTCTGACTCTAGCTGGGCTGTTTCTGCAGTGCTGGAAGGTCTGAAAATTCTTGCTGACAGTTTTGGAGGCACCTTGAAAGTGAGAGCAAGTCCCTGACCCACTATCTCCAGGACCTATTTGTCTGAAGTGATGGAATGCCAAGCCTGCAGATAGTAGGTAAGCCTGCCCTCAACAGGGTAAGGGGAGGTGGCCCGAACAGAGCTTTCAGGGTGTCTGTTTTGCTGGGGTAGAAGACTGGGGAGTGGAGGCGGCCCTGCCAGCACCCCTCCTGCCCCTCCCTCTAAAGAACCCCCTGGGTTGTTGGTAAGAGGGAAAAGCTTGGGCCTGGTGCCTATAGCCATTATGGTTCTCAAAAGAGGTGGCGGTGAAGGTTAGGGAGAAAAAGATAGCATTTAGGAACTATAAGGAAACACAGAAGGAGCAGGACAGAGAACTGCACCAGTTAAGGCAGAAGGAAGCAGGGAGGGTAGGCAGAATAGCAAAGGCACAAACTAAGAAAAAGATAGCCAACTTGGTTAAGAAGGGGGATAAAACCTTTTATAGGGGTATCAGGGAGCGTAGAAAGACAAAGGGAGGGATAGTGAGGTTGAATAGAATGGATGGTGGGTGGGCGGAGAGTGACAGTGAAAAAGCAGGGATATTGAATGAATACTTCTGTTCAGTCACAAAAGAGGAAGTGGGGGAGGTGCCTAATCCAATTAACACACTCTGGAGAGGGGGGGGTCGATCCCAGTCCTTTCACAGAAGAAAGGACTCTGAAAGAACTCCTTAAAATGAAGGTGGACAAAGCAATGGGGCCAGATGGAATTCACCCCAGAATTCTAAAAGAATTAAGCAAAGAACTAGTGACACCACTGACTACCCTTTTTAACAAATCATGGGAGGATGGTGTGGTACCTGAGGACTGGAAGAAGGCTGATGTGATTCCCCTTCAGAAAAGTGGGACCAAGACAGAGGCAGGAAACTACAGACCTGTCAGTTTGACCTCTGTGGTAGGGAAAGTGATGGAATCATTTCTGAAGGAAAGAACTGATGAGTACCTAGAGGCCAGTGGGGCACTGGACCCAAGGCTGCATGGGTTCACAGCGGGAAGGTCATGTCAGACAAATCTAATTGATTTCTTTGACTGGGTGACCAAAGTAGTAGACCAGGGAGGGGCTGTGGACATGGCCTACCTAGACTTTAGCAAGGCATTTGTCACAGTCCCACACAAAAGATTAGTAGTCAAATTAACCAGCCTTGGAGTGGGTCCCAGGGTGGTAGCCTGGGTAAAACATTGGCTGAACAACAGGACACAGAAGGTAATTGTAAATGGAGTCCACTCTGAAGAAAGAGGGATTACTAGCGGGGTACCGCAGGGTTCAGTACTGGGTCCAGTCCTTTTTAATGTCTTTATAAGTGACATTGTAGAGGGACTGGAAGGAAAAGTATGCCTCTTTGCAGATGACACAAAGATCTGCAACAGGGTTGATACACAAGGAGGTGTGGAAAGGATGGGAAGGGACTTGGCAAGGTTGGAGGAATGGTCAGAAGTATGGCAACTTGGATTCAATGCAAAGAAGTGCAAAGTAATGCACCTGGGAAATAAAAACCATGGGGAAGATTACACAATGGGGGGGGAGGTAGTAACAACAACAAAAATGGAAAGGGACCTGGGGGTAGTCATATCAGATGACCTTAAGGTTGGCAAGCAATGTGAGACGGTGGTAGGGAGGGCTGGGGGGATACTGGGATGTATAGAGAGGCATCACCAGCAGAAAACAGGAAGTTGTTATCCCCCTGTACAGACAGTTGGTGAGACCCCATCTGGAGTACTGCGTCCAGTTCTGGAGACCCCACCTCTGCAAAGACATAGACAGATGGAGGCAGTTCAGAGGAGGGCAACTAAAATGGTGCAGGGTCTGCAAAAGAAGCCATACGAGGAGAGACTAAAGGAGCTTAATATGTATACCCTTGAGGAAAGGAGGGAGACGAGGGACATGATAAAAATGTTTAAGTACCTCAGTGGAACCAACAAAGTCCAAGAGGATAGCATCTTTCAGAAAAAGAGAAGTGCAAGAACAAGGGGACACAATTTGGAGATAGAGGGGGGATGGCTCAGGGGCAATGTGAGGAAGTATTTTTTCACAGAGAGGGTGGTGGACGCATGGAACAGCAGCCTTCCTGAGGAGGCTGTGGGGTCTAAAACTGTGGGAGAATTCAAGAATGCATGGGACATACATAAGGCAATTTTTGTGGGGGTAGGAAGAAATAGGCTGTTGGTTAAATAGGATCTTTGAAAAAGGATTGGTAGTCAATCTGAAACATGTCAGGCAAGATGTTTTGTCTTTCTTGGTACAATAAATTTTAATTTTTATTTCTTTATGCGTTCCTCTCATGAGTTGGTGTGTGCCAGAACTTTATTCTGCTTACTTAAATAGGATCTGCAGCTTATCCTCTAGGTAGGGAAATGGGCAGACTAGGTGGGCCAAGCGGTCCTTATCTGCCATCAAAGTCTATGTTTCTATGGTGGAAAGGCCTGGGGTAAGGTCTGCCCCTGCCCCTGCCCTGCTGCTTCTGAGGAGTGGCAGCTTTCTCTTTTGCTGAAGCACTCCTGTATGCCACTCTGTACTCATTCACTTTCTTCATATATGCCTGTCTGTTCCCCAAACAGAGAGTTCTGGATAAGGGGAAAATCCATGGCATTATTCTGCATGTCCTGGGACAGGTTAGTACACCTGAGCCAGGAAAAACGCCCGAGGGATAAAGCAGAAGCCACAGCCCTGAAAGCTGCATCATTGGAGTCCACAGCCATGTGGAACTGGGACTTAGATGCTTGTACCACCTTACTGACCAGCTCCTGAAGGTCAGCAGAAAGCTCAGGAGGGGCCCTTTTAGCTAGCTGTTTGACAGCCTCCCAAAGGGACTTTTGATACCTGGAGGCATAAGCCATATAGAAGGCTTGCCTGACACCCAAGGAAAATGCCAGGTACCCTTTCTTGGCAAGAGAATCCACCTTCCTGGAATCCTTGTCAGGGGGGTGAGAGGCCAGAGGAATGCCAGCCTTCTCGAAGGCTGCAGTCTGAACTACCTCTACATGGCTACAATGACTAGCTAAAAGGTCAGTACCATTGCCAGCCAGAAGGTATTTCCTGTCCATCTTCTTATCTAAAGAAGGGACAGAACTAGGGGTTTGGAGGATCTTTAAAGTCTGCTTCTTAAGGGACTTATGAATGGGAATTGAAAGTCCCTGGGATACAGGAAGATCCATCATCTCCTTGTAATCCTTTTCCTCACAATCCTCCTGCCTGGTCTCTTGTACAGAGAGCTGCAGGGTCTCAGCCACCTGCCTCATAAAAGCAAAATGGGAGGTAGCCTCAGAGACAGGCCTAGGAGGGGATTTATATGGAAGCTGGTCAGGGGAGACCTCAGGGTCAATGAGTTCCCCTTCATCCTGTTCCTCCTCCTCCTCCTCATATTCAGAAAAGTAATGCTCCTCAGGATCAATGTGTCCTGAAGGAATTGAACCGGTGTCCGGAACCACTGGCTGCCCCTACAACGGTTCACCAAACCTAGATTGCAAAGACTGCACTATTCGGATGGCCTTTGCAATTTCATCCGCGGTTGGAACCGAGACCGACTGCTTACGCGGTTCCGGACCGGAACATTTGGCTTTCTTCGACTGTGCGGGTTCAGAAGTCAACTCCAAACATCATTTACCCATCACCTGTTCACCCTGGCTTGAAAGGTCGGTTGTAGGATCCGAAGGTTTGGTAGAACCGGAACCGGCCTCAGTAGTCTTGTCCATTTTTTCCTTCAGTTTACCGAGATGCTTGTCTAAAGTAGACTGAGGGAAATTTTTACAAATATCACAGTCTGTTTGTAAGTGGTTAAAACCCAAACAATACAGACAAACCAAATGTGGATCAGCTTTTGCAAATTGCTCCCCACACTCAGCACAATGCTGAAACCCAGTGGGACCAGTTTTTCTCTTGGATTTCTGTGACATAACCCTAACATTTGGAGCTTAACCCAGTGGCTTAGTTAGGCCGGTTAAGCAAGAATCAAATACCTACTTTATCCATAGTGGCTTAGTTAAGCCAGGATAAAGAATTGAAGAAATAAGAAAATTACCCCTGAAGGTTTAGTTAGGCTGGGTAACAGAGAAGACAAAGTCTGAACCAGCCAACGGTTTAGCACCAGCCAAAAATGAACCGAGAGCCCCCGGTTCTGGTCAGACCTTTGCACCAGTATCCCAATACAGTGAAAATTTAGAGAAAAAGAGAAATTTAGAAGTTCGGTCTCCTCACAGTCACGGAATCGATCGGAAACCAAACACTTACCCAACCTAGGAAACGTGCACTATACCAAAGACAGCGGTTTGAGAACGTACTAAAATTAAAACAACAAAGCGGTTTGAAATAAACTGACGAAACTCAGCTGGACCGAAAGCGGTGAGAAGAAATCTCCAAGGCGTCTTCACTGGTGAGCGGAGTAAAGAATCTGATCTGTTACTAGAACATACCAAGGGCAGTGGTTTGAAAACCGAGCTTGAGCTCAACGTTCTATGCATTTGCATAGAGTTTAACTCTTGGTTTTCCCGGGCAGTTGAACCAGTCGGTGTAACTGCATATTGTCAGAATACAGCAAGACTTCATGTTGTTTGAAGGGACTTGCAGCTCTGAAAGTGGACAAAGCTATGGGATGGATGGAATATACCCAAGGGTACTAAAGGAACTCTGGGAGGTGCTAGCTGCCCCACTAACAGCCTTATTCAACAGTTCACTGGAAACAGGCATGGTTTCGGAGGACTGTAGAAGCTGACTTGGTCCCTTTACATAAGTACGGCAGCAGAAGAGGCTAGCAACTATGGACCAATCAGTCTTACTTCAGTGGTGGGAAGATTAATGGAAATCCTGCTAAAAGACAGACTAGTACAGTATCTTGAATCTAGTGGGCTGCAAGACCACAGACAGCATGGATTCATTGGGGGGGGGGGTCGTCATGACAGACAAATATGATTTCTTTGACTGGGCGACCAGGGAACTAGATCAGGGGAGGGCAGTTGATGTGGCTTATCTGGTCTGTAGCAAGGCCTTCAACACTTTGAGCAGCCTGGTGGGATCCAAAGTGGTGAATCATGTTAGAAACTGGTTAATGGACAGGCGACAGAAGGTGGTGGTTAATGGTACTCACTCTTAATGATGGGAGAGTGACCAGCAGAGTGCGGCAGGGCTCAGTACTGGTATCTGTGCTCTTCAGTTTCTTCACAAGTGATATTGCAGAAGAAATGGAAAGGAAGGTATGCCTTTTTACAGATGATACCAAAATCTGCAATAAGGTGGAAACTCTGGAAGGGGTTGAGAGAATTCACAGGGTTCTTTATTTATTTTATTTATTTAAAAGTTGATAACCGGGAAAAGCACCTTGAGCCGGAGCTCGTTTTCAGGTGCGACCCGGGGGAAGGGAATAAAAGGGAGAAAGCATACAGGGCAGTAAGCAAAAGAGGAATAAATACAAAATCAAAATATACAATCATATACAGCAATGAGAAGGCAGAATATTATACAGGTAGTTCATGAGCTTCGAAAATATATATAATAAAAATAAACGTACAAGTATTTACAGATGATAAGTATACAGGGGCGGCAGATACATGTAATGTAAGGAAGAGTTTGGGAGGGTCAGGCTGGGGGAGGGGACTGGGAGGGGTTGGGTGTATGTATAGTAAGGGTTTGGGAGAAGCAAAGCAGCATGGGGGATGGGGTGGCTCGGAGATAGATTTATGCTGGGAATGTGGGGAGTGGCGTGTGTCCCAAGGGAGTTTGTTCCAGAGGAAACAGAGATGGTAGGAGAAGGCAGCTTTGCCAGAGCTAGTGTTTGGGTCGGGGGAAGGAGAAAGTACAAACATCCCTGGTTTGGAGCGAATATGAAGAGGAGCTGACTAGGGAGAGGCAGGAGTCGAGATAAGGGGGTAGGTACCGAACCAGAATTTAAGAAATGAATGAGAGGCTATGGATATGGTGCCAAGCAGACAGAGGCAGGATGGAGAGGGTGGAGTATAGAGTGCAATGATGAGGGGGGTTGGAGGTGGTGAAATGAAAGAAAGAGTTTAGAAGTGTGCCAAGTCTGGCGACGTACGTAGCTGGAGTGGAGCAATAAACAGTGTCAGCGTAGTCAAATACTGATGAGATGGTCTTGGTGACCAGGTCACGGTGGGTGGACAGGGGAAGGCAGTCCTTGTGGTGATATAGGGCTCCTATCTTAGGACATAGTTTGGCGCAGATGGAGTTGATATGGGTGGAGAAGTCTAGGTTGCTGTCCAACCAAACACAGAGGTATTCGAAAGCCATGACTTAGTCAAGTGTTGAGCTGTCAAGGGTGGCAAAAATGGGGGGTGTTTAGTGATTTGGACAATCTTTGTCTGGATCCAAAGAACAGAGACAGTTTTTCTGGGGTGTTAAGTTTGAGCTGATTCCATCTGAACCAGGTCTTTACCTTGTCAAAATTGTGCTGCAGGGTGGTAGTTAAGACAGCAGAGTCTGGACCAGAGAGGTATAACATGGTATCATCTGCATACACATGGATATTTGCAGGTAAGCAGACAGAGAGGAGGTTGTTTATAGAAAGAGAAAATAGAACGGGGCAGAGTATGGATCCTTGGGGAGCACCAGAATGTATGGGGAGGAGAGGGTGTTGCCTACTTGAAGAGACTGTTGTCTGTCTAGGAAGTAGGATTTGAATCACTCTGCGGTGGCTGGGACCAGACTGGAGGACTGAAATTTATGCATCAGAAGTTGGTGAGAGACAAAGTCGAAGGCCTTTGCTAGGTCCACGAAGATGGCAGCAGTGACAAGACCTTTGTCCATGGCTGTCTATGATCAGTGAGGCAGAAAAGGGAGGAAACTGTGGAATGTTGTGTCCTGAAGCCAGACTGGAAAGGGGGAAGAGACAGTTTGTGGAAGTCAGATGTTTCAGAAGCCTTGAGTAGGTGAGAGACTCCAGGAGTTTAGCAAGAGCGGGCTGTAGGGAAATGGATCTATAATTACCAGGGGAGGTGAGGTCTTCACCCTTATGGAGGAGGAGGAGGAGCACCTTGGCCATTTTCCAGGCCTGGGGGACGGTACTGGTAGTGAGGAGAGGTTTAGAAGGTGGATGGGGGGGAGATAGCCGAGCAGATATGTGGAGAATTTTGAGGTGTACGCCATCAGGACTAGTATTGGATGGATTGAGAGACATTATTGTCTTAAAGACTTCTTGTGGGGAAATGGGGGGAGGAATTGAAGCCAGGGCCAGAGGAGAAGGTGGGGAGCTAGTAAGGAGAGGAGTGGGATGGACAGGAAGGGCATAGGTAGTAAAGAAGTTATTGAAGGTACTTGTAATAGAGATAGGGTTTGTGATGCTCTGGCCATCATGCTTTAGGACAAGGGGTACGTGAGAAGAGGAGGGGTCGAGGAGGGAATGGAGGATTTTCCAGAATTTGGAGGGAAAGCTGGATTTAGACTGCAGCTGGGACTCGAAAAAGTTGGATTTAGCTAGTCGGATGGCTTTGGTACAGGCATTCTAAAGGACTTGTAGGATTGAAAGAGGAATCCCAGAGTTTATTCCGGGTTCTGCAGAGCTCTAGGAGGTCAGGAGTAATCCATGGGTGGTGGTTGCGCTTCTAGTCCTTTTTAAGGGGGCATGGATGTTCCAGATGCTGGTCAAGCAAGAAATGGTAAACTGAATTTACATTTAAGGCCATGTATAACAGGGACCAGTCAGTATGAGACAAGTCTTGAAGGAGGGAGTCGGTGTCCAGGTTGTGAAGTGGTCAATACAATACGTATTTGGAGGTGGACTGGGTAATGGAGGCTTTCCTAACACAAAAGGTGATACAGTGATCACTGAGGGAGTCGGCCAGAACTCTGGCGACTGTGATGCGGTGGGGGTGTGTGGTGAGCACCCAGTCGATGAGGGAGTGGTTTGGGGAATTGGAGTTTAGGCGAGCTGGTGCTGAGATCTTGGAGAAACTTGAGGTGTGATCAAGAGTAAGGCAGTTGGAGTTCAGTGCCAAAAAGTGCAAAATCATGCACCTGCGGCATAAGAACCCAGGAGCTAAATATAGAATGGGAAGGGGGACGGACGGACTGACAGTCACTAAGCAGGAAAGGGTCCTTGGAGTTATTGTAATTGATGGCCTCAAAGTGGCAGGGTAGTGTAACAGAGCAGTGGGTAGGGTTGGTGGGATGCATAGGGAGAGTGTCTTCAGCAGGAGGAGGGGAGTGGTGTTGACACTGTGTCACTCATTTGTGAGACCCCACTAATAATATCCTTTTTTTATTTTTACATTTTTATTAAAAATAATTTCTGCTGGCCTGGTGGCACTGAGGGTTGAAGTGCTGGACGCCACACCTTGCGCCACACCGGTGACCCGAGTTCGGGAATGGACTCGGGATGCCAGAGGCTGGCAGGAGAGGACTGAGCATCCATGGGACTGCTCTCCTCTCCTGTCCTGGGGTGGATAGTGGGGTAGCGTCGCTCGGCAGCGGCCCCTGGTGGAGACTGGGAGCACTGCACAAACGGCGTGGTAGGGAACAACCAGAAAAGTGGAAACCGCTCCACAACCTGCCCGATGATGGCTGCAGGACCACCGCCACCACCAAGACCCCCAAATGAGGCCACGTCCACCTCAGCAAAGCACCCAGGGCCAAGTATGGCTTGGCCTCCCCCAGCGCCTTCCCCTGGAGGAGAGGGACCCATCCGGGCGGCGTTGGTGCTGTTACCTGGGGCGGCTGCTATATGAGGTTGGAGGCTCAAGAAGGAGGTAATAGGTGGGTCAGTGGACCTAGGCGGCTCGAAGAACTGGCGGGGAAGTGGTGCACGTAGGAGGGGAAAAATAGAGAATACGAAGATAAAATAAAAAATAGTCTCTAAAGTATGGTAATAATTCAGCATGCATCGTGGTACAGCTAGTACAGTGCAATGAAATGGTGCAGCAGCTCATATCATATTCCACTATCTAGTAATCAATAACATTCCTCACCAGAAGGAGTCAAGATGTAGCCCACCTATAGTACTCCATTCAGTTTTGGAAACCACACCTCAGTAAGGACATAGACAGGGTGGAGGCAGTGCAGAGGAGTACAGCTAAAATGGTGCAGCAGTTGCATGGAAAGCCTAACGAGGAAGACAGAGGGATCTCAACATGTACATTCTGGAAGAGAGTAGAGCGAGAGGGGACATGATGGAGACCTACAAGTACCACATGGGGGTTAACAGGGTGCAGAAGAGGAATCTTTTTCATATAAGAAAAAGCACCAGGAGCAGGGGGCATGCAATGAAGCTGGAGGGGGGAAGTTTAAGAGGGATGTGAGGGAGCACTACTTCACTGAAAGGATGGTAGATGCCAGGAACAGACTGCCAGCAGAAGTGGTGGACGCAACAACAGTGGGGGGCTTCAAGCATGTGTGGGATAGACATGGGGTATATTAGTAAATGTGCGGGGAGGGTCTGTGAAGGCAGACTAGACAGGGACTATCTGGGCTGACTGAGTGGACCAAGCAATCCTTTTCACTAACACATTCTGTGTTTCAGTTTTGGAGCACACACTTGAGCAAGGATAAGGAAGGTTTAGAGGCAGTGCAGAGATGAGCCACCAAAATTTTACAAGAGCAACAGGATAGGTGCCTCAATGAGTGCTTGGAGGATCTCAACATACACACACTGGAGCACAGGAGACAGAGGTGCATCATGACTGAGATGTTCAGGTGCCTCCAGTGTAAACTTGATGAACAATAGCGAACTCTTCACAGTGAGTGGTAGCATGGAAACCGGTGTAATTACCTGAACTAGTTGGGGGGGGGGGGTTGGTTCAAGAGTGATGTCAGGAAGTATTGTTTTTATATAAAGAGTGGTGTTGGACTGGAACAAGCTTTCGGAGGAGGTCATCGGGGCTGAAACAGTGGAAGGGTTGAAAAGGAGATGGGACAGGCATATGGGAAAAAGTGTGAAAGGGGGCAGACAAGGGGGTGAAAGTAGGGAGGAGTAACGGGCACAGTCCCAAAATTAGAGAGGTTTGGGCAGACTGCTTAGGTCAGTAGACCATTATCTGTTGTCATTTTCTATAGTTATACATAACCTGGTTTTCACATAGAAAACTGTGAAGCACAAAATAACGGGCAAACTGGTTGGAAAATTATTTATAGACAGCAGAGGGAGCTATGGTGCCTGATCACTAAGGAAATAACAATTCAGTGGCTCTCTGAAGTTACCCCTACAGTAGAATTGGAAGAGAGGTCAATAATCCTTTTAATGCATGGAAAAAAAAAATCACAGCACAACTCAGACTCCCTAGTTCCACAAGAAGTGGAGCAGCTGGGTGGCTTATAAACTAATGGGGAGGGTGTGCTTGATCAGTTTCTATGTGATCTGGGTGGGTCAGCATGGGGAAACAGGAGGGATGCCCATGGGGGGAGAAGCACATCGGTATCTGAAGTTACTCCGTGCTGTCATAATCTGTCTCACCAAAGGCAGCTGAAGACTAGTACAACAAAGAGTGTAATGCCGGATTTACCCAATCACTGACAGTTGTGTACTTGTTTGTTTTAATGTTAGTCTAGGTATTAACTTGTTTTTACATACACGTCAAACTTAAGCAATCTGCGTTATAAAATGGGTAGTGAAAATTGTGTCCACTGGTGAAAATCGGGCACGTGACCACGCATTAATAGAGCAGAATGCGCAGTCATGCTGGTATTTAGCCTAATCACATATCAATAAACTTAGTAGTAACTTTAAAAGTTGCCCTTCCCTGAAGGCTCAGGACACCACACAGAAATGACAGGCAGTTAAAACAATACAAAGGATTAATGAACAATGAATGCATAAAATAAATAAACAATTTAAAATAAGTGACATTTCATATCTATTAAACATAGAACAGTAGCTCAATTATGGGAGGGTGGGGGAGAGAGTCACTCTGATCCCTGAACACCTAGCTAAACAGACCGAAAGGAGACCCTTGGAGGAGGAGTCAAGAAGGTGCAAGGACTGGACAGGATGCAGGTGGTCTGCCTGGTAGTTGGGGCACCACCCATGTTGGGCTTTGTAGGTTAGTAGACCAACCTCAAGGTCTTTATATTTTTGTCCAGGAGATGCGTCCCAAATGCTGTAGTTTAGACCCGGGCCCTACATCTCTGATTTTAGGTTGTAATGAGATCACTGGCCCGGTCTTAGCTTGGATTGTCTGGTGCTCTCTAGATATGGGTGAGTTCCCTAGCTCCCTGAAGGAGGGGGTAGTGATCCCCCTTCTAAAAAGCTTCTTTAGACCCGGAGAACCTAGCAAACTACGGGCCTGCTCAACTGGAGAACCATTTAACCATCCATAATTTACATGAATCTCTCCAATTGGGTTTTCATAAGAGGCAAAGTACTGATACTGCTCTGGTTCGGGTGCTCAGTGATCTCCTGATGTCGAGAGATCAGAGACACCGTTCTATCTTGGTTCTCTTGGATCTGTCATCAGCTTTTGATACTGTGGATCATGGGGTTCTGCTCGAATGCCTGAGATTCATCTGTGGGCTGTCAGGTACAGTCCTCAGATGGTTTTCATCTTTCCTCGCTGGGAGAACGCAGAGAGTGGTCTCGGGTTTGTTTTCGTCTGGGGCTTTCTCTCTGCCTTGAGGGGTACCTCAGGGTTCGGTGCTGTCCCCCAAGTTATTCGCAGTATATATGCTACCCCTTGGAGACATTGTAAGATGGTACGAGCTAAGGTTTCATTGCTATGCTGATGATGCCCAGCTCTACCAGTCTTTTGCACCTAACCAGAATGGTGCTATCTTGGTACTGAACAGCTGCCTCGAAGAAATCCAAGACTGGATGAATTCCAGTGGTCTGAAGTTGAACCCAGGTAAGACTGAGGTTTTGGCTGTGGACCCAGGTCGTAGGGTAGAGGGGTTGAGAACTCGGCTCCCTTCCGGTTTAGTCCTGGGGGAGGCCCAGATTCTCACTTCTGAATGGGTGCGTAACCTGGGAGTGGTGCTTGACGATGGTCTGACTCTTCGACATCAGGTATCGGCAGTCGTCAAGCTGGCCTTTTTCCATCTTAGGAACATTGCCAGGATTAGGCACCTTGTTCCATCCAGCGACCTGCCTGTTTTGGTCCATGCCTTTGTGACACCGTGCCTTGATTATTGCAACTCCCTTTACCTAGGGCTTCCTGGGGTTGATATCCGCCATTTACAGCTAGTGCAGAATGCGGCAGCACATTTGTTGACTGGGGCATCTAGAAGATCACATATTACCCCTGTGCTGCGCGCTCTGCACTGGCTGCCAATACAATGGTGGATCACTTTTAAAGTAGGTCTATTGACTTACAAAGCCCTACACTGACTGGGTCCCGATTATTTGAAAGAGCTCCTGGTTCTTTACAACCCTTTATGACAGCTCCGCTCAGCTAATGAGGGGTTGCTGGAAATTCTGAGGGTTAATTAAAAGTCATCTGCTGAGCGTGCCTTTGGGTTTGCGGCACCTATCCTCTGGAATTCTCTGCCCCGTCAGCTCCAGGAGTGCAGGACGGTGGGGAGTTTTAAGCAGGCACTTAAGACTTTTTTATGGGGGAAGGCATTTCCTGTATTGTTCTGATTTTATATTGCATGTATTTGTACATGTGTTTTATGAATACTGTACAGCGCTTTGAAATTTGAAAGGCGCTTAATCAAATAAATATTATTATTATTATACTCGTTCAAACAAAACCTTAAGAAGATGCTCCTTGCTGAGCAATCTGTAACTGTTTTTCTTAAAATTTGTATTTCAGTTTTCTTTTTTGTACTGTCTGATGTGTGTTTATGTTTATCGTTTATTGTCAATACTTGACTTGGGACGTTCTGTAAACAAGTTTTTTATAGTCATAGAACTTGTTATGTAACTCTGAACTTTTAAATAAAATAAATAAACCATGATGGTAACTCTTCACTTTACAGGCAGTCAGTGCAGATCACACAGGACCGGGGTCATGTGACTAGACCTCAAAAGGCCAGCCATTAACCTGGCTACTGCGTTCTGCACCAGCTTCAAGCGTTGTAGGGTACCTCTACTAACCCTGAGGTACAGCACACCACAGTAGTCGAACCTAGACATCACAAACACATGCACCCGTGTCTGCAGGTCTTCAGGAGGGACTAGGTACTTAATCTAGTTGATGTTCCTAAAATGATAAAAGCCACTCTTGACTACAGCTGACACCTGAGCCTCCAGTGTCAACCATTCATCAAGAATGACTCCCAGATTTGTAACCTTTGCAGAAGCTAACAGCCTGGAAGACCTGAGCCGCAGCCCTGTCTCTCCTATGACTACTTCTGCTCTCCCCAATCCGGCTCAGTCAGTATTATTTCAGTTTTATCCAGGTTAAGTCTCAGCCTGGTAGATTCCATCCATTTTCTGAATTTCAGCTAGGCACAAATTAAGGACCTCGACACCGTCAGGCATCCCGGGTGCAAGGTATCATCTGCATAGCAGTAGAAACCCTGATTGTACGGTCGAATAATCTCTCCCAGGGACAGCATGTACACTGTGAAAAATATAGGTGAGAGGACCGAACACTGGGGCATGCCACAGGGCAAGAACACTAGAGACAATGGGAACGTTCCCATCAGTACTCTTTGTGTCCTATCCCTGAGACAGGACACAAACCAGCGAATTACAATGCCAGTGAGTCCAGTATACTCCTGCAGACCATCCAACAGCAACCTTTGGTCCACAGTGTCAGATGCAGAGGAGAGATCAAGGAGAATGACAACTGACCATTCACCCCATCTCTCACCCTTAGAAGGTCATTATGCACACTGACCAACACCATCACATGGTATCCAGTTATTGGGTCGACACAATTAGGGCAATGTGATCAGGGCACTGTAACCAGTTCTTCTGTCACAGTGGTGAACTTGTTGTCGGAGCGCCCTGCAGGTAGAGCACCGCATGGGTGTTGCGCCCCCTTCCCAATAAACCTCTACCGCAGAGGTGATTATAATAACTTTTGGGGGTGGGGGAACAGCCCCATAAAGACTACAGATGTGTCCCAGTGTGTTCCACATGACTGAATCAGGCAGCATTAATGCCTAGCATCACATCATGGGTTGGCATTGTGCTGTCACCCCTAATGTATGGTGAAATTTGTCATGTTGAACTGTATGGGGCGAACCCCATCACACTTCAATTCCTACATCTAAAATCTGATTGGAAGGGCTCTTAGATGTCAACATGAGCCATGAGGTGCGCCTCAAGCTGCAGCGCCGCAATCTTCTCAATAACCTTACCTAAGAAAGGAAGGTTAGCGGCAGGACAATAATTCACTAGAAAGTACAGCTACGTAAGCACTTACCGTAACAGAAGATCTTCGAGAGGAGCTCTTGCAGCAGACTATAACACTCAGGACTATGCTGCAGGCACTAGGACCCTCCGGAAACATTTTCAGCCAGCAGCATACAACAGGTACTGCCCCCGACGCCAGCCCCGCCCCGACATCGGCCCTGATACAAAAGGGGGCGAACCCAGCTCCACCTCAGTTCTCCTGCCAAGGCCCGCAAACAAGCCCTGACAAGAGAAGGAGACTAAGCACATAGAGGAGATGTAAATGAAGATGGATCTGCACACCTCGAGGGGGAAGGTGGGTTGGAAAGTAACGCCTGCTGCAAGAGCTCCTCTCGAAGATCTACTGTTACGGTAAGTTCTTACATAACTGTACCATCTTACTTCGAGTGGGAGCTCTTGCAGCAGGCTATAACACTTAGGACTGAATACCAAGCAGTCAAACGCCAAAGAGGTAGACGACCCCGGGAGGTGGAATATGCTGACTCCAGAGGCCTTAGGACAAAAGTCCTTGCAAAACTGCCAGACCGAAGCCGGCTCGGCGTCTGGAGATGATATCCAAGCTGTAATCCTTGACAAAAGGTATGCACCGAGTTCCAGGTAGCGGCCGCACATATGTCCCTGATAGAGATATTTCTCAGGGCGGCGAATGAAGCAGACACTCCTCTGGTGGAGTGACCCCTAACCGGGCCCGGCAGGGGCTTATTGTGTTTTTTATAGCAGAAGGAAACGCAGTGGACTATCCACTTCGATATCGTCTGCTTGGTCACCGGTTTGCCCAAGCATTGTGGTGCAAAGGCCACAAAAAGTTGCTCCGATTGATGGTGCGTAGCCGTCCATTTGAGGTAATACCTCAAAGTCTTGTGGACATACAGTGTGTGAAGGACAGCCTCCCCTTTATTAGATGGGGAAGGAAAATAGATTGGAAGGTCAACCGATTGGTTGAGGGTCAACTCCGAGACCACTTTCGGAAGGAACTTAGGATTTGTTCTACGGGAAACCTTTTCCCTGTGGAAAATCAAATATGGCTCTTTACACATCAGAGCCTGAAGCTTAGAAACTCTTCGAACTGAGGTAATAGCAACCAAAAAACAAACCTTCCAAGAAAGAAAACGCAGCTCACAATCCGCTGCTGGCTCAAAGTGGGGGGGGGGGGGGTGAGCTTCTCCAACACAAAAAGGAGATCCCAGGGTGGGATAGGGTCCCGAATGGAAGGTCTCATATGCAAAATTCCTCTTAAAAAGGTGCAGGCAACATCCAGTTGTGCCAACGCCTTATCTCCAGTGACAGCATGATAGGCGGAAACAGCCCACATGTGCACCTTGATAGAGGAGTAACTCAGGCCATTTTGGTACAAGAAGAGGAGATACTGCAATGCTGAGTTCACTGGATAAGTGACAGGGTCCAAATGCTGTGACGCAGCCCATAAGCAAAAACGCTTCTAGTCATAGCATAGGCGGAGCGGGTAGAGGGTTTACGCACCGAAACTAGGACTGAAGCCACTTCCCGGGAAACCCCATATCTCTACTGAGCTATGTTTGAAGGAGCCAAGCATGTAGGTGTAAGGAACGACGGTCCAGATGGACCAGCAACCCCTGTTCCTGGGACAGCAACTGTGAGCATATGGGCAGCGGACTTGGAGGCTCCGTGGATAACCGCTGCAGGAGTGGGAACCAAATCTGCCGAGGCCATCTGGGGGCTACCAGAATCATTTGGGCCTCTTCTGCCAGTAACATTAGAAGGACTCTCTAAATGAGAGGGAAGGGCGGGAAGGCAAAGTGAAACCTCCCTGCCCAGCAAAGGGATAACGCGTCTGGCCAGAAAACTCCAGGCGCATGCTCTCGCGAGCAAAACATTGGCAGTTTGACATTGCGTGGTGACGCAAAGAGGTCCAGCACTGGATGACCCCACTTGTCGAACAGCTGATTTGCCATGGACTGTAGCAGCTCCCACTCGTGTGCTCTGGATCAAGACCTGCTTAAGCTGTCGGCCAGATCGTTCAGGATGTCTGGAACGTGCACTGCGAACAGCACAATGCGCCGCTCCAGCGCCCAGTACCAGACTCTTATTGCCTCCCTGCAAAGGGGATATGAATGAGTACCCCCTTGCTTGTTGATGTAGAAGATGACCACCATATTGTCTGTTTGAACCAAGAGAAAGCCTGGCACCAGGTCCTCTTGAAAGGCTTGTAAGGCATAGAGAACAGCTCGCATCTCCAGTACACTGATGTGAAGGGATCACTCCTCGGGTGACCAAACCCCTTGCGTTTGATGAGCACCCAGGTGCGCCCCCCCCACCCCAAGTCTGATGCATCTGTCGTAAGAGTCTGACCTGGTGGCTCCGGACAAAAGCTGACCCGTTTCTCTAAGTTCTGGGGGTCCATCCACCAAAGCAAAGTTCTTCTGACTGGCTCGGTGATCCTGACCATGAAGTCTAGATCATCGTAGCCTTGGTCCCACTGTACCCTGAGCATCCACTGTGGGATCCGCATGTAGAGGTGGGCCAGGGGAGTGACAGGAATGGCCGCTACCATGTGCCCCAGTAGCCTGAGGAAGTTCTATGCTGGAACTTGAGGAGTTATTGAGATCCCTTTGGCAATCTCTCGCAGGCGATTGCCCCTGTCCTGTGGAAGGAAGCCATGCCCTGGATAGAATGCAGGACCGCTCCAATGAAGATGAGCATTTGACTGGGCTCTGGGGATGGTTTTCGTAGATTCAGGGTGATCCCCAGCTCTCGCAATAGAGTATAGGTGTCTCCGAGGGTGTGAAGTAGGCCTGACCTTGACAGGGCTGTAAGTAGCCAATCGTCTAGGTATGGGAAAACGTAGTGTCCCATGCGCCTCAGAGCTGCAGCCACCTCTGCCAAGCATTTTGTAAAGACTCACGCAGCAGAAGAGAGGCTGAATGGAAGAACTCGAAACTGGTAGTGCTCCCCTTGGAAGTGGAACCTCAGAAACTTTCTGTGGGGAGGAAAGACCCAGATATGCATATATGCATCTTGCATGTCTAGGGAGCAGAGCCAGTCTCCTTGGTGCAGCAGAGGAAGTAGACCTGGGAGGGTCACCATCCTGAACCTTTTGTACTCTATAAGGAGATTGAGAGAGCTGAGGTCCAGAATGGGACGAAGATCCTGTGTCTTTTTTGGGGCCAGGAAGAAATGGGAGTAACACCCCTTTCCCCGCTGATGCAAGGGGACTACCTCTATTGCCCTTTTCTGCAAGAGGTCTGAATCTCTCCTTCTATTAGTGGGATGTGAGAAGGAGGATAACGGGAGTACTTTGGCAGAGTATTTGGGGGAGACTCCGTGAACTCCAGCATGTGTCCCCTCCTGATGATATCTAGGACCCACTGGTCTGCAGTAATCGACTTCCACCCTTTGAGATGAAGGGAGAAGTGGCCCCTGACCTTCTCCCCTCCACTGGTCTGCAGTAGTCGACTTCCACCCTTCAAGATGAAGGGAGAAGTGGCCCCTGACCTTCTCCCCTGAGTCTTCTTCTGGAAGGGGGGGAGGAAGGGAGTCACTGGGCTGAGCCGGGTGTAGGCAGAGAGGCCTGAGAGGACTTGGGCACACAGGTAGGGGCACCTCCAGGCTGCTGGTTACCGGTTCTCCTACGGAAGCCGCCTCTCTGCCCCTGCTGATTACTACGGGCGTGACCTTGGCCACCTGAGGGCTTATGAAATGTCCGCTTTCGTTGCCTTCGCTGGTCGCCACGGTACATCTGACGGACCGACCAGACAGACTTGCCCGACTTTTGGAGACAAGAAAGCAAAGCTTCTGTCTCCTGTCCAAATAACACGGTACCCTGAAATGGTAAATCCCTGATACTGGACTGCAGATCCTGGTGAAAGCCTGAAACTCTTAACCAGGCGTGGTGCCGGAGGCACACCCCAGAAGCGGCTGCCCTAGCTGCCATATCTGCAGTGTCATATGAGGCTCTCAGGACACGGAAGCCTACGTCTGAGCCTGATTTCATGATGTCCAGAAGTTCTGTCTTCTGATCAGAATCTGGTATGGCCTTCAATAGCTCTTGTCCCCTAGTCTGTAGAGCATTCTGGTACTGGACCATATGCGTCAGGAAGTTAAGGGACCGTATGGAACAGGTGGAGGCAGGATAAACTTTCTTGCCCACTTGGTCCAAATACCGAGACTCCGGATCGGGAGGCTGTGAGCTAAGGTGTTTCAGCTGCCTGGATTTGTCATGGGCAGCCGTGATCGCCGAGGAGTCCGCCTGAGGGTTCTTTGCTAAGAAAGCTTCTGCCCTCGGGGCCTTGTACAGCCTATCCAACTTCTCAGGAACAGCCGGGATAGAAGCTGGACATTTCCAGGTAGTCCGCGTGAGGTCCTGGAAAGTGTCCACTAAAGGAGGGACCACCAGTGGTTTCGGCTCCTTCTGCCTCAGGTATTTTGCCAGTCTCCGGCGTTCCAGATCCAGGTCCTCCGTCTCCCACTCATTGGAGGCCTGGATATGCCTCATGATGTCCATGAAGGTTGGATTGTCTGGAGGTGAGCGAGGCTGGTCCTTCTCTCCCGGGGACCGCTCTAAGTTGAGAGAGGAAGGTGACGAAGATGAAGAAGAGGGAGATCGATTATAAGATCTAGAATAGTCTGATCTCTCCTTATGACCAGAATCCCTCTGTTGTTGGTAGCTGGAGGACCAATGTCGGTCCGAAGACCGACTGCGGTCCCAAGACCGGTGACGGAGCAAAGACCGATGTCCATCAGAGGACCAACGTCGGGAGCACTCTCGTCTAGAAGACCGAGAAGGGCTGTGTGTATGAGACCTGGACCGACAACGATCTCCAGAGTCCTTGGAGTGTCGGTGGTGGTCTCCAGACCGGGCGCAAGAACGAGCCCTAGATGGAGGTGTAGGCGGTCGCTCCAGGGACTTCCGCAGGGAAGGCTCACCTCCTGGCTGTGGTTTGCCCACTGGGTCCAGTACCGGTGTCTGAGGCGGCGACGGGGAGGGAGGGGTCCTCTTCTGGACTTGCCCCAACCAAAAGGAAAACAGCTCCTGCAGCTCGTCCTTCAAAAAGCTCAGCCACTCTGCCCGGAAAGGGAGTATCCGGGACGCCGCCCGCGGGAGAGCCCTCCGGGGCCCAGGGGGAGGGAGGACTGGGCGACGGGACATTGGCTATTCCATGGCGATCCTCACCTGTCGCCCTTCAACCAGCGTTGGTGGTACCGGGACGATGGGGTGCACACCGGGGTGCCGAGAGTCCTTGGCTCCAGAGGCGCCTTTGGCAGGCGACGCCGTGCCTTGGGAGGTGGGGCTGCATTCATCTCCAAGGGCTTGGTGGTAACCTTCAGCAGGGTTAATCTTGTACGTGGCGTTCTCTCAAGGGCCAGCCTTGGCCTGTGATGACTTAGGACGCTCTCCTGAGCCCTGGGAAGGGCGGGCCTTCTTAGGAGAGGGCTGCGACCGGGACCAGTGCCGGGACCGACTATGGTCTTTCCCATGTCGCTTGGACTTTTGTTTGCGCTTCCCCTCGGAGGAGTGCAGATCCATCTTCTTCTCCAGAAGAAAAGCCTTCAGGGCCTTCAGACGACGGATCCGGATCCAGCTAGTAAATGCCTGGCAGGCGGAGCAGGCTGTGGTGTCGTGATCCGGCCAGAGGCAGAAAACGCAACTTCTATGCCCGTCCTTGGCAGGGATCTGCTTCCCACAATCACACTTGTCCTGATGGGATTCAGGCAAGGCCAACGATGGTGAAGACATCTGTCGAAGATCTTCAAAAACTGTCGGAAATGGCCTGACGACGGTATACTTGAAAAAAACATCGAAAACAGTATCAAAAAGCGTGTTTTTCGGAAAAGTTTTAGCTGCTCCTGGCAAGCTGGAATCAGATCTTTCTCTTCACATGCGAGACGCAGCGGGAAAAGAACTGGAGTGGAGCTGGGTCCAGCCCGTTTTGTACCAGGGCAGACGTCGGGGTGGGGCCTGCATCGGGGGTATTCCCTGCTGTATACTGCTGGCTGAAAATGTTTCCGGAGGGTCCTAGTGCCTGCGGCATAGTCCTAAGTGTTATAGCCTGCTGCAAGAGCTCCCAGTCGAAGTAAGATCATCTGGATCCAGAGCCGACTTCTTCAGAAGGGGCTGAACCAGTGCATTCTTCAGTGCCACTGGAAAGAACCCCTCTGACAAGGAGCACTGAACTATCCCAGCGAACAATGACTCCATGCAGCTCACTAGCAGATGCATGGGGCCTGGGTCTAGTTCACAGTAAGTGGGCTGCAGCACCGAAATCACCTCACGACCTCTTCCATAGAGACTGGCCAAAACTCCACCCAGGACAGCAGAGTACATCCGTGAGATCCATGCCCAGTTCTGCTAGGCTGTAACAGCCAGCATAGAGAGATCCCAGCCCAAATAGAGGGCACTCTGTCAGAGAAAAGTGGAGCAAATTCTTCTCACTTAATTGCTGAAGCTGCTCTTACCAGCTGGAGATAGGCTGGATTTAATAACCTATCCACAGTATGGAAGAGCTGAGCCACTTGAATCTACCCAGCCGAAATGTCCCTTGACAGAAATACTGTCGTCTTATAGGATATTATCCTTTTATATTCATCACAGTGAATCTTCAAAGCCAGTTTGTCCTCCTCAGCCCTGGACCTCCTGCAGCAGTGCTTTAGCCCCAACCCCTAGTCTTTAACTCCCTAACCTCCCCATCAAACCATGGAGACCCTATGTGTCAGACCCAGGGTTGTGGTTTGTAAAAATAGTTTGGCAGCCATTTTATTACTTGCTAAGGGCCCACCCTTCCCCATTTCATTTCAACACAAAGAAAACCTTTAAAGCCCTTTCCACAGCAAACTAAACAGAACAGGAAAAAATCCAGTCACCAGACATAACGTGTGTGTCTTCTCCGATTCAGAATGTTATGACTGATTGCACTGTCTCTGTCATCATGACATCACTCCCAGCCCAGATATGTTCAGTTGGGGGAAGCTCCTTCACTGCCACACGCCCACTCCACTTCTCACTTTCAGCATCCTCTTTGCCATATTTGCAGTTGTCCCTCCTGCTTCCAGCGTAAATTAGTAAAGCAGAACAGCCACAGTCGCTTGCTGTTCAGTTTAACAGCCAAAAAAGAAACAGTACTGGGTCACTCTTCAGCAGGAAAATGGTAGATAGAAATGGAGACTCAGTTAGGGGAGGGTGACACAAGCACGGTGGGGGGCACTTGATTGGGTGGGTGCAGTCAGTGCAAAAGTGGGCACTTGGGGGTACATTTGCACTATGAATTAACTTCTACGTGCAGTTCACTTACTTACGGGGTTAGAGAAAATATAGCAGGAAGAAGTACACTGAAAGCAAAGAACTATAACTACAGAGGCCTGAATAGAACACATCTAAAAGCAAAGCTAAAACAAAATAAAAATCTAGCAAGCAAAAGAAAGTCTTTACCACAAATTTAGTGAAATATTTCTATTTTTAAATATGCAAACCTTTTTCCTTTATTGAAAAATATTTATTTAAATTAAAAATCCCAGTAAGTGCAAGTGTGTAACGAGCTAAATCAACCACTGCCCAGGTGGCTGAAGGCACTCAACCTGGAGCCTTATGCTTCATAATGCACTCGGGCATGTGATAGTTTAGCTCAGTGCACACCCTGTCATGTGTTATTGGTTACTTAGCACCTCCCAGATGTGTGAAGGGTTTGGTAGGTAAGATAATTTACGCTGTTGTAATTCACTTTGTAGTCAGAATTGTTATTGTACCGATTCATGCAAATAATTGTAAACTTGTGCGAACATCAGTAAAAAATAAGTTTAAAAAAAACTAAAGAAATCAAAGGCACACATTGCCATTTTTTATGTATTTATTTAATTTATTTATTCAATCTCGGATACAATACCTTTGAGTGCAAGGCGCTCATTTACAAAGGTTGCACATCAGTGGGAAAGGGTGAACAAACTTACAAAGAGGTGATACAAAGACAAAGTTTAAACAACAGCAATGGTACATACTTTGTATCTTAAACTTGAAACTTCAGAATGGGTGCTGAAATAGAGTGAAGGAGGGGCAAAGGAGAGAGGAAGGGGTAAGCAGCCAGAAGGCCTTGTCAAAACTAGAGTAGGGAGTGTGGGTGGGGTACTGGCAGAAGGTTGGAGAGGGAAGGTGGGGGGGTAAGTGGTGGCAAGGGATGGGAAAGTGATGGTAGGATGGTTGAGCAAGGGTTGGAAAGGTAATGCAATGTGGTAAGGGAAATTAATTTGTCAGTTGTAAACACAGGTGGTGGTAACATTAGGTGTAACAGTCCCAGGAACTGTTAGCCATGAGATGCTGACAGAGCATGTGCTTAAAAGAAACTAGTTTAGGTATGGTCAAGACTTCTTTGGGAAGTGCACTGAACCCAAGAGGCACTCTGCATGCAAATGAACGCTGCCCGTGAGATGTCCGGCATTTAGGAACAGACAGTGTTTGGTGGGCTAAGCTTCGTGTGCATTGGGAGCTGCAGTGAGGGCTAAGGAGGGGAATGGTTTCTGGTGGCAAGAGGCCAAGAAGTGCTTTTTTAGCTAATAAGTAAGTTTGGTACAGTATCCTTCTGCTTAGCTGAAGCCAAACAGTTTGAGCGTACAGGTCGCAAGTGTGAGTGAGGTGTGCAGCACCAGTTAGAAATCTGCATGCCTTGTTTAATGCCACAGCTATTCTATAGAGCGAAGTAGTAGTAGCGGCACCATACATAACCAAGCCATAGTCAACAGTAGATATGGCAAAGCTACTTATTGCAGTTTTAAGGGCTACTGGCGTCTACCAGTGCTTATGTTTGTGGAGCACACCAATCTTGGTATTGACTGCCTGGGCAACATTATCAGTGTGCTGGGCATAAGAAAGTGAGCAGTCCTAGGTAACCCCCAGGTACTTGAAATGTTGGATTTGTTCTAGCGGTACTCCCTGGCAATTTCTGATGGTAAGGGACTGAGATTTGTGCTTACTGTGGGTACTGCAGAACACCATTTCTTTGTTTTGTTTTTTTGTAGTTGAGGACCAATTTGTGAGTATTGAACCAGGCCTCAACCTCTTCAAAACTGCGCTGTAGTTGACATTCCAATTGCAGGGGGTTAGGGTTACTAGTAAAGATGACAGCATCATCCGTATACAGGAGAATCCGTTGGTGGCAGGCCCGAGGGAGGTTGTTGAGGAAGATGCTAAATAGAGGGGAACCTAGACTAGAACCCTGCGGCACTTCAGAGTGGATGGGCTGCAGATCAGAGGTAACATTTGCAATTTTCACCCACTGGGAGTGACCAACCAAGTAATTCTTGGTATACCAGTATAAGGTGTCGGAGGACAGACCAACTGAAGTCAGCTGCCAAAGAGGTAAGAGTGTGGTGAACAGTATCAAAAGCCTTTGTTAGGTCAATAAAGGCCGCACCCACTAGACTGCCTTGGTCAAGAGCTTGATGAATGTAGCCTGTGAATTCCATTAATGCCGTAGTGGTACTATGACCTTTTCGGAACCCGTTTTGCTGTGGGCATTGGATTGAGTATTTTTTGAGGTAATCCACCAATTGGTCAGCCACTATGCACTTGAGTGCCTTAGATAAATGTGGGAGGATAGATATGGGCCTATAGTTTGCATGAGAGGCCCAATCCCCACTTTTGTGTACGAGGGTTACTAGGGAAGACTTCCAAATTTGTGGAAATTGAGCCAGCTGTAACGGGAGGTTAAGAATTTTAGTAAGGGGTACAAGTAATTAGTCTAATGTGAGAGCAGCGATTTTTAGATCCAACGAGTCTCCATTATTTCTTGACTTCCCTAGCACTTTGCTAATGTATTTCTTGGCCGCTAACAATGAGACCTTCCTAAAGTAAAAGGGTGGTGATGCCTCTGCCCTCCCATTAAGACAGTGTGCAGGAGTAGAGAACGAATCCTCAAAGAAGTGCAGGGGGGGGGCACTGCTCAGGTCAGTGAAGACTTTGTTAAAAACATTCACTATGGTCAGTGGGTCCGGGGTACCATCAATGTTGAGCACAGAAGGTGGTCTTTGGAACTTCCCCAGTAAGATCTTTAATGTTTTTCCAGATTTTCTTACTATCCCCCCAAGAATTGGCAAGCACCTCCCGATGATATTTGGCTTTGTCAAGGAAGACTGCCCATGTACATTCATTCCTGGCCTGTTTATATTCCTGCATGCCCACTTGCCTGCCCACATCTCTTGCTCGTGCCAGAGGTGATCCCTGTTTTTCATCCTGGTGATGATCTCTGGGGTTATCCAGGGGTTTATGGTGCCAAGAACTTTCATCTTTTTGAAGTGGGCATGGATGTCACAGGCATCACTGAAGTGCTTTATGAAGTGGTCCAAGGCTAGGTTGATGTCACTGGCGGAATCAAGTGGTGACTAGTCCAGGTGGCTCAGGTGCTGTTTGAGGATCATAAGGTGTCCATGTTTAAGCACCCTGCAAAATATAGTCTGCTGTGGGGCCTTTTTAAATTAATTTGTCCAGTTGCAGGTAATGGGGAAGTGATCGCTTAGTGAATCTAGGTGGATTTTCATGGTAGAAATACGTTCAGGTCGGTTCATGAGGATACAGTCAAGGTGGGTACTTGTCCCTGTGTTGTAGTTGGTCCTGGTTGGAGAAGTAATGAGCTGAGAAAAGTGAAGCGCGGAAATTGAGTCCTTGAAGGGGGCAATTGACATTTAGATCACTGAGAACTATGGTTTCAAAGTTGTGTTTCAGGTTATGGATGTAGTCCATGATGCAGTGGAAGCCAGTCACGTGTTCTTTAGGAGGGACATAAACAGGTAAAATCAGGAATGCTTTATTATGAGTGCCGAGAAAAACTTTAATTGCAGGTGCCTGGGTAGAGCATCCAATGTTGTCCATTATTAAGGTATTGATAAAATAATTTGTTAGAAATTAGCAACAGCACCACTGCTGTCACATTTCTGCAAAAATACAAAATATTTTTGTTGCATGTATAGTACAATCATAGAAAAGTTCAGCAACATATAGCTTTCCATGTTTCTCAGTTAAAAGAGAACTGAGCTGAACCTCCCAGTGAAAGGTGTTTTTTTTTTACTTTCTCCAGGTCCCTGCCCAGTGGATCTCACCCACTGGTCTTTTTGGTTGGGCCACTTCTGTAGTGTAAACCCGGTGTCATTCTGCTAGGGGATGGGGGGAATTTTTTTGCTTTTGTTTTTTCTCCCGGTCCCATCCCTCTGAGAGCGCTGACGCAGAGGACTTACGTCCAGGCAATTACATGCTTATGCACGCCGCCGTCAAGCGTCACAGCGCCCCCACCCCTGCCCCTCATAAGAAGCCGCATTTCACCACCACCAGGCTTCCACAGGCAGTAACGACGCGGCATTGCTGCCCATTTAATCTGCCCCCGTGGAGGAGAAGAGCATCGGTTGGGACGCTCTATCCTACCTCCCCTGGCTGAACCCTCGGTGACCAAGATCGTTCGCGAACCTGGGTCGCCGGCGTAGCGCGAGGTGTGGTATCCAGTGCCCCAAACCTCAGTGCCACCAGGCCGGCCAAAGCTGTTTTTTAAATACTGGTTCCAGTTCTGTTATTATTCCATCTTTACTGGCCTTTCAGTAAACACTATGGGTGTTCATGATTTACAGTCTGATTGTAAAGACCATTTTAGAACTGTATGTTATAGTTGATGCCCTTTGCTAAGTTCTTACATTGCTGTCACAATGCATCTGTGTTCTGCAACAAAACACGTGTGGTCAACAGTAACATAAACTGCATCATATCATTCTAAAATGGTACTTGCCAACAGAGTGTAAATCAGAAAACACCCAGGGCCAGATTTTCAAAGGGCCCTTAGTTCCATGCAAGCTGCATCAAACAACCAGCTTGTGTCAAATCTAGGTGCGCCAAACACTGTTGCCATATTTTGCAAGAAAAGTGTTCTCTGTGACAAAGTCCACAAAACTGATTCAAGAGGTCCACTGTGTCAACAGAATGGTGCAAGGGACGAGAATGACGCAAGCTGCACCAAAATAAATAAAGCAAGTTGTGTCAAAAAAATGGCACAAGTTGTGTCAAAAAAATGGTGTAAGCCGAGTCAAAAAGATTGTGCAATTTGAATAAAAAATGACGCAAAGAACGAGAATTACGCACGCTAAGTCAAAAAATACAGCAGATGAAACTGGCCAAGACTAAGTCCCCCAAAATGCTCTAAACAAGTCCTGCAGGAGAATATTGGCACTTAAAAGTAGTACAGTCATGTCTGACTGCCTGCTGTGGGCCTCTTTATATGCTCTAGTGTCCCTTAGACCAGCTCTGACTGATCTAATAGTGACATGCATCTTAGGCACAAGGACAGGACTCGCATTCTTTGAAAATCCCAAGGCATCCCATCCGACATGGTGCAGGCATTTCTTTGGTGCAAGCACGGTTCAAGCCAAGCATACAGACCTGTTTTTGACGCAAGCGCAATTTGAAAATCAGGACTGGTGCAAGGTTTGACGCATCCTGTTCCTTGCGTCAGTTTTTTCGCAACCACCTTGTGTCATTCTCTGGCCTTTGAAAATTCGGCCCCCCCGTGTTTAAAAGGCCCATATAGAGTGGAACAATAACAGAATTGGAACCAGTGGTTAAATAATAGCTTCTACTGTGAAAAATGGCTTAAACATTTAGTGCAGCTCTCCTTTAACTCATTATACCCTGGGTGGCCATTTTGTATCAGGTTAATCAGTGGATGGTTTTGGACTTCCATTTCAGGCTGTGTTGGTCAGATGACCAGTTACCGATGACACATTACTACCTATAAAACAAGCATCTGTCAATGCCGGATGCTGTCTTGCTGGCACTGGCACTGGCATTGGTAGTGCAGGAGTTAGAGAGATGCATAGTAGAAATGGCAGTAAAGTAGTGAACTGACATCAGCGCCACCCCCACCCTGCAGAGACTGACAGGCATTAGGGTGTGCCTTTGGGTCGTCGACCATAACGCTCATGCCATTTCAACTCATCCTACCCTGCAGACACCGAGAAGTGTTGCGGTGTGCCTTGGGGTCTTCAGGCCTTATGCTCACCCCATTCCATAAGGAAATACGCTGAGATGGGTGCAGTATAAGAGAATGAGGTGAACTTTGGGGCCAAAGAGTCTAAGGCACACCTGGATGCTTGTCACTGGCTGCAGGGTGGGGGTGGAATGGCGTGAGCATTACAGTCAACAATCCCAAGTCACACCCCTGATGCTTGTCAGTCTCTACAGGGTGGGGCGTTATGGTTGGAAACCCTAACGCCCCGGCGTTTGTTGGTATTTTCACTCCAGATTTTCCACATGGGCTTTTTGTGACCACACCTCATGAACAGTGGCAATATCAGTTCATTAGCCGAAAGGTGATTTTGCACAGCAACTGCACCATTTGGCGCCACAGGTGCGAAAACACATTTCGGGCAGGATGTGAAAAATGACACCTATACTGTTCATGAGGAGGTGCAAAAAAATGGCAATGTTGAAAATCTGGAGTGAAAATATGAAAAATTGGTGAAGTCACGAGCGTGCGTAGAAACTGTGCAACGCACACCTGTAACGCAATTATTTTGGGGATTTTTTTTTAACTAAATTTTCAACATAGGCATTTTGGGATCTCTAGTCATTAACAGTGTCATTGTGATTTTGTTAGTCTGTCCTGAACATTGATTTCCCACAGCGACTGTGCCATTGTGCACCACATACGCAAAAATACATTTTGGACAGGATGTACTGTTCATAAGGAGGTGTGAAAAAACGGCAATGTTGAAAATCTTGAGTGAAAATATTAAACATTGTCGAAGTTATGAACGTGCATGGAAACTGTGCAATGCATGTTCATAATATACTAATTTTTTGGAATTTTTTCACCAAATATGCAAGCTAGGCTTTTTGGGACCCCACTTCATGAACAATGGCACTGTTGTGTCATTAATTGGTCCCAAAAAGTGAATCCGCGCAGTGACCATGAAATTACCTTTCAAGACTGAATAACGGGATGACAGTGCATGTGTTCATGAGGTAGGGTCCCAAAAACCCCACGTTGAAAATTTGGAGCCAAAATTCAAAAAAATGGTGGAAATATCCACCTAGTTGACGCCCCCCAAGCCATTATACAGTTTACTAGCATTTCTTCAGTTCACGATCGGCTTTGAAGAGTCCAGACGTGTTCCTGTTCCACCGAAGATCGCAGCGCCAGACCTCCGAAGGTAAGTATGGGGTGAGGGAGGGTGAAGTAGAGGGTGGGTGAGAGTGGTTGGGGAGTGCCTACTGAACAACAGACTATTTTTCCAGGTACAAAAAACAGACACTGCACCGTGGACAGTTTTCTTTCTATAGGTGAAAGAAGACGAAGTGTTGGGCACACTGGGTGGGTTCCGGTGTGCCCCATGACTGGGAGCTATTGATGTTGGCAACACTGGGGTGGACTCGGTGTGCCACACAATGGGGGTGGGGCAGGAACATGCCGACGTGGTCTGCTTACCGTGAGCGGCAGCACACTGGGGTGGGCTCCCAGTGTGTCACACAGGGTGGGGGGCCGGACATGCCGACATGGGGATTACACCCCCGATCTCTACTTCCTTTGGGGATTGTGTGGCAGCGGCTCTGCTGCCTTGTTTATTAAAATGTTTTGCCAGGTAAGGCACGTTGGGAGGTGCGTCATCTGTGCCGCTGCATGACGAGCTTGTCTCTGATTGTAGCAGCACTCTTCTTACAAGTTGTGTCCACTTTACATAATTTTTGTGTCAGCGCCAGCATGCAGGCTTATTGGGGAATGAGGGATGCACCTACCACACCTACGCGTCCTGCATTTGCCAACACTAACACATCTCTGAAATGTGCTACTCGCACAAGATGTTGCTTGCGCATGCACACAAGCCAACATAAAAAGGTCAGAGTCTGGCAGTAAAAAACATTCATGATTGCCCTACTTTTTCTTGAAGGGAACATATACATATTTTAGTTTTAAAGGAGCACTGTCAGCTTTACCTCTCCATTTTTGTTAATCTCTGTGCAGTGTGCCTTTTAGCACGCATCTACATAATTAGCATTGCAGAATAACCCCATGGACGTAGAAATTCAGTACAAATACCGGATTTATAAATATTTAGTGAAGTTAGTCTTTCCCTCTGGCTGTCTATAACGCCACTGACACCGGAACCATATAACCCCATTGAGGACGTGCACCAGGACCGAGCACAGTCACAAAGTAGCATTTTACACCAAGCCTGCATTAAGAACATGCAGCCTATATAGACTTCTACCTCGTAAACTGCTCCTGGTAATTTAAAAAATTAAAACCGAGCCCCGTGTGGCTCGCAATTTTCTTTTTAAAACTGGTGCTGCAATCCCCCGCATGCTTGCAATAAAGATGTGTGGAGATCCGCACATGCACAGAAGCGTCGCATCCTTGCGCACGCGCAGGATTTCGGCCTCGGTTATAGTGATATAGTGCAAAAATGACAAAAATAGCTTGACACAGGAGCATAAAATACCTCTGGTGGTGAAAGGTTTAAGCATTGAACTTTTGTTCGCAGTGTGAATGTGAGTTAAGCTTCAGTATTTTTACTGGCATCCTCCTTGGTTGGAACATTTTAGGTTTAGGCATTTCAGAGGTACAAGCAAGAGATAGGTTTGTCTGGTTTAAGATCAAAGCCAGGGCTGTACTTTTGTGTGCTGTTTAAGGCTATAACTGGTATAGTTGTACCTGAGGCCCTGTCTTGGTCTTCTTTAGGCTGGATTATTCTATCCTCAGAAATGTATTCATCAGCCCTCACCTCAAATAACCGTCGGAAGATGATGTACCCTTTTTTCTCTTTTGCTGCCTTTTTGGTGCATTTCCATTTCTTCTCATAATAGCATGAAGGTCATTTGTCAGGGTTGTGAAGAGCATTCAGCCTGGCACTGTACACATCTTGCTTTATCTCATCTTGAATCCCCTCTGCCTAATAGTCTCCCTTTTTTTTCCTTAATACTCTACCCCTCCAAGGGCTGCTTTTCTGCCTTAGCAGACAGCTGGGTTCAGCTCCCTGCTTCACGGCAACCTCCCTGCTCTGTCACCGATCTTCAGTGTGATGCCGGGGCGGGGGGGGACTGTCACCCAACACAGCTCTTGAGATGCCTTGATCTGTTCAGAATGGGCATCTAAAATAAACTAAAAAAAAAAGCCACACTACTGTCTATGGAGTGTGCCCCCACACTCTCCATATAATTACATCACAAACCGTGCTAGCACTGGGGCAGCACTTGGGACAAGAAAGTGGAAGGGACTGGTAGCCTGTCACCATGGAGCCAAAATACTATCCCTTCCCTTTCTAAATAGAGGCAACAGAAAATTCAGCTTTATGCATTAATCAGTGTAGGGCAGGTTAGGGTCCTTCATAGTTTCTGAAGTGAGCACCAGAAAAGTGCTATTTTAATACATGTACAACATGATTGCTTCCGATGTTTTATTTATTTAGCTTTTGTTGACCGGGTAAGTGCACTAGACAAATCCTGCCTATTTTCAGGCACGACCCGGGGGAGGGGGATACAGATGAATGCCAACTGACCTTGAACCAGATTAAGCTGTTGGTGGTATTTTTAGTGAATGAGGGAAATTTGGCCAGGACACCGGAAATTCTCCTACTCTTTTCGATAAGTGCCATGGGATCTTTAACATCCACCTGAACTACCACCAATCCAGGCAGATAGGACCTCGGTTTAACGTCTCATCCGAAAGACGGCACCTCAGAAATGCAGCACCCCTCTCATGCTGCATTACAGTGTCAGTACTGGGATATTAACCCAAGTGCCAGATGTGGGAACTGAACCCACAGCCCTCTGATCTCCTGGCCTCAGAGGCGAGTGTGCTACCTACTGAGCCACTGACACTGCTTGTTAACTGTTAACTGGGATAGAGTTCCAGGTCTCTCTAGAATGGTGAGAAAAAAGCATGTTAACCCAGGGCCATTTTTCTAAAAGCCCCTTCAATTTCAGCTCATCCATAGATCTAACATTAAGGTGATTTTTAGCCGGTTCGGTGGCGTTGAGGGTTGAGTCGCTGGATGCCAGTGACCCAGGTTTAGGAACAAGCTTGGGGCCGTCAGGGCTTGGCGGGGCAGGAGAGTATAGAGTGTCCCGTGGACTGCTCTCCTCTCCTGGGGAGGGTGGGTGATTGATTCCTCGGCATCAGCGACTCCCGGCGGATCACGCTGGTGACGGGAAGGAGCCTCGGCAGACGTCCGCGGAAATGGCGCAGGCGCACGCCTGGTCACGCTAGACACCATTGCACGTCCGTACTCCTGGTGGGGGAGCACGTGCTCGTAAACATAGGAAACTCCCATTGGCTGGGAGGAAGACGTCGTCTGCCCCCACCTCCATCACCGGATCCTGCCCAGTGGACCTCATCTCACCAATCACCTCAGCCCGAGGAGCATCAGTACAGGGAGCACCGAGGAGCAGAAGGCGGCCCCGCTCCAGGAGGCGTGGACCAGGGGTTACTCCAGAGGTGTGTCGCAGGTGATGGGAGACTGAGGATACAGCTGGGAGGATCTCAGGTAGGAGGGGAACAGGCAGGTCAACTGATGGGGCCCCAGCCAGCAGTGACAGGGAGGGAAAAATAAGGATAAAAAGAAAAAGGTGATTTTTCCTTTTCTTTCTTTTTTGTTAAACTTTCCTTATTGCATTTTAATAGCATTCCATCAAATACAACTATGTGAAGAGGTGAAATACCAGCTCTTACTTTATAGGATCAGAATTACAAACGAGGTATTCTGCAGCACCTTCTCCACTGTGTTACATCACTGAGGGCACATTACTGAAAAGTAATGGTAAAGTTCAGAACCGTTCAAAAAACCTTTGTTTGCACATGGCACGGGTCATAAATCATTCAATAAAAATCCTATATTGAAGGGTACCACTACATTAACAGTGGCGTAGTGCCCAAGTCCATTTTCTTAACGCACAGTGAGAAACATTAGAAAATTGTACCTCAGTTGATTAATATCAGGAGAACATGTTTTAATACAACCCACAGCTCTGGGCATCATTCCATCAAGAATCACAAACACAAACTATAAAACATGTAGTATTTGTTATGGTTAAACATTTAATGCAACTGGTATGCCTAGTACTGTAATTATGCATGCAAGAACCATGTATAACATATATATAGGACAAAGTATGGGTTGGGTGTATATAACGAGATGTTTACACACACCTGAGAGGTTAGATGCTACATAAACCCTGAGAGCAAAGCTTGAGGGGTTTATGAAAAGTATCTAACCACGAGAGTGTGTGTGTGTGTAAACTTCGAGTTTACACACACCACCCCATATTTTATTTTATATAATTGCCGGCTTTCACTTTTTGGCTTCAGCAATTCTATAAAATAAAGACACTGCTGTGCACAGTCTTGTTAAGTTTCAGCGTACGGTCTGGCTTCTTTATTTAACCGTTTTTGTATTTTTTTTTTTGTTTCAGAGTTGGCAGTCAGAAGTTAAGTTTTTTTTTTTTTAACAGGAGATTCTGCGTTTTTCAGTTACTTACCGCTGATTCTGAGTAGTGTCTTAGTGTCCGGAAGAAGGTGGCCAGTGCCTGCGGTCTAAAAGGAAGAGCTGCGGCAGCCACATGTACAGTGCGATGGAAACCATGCGTGTGTTTAACATAATAAACACTCCTTTATTACGGCAAATTATGCCACGGTTTCCCAATGGCAAAAAGGGGAAACCAGTAATTATTTAGTAGTAACTGATCATTGCTATTGAGTCTCTACTCTGGGAGCACAGCAGCTGCTGTTCAAGGGGGGGAGCTACAGAGGGAGATGGAGCATAATGGCGAGAATTGATAGGCACATGTAGCACAATCTTGAACATGCAGCCAGACACCCATAAGAAAGCTTCAGAAGGGCAGTATATGCCCACATCAGTCCCACTCACTCCAAAAACCCTGCTGTTCCCCTCCCCAAGATTGGCCCACAGACCAAACACTTGTGTATAAGATATTACTTTTGTTTGTTTTAAAATGGCATGAGCACTTCGCTACACATTTATAAGCAATTAAAATGGCATGAACACTTCACTACACATTTATAAGTAATTTTATTTATTTTTTTGCATAAAGGTTTTTATATTGCTTGGTCAGACCAGGCAGCTATCAGCCTCATCTCCAGGTACTGTCAGCCATCCCTTGGCACTTTCATGGTCCTGGACTAGGTTCCCTCATGGATACCTCCCACCCATGGCAGGGTCGGGGAGCAGGGCTGTGTCCCCCTCCCCCGGAGAGACTCATCCAGAGTTTGCCCCTGGACCCGAAGCAGCAGGGGGTCACAGTGCCTCAGGCGAGGCTTCATGGAGCCCAGGTCTTCCACTTTCCTCCCATTTTCTCCCCAGGTTCTTGGAGCTGCGGCGGCATGGAGGACACATGCACGCGGGGGTGTGCATGCGCTCCGGAAGCACAGCCACTTCCACCCTCCTGAGGTGCCCTCAGCCTCCTGGACGTCTGCTCTACCGCCAGGCATCCACTAGGTGGCAGCCAAGAGCCAGGAAGGCACACCACCCCAGTCCGGGAGAGGAGAGCTGCCAGATGGTCACTCAGTCCTCTCTCAGCCTCCCCCCCCACCTCTGATTATCCCTGGCACCCTGAGCTTATTCCCAAACCCAGTTCGCTGATGTGGTGTGAGGCAAGGCACTTTACAGCGCCTCAGCCCTCTGTGCTGCTGGACCGGTCATTTATAATCAATTTAAAGTAATCCTCAGTTACTTAATTGTTTAATTCAACTTCCGATTTGACCTTCTGATTTTCTTGGCCAGCTTGCCTGCATCTGTTGGTTGGAAAAAAAAGAAAGGTCCAATCCCCATAGTGTTTTTTTTGAGACTGACATGCAGAAGAAGGTAGTGGCTTGCACCCACTTCCCTTAATAGGATCCTGACTCCATCAAAGCCCTTTTGTCTGGCTCTTGTGCTGCAGCTTAGATCAGGGAATATCTTGATAGTAGCTTCCGCCATCTTAATGCCTCCCGTTCTCCTTGTTGCTATGAGGATTTTGCCTCCAAGATTAAGGCGATTTTCAAATATAACAGTAATATCTTTTATGATTCCACGAAGAAGGACCGCCTGATGGCTCAGCGGAAGCACACTGTGCTTCCGTGCTGGCGACCCAGGTTCAGAAAATAGCCTAGAGATTCAGGATCAGTGTAGCCAGCTCAGGGAGGGAGGCATCCAGACTCTGGTGCAGCAGCGACCACAGACGACCCTGACATAGAGGTGTATTGCACTTCAAAGCACTGGTCTGATCAGGAGTTCATTCTGGACCTGACTTGAATGTGTTTTATATGTACTTACAAGAGGTATTGTACTATTGTACTATATCTTGCAAATTATGACTTTTAAATTACAAAATATTCATACTACTGAGGCTTAGAGTGCTGGCTTTATTTATTTATTCTGCGTTTTATTTTGCTGAGCACCAAGTCTGACTGCGAGCACTGACTGTATTGAAAACAGGGAGGCAGACAGACTCTGGTGCAACAGCGACCACAGACGACCAGCTGGGGAGCCTGATGTCTCGATGGTAGTGGCATCACACCAGCATGTGGTACTGAGGCCACTAGGGCATGCTCGACATCAGGGGAAGTGGGAGAGACTGGGGAGCAGGCAAAATAAGACAAAAAAGTATGTGCCTCAAGCCATCTGATATTCATCGGTTCCTTGAGCCCTACGCTGTGTAGATCCCCACTGGCTTGATTGTTGGGGGAAGGGCAGGAGATGAGGCTGGGGACTGGCAGGGGCCAGAAGAAAGGAGTGGGTGACAGCTCAAGGGCCAAAAAGCTAAATTAAAAAGGTGATGGTTACTTTGCCATTGGGTTCGTGCTTAGTTGGGCCCTCCGCCTCCAATGCCCCAAACCACTCCTGGCCAAGAAAACCTTCTTTTCTCTGGGAAGGCTTACACGGGGGTGGGGGTGGACCTGCCTGTTAGGGATGGAGACTGAGCTGGGGATGGTGTGGACCTCTTGTATACCTCTGGAAGGATAGCAATGGAATCTGTATCCCACTGGTGGTTGGCAGTGCTCAGTTAACAGAGAGAGGAGGCTCAGATAGGAACAAAAAAAAAAAAAAAAATGGTAATTCAAAACCAAAAACACTGTTGGCAAAATGTTATTTTTTAATCAGTTAGACTGTTGGGACATAAAATTCCTCTTTTTTAAAAGCTGTCTGTCATGAGATATTTTCAAGTGTTACTATATTAACACTGCAAGTAAGACACAGTAAGACAGTAGATATATGATTTAGATACAGTGTCAAGCGTTTAGTTAGGTTTGTAACACACTCTGAACCAGTTTTAATAAATTTAATGATCATGTTGTGGGGGAAAGATATTCCACAATTGGGAACCACCACCATTACCAAGCACTGTACTGTATAAATAAGGTATACGAATACTGGCAGGAAATGTACAGGTGTAGTGTATCAGTATGGCCAGCAGATGGTGCTGCTAGACCAGCTACTAACCAGCTTGATGAACAGGGTCTCTGTCAGTGAGTCTTCTAAAGTCGTTAAAGGGCAACAGCAAATCATGATGATTCATACACAGAACACAATTTATATTTGTTTTTAATATTTCACTGCTGTTGGCTGCAACACTCGGTGTCATCTCCTGGATTAGGACCCTTAAGAAAATAAATGACAGCATCCCATGAGATTATCCAGGTGGAAAAAACATCCTAAATAAGTACTGTATACTTTTTATATTTTGTACACTTTCTGTATTTTAAACTGGATCCTTGTCCCTTGGCCTAGTGCTGTTCAGAGTGTTCATTAGCGATATTGGGGATGAAGATAAAGGGAAGATCTGCCTCTGCAGACTACACCAAGCTGTTTGGGAGGGTGGACATAGACGAAGGGGTGCAGGACTTAAAGAAGGATCTGATAAAGCTGGGGAGGTGGTCAGTTATCTTGCAGCTGGGGTTCAGTGCAATGAAGTACAAGGTCAGACAGTAGTGAGTGCAGCAAGTAAGTGGATCGGGCCAGTGGGATACTGAAGTGTACAGAGAGGGTTATCGCCAGCAGAAAGAGGGAGGTGGTGTTAGCACTGTATAGATTGCTGGTGAGACTCTACCAGAGTACTCTGTCCAGCTCTGGAGACCACATCTCAGGAAGGACATAGGGTGGAGGCTGTCCAGAGGAGGGCAACCAAAATGGTGCAGGGGCTGCATCAGAAGCACAAAAAAGAGAGACTAAAGGACCTGAATAACATACACCCTGGAAGAGAGAACGGAGGTGGGAGCATGACAGAGACCTATAAATACCTCACAGGGTTAAATAATCACCATGGTCGCCTTTGTGGATCATACTGTGATCTTACCTGATCACTGTGACTTGTGACACATTTATGATGCCACCTCCTTTGTTTTCTCCAACTCTTGTATTTATTTATTTAATTTTTGTTGACCAGGTAGGTGCATTAGACAGCATGACTGCCAATTTTCAGGTACAACCCCGGAGGTTACAACAGAAGGCATGAAGACAAAAATATATACAAGGAAAACTAAGTGAACAAGAAACAGTACAGTAACTGGCCAGAGAGATCAGTCACAATTACAGCTATACAAACCTATACAGCACTGACAATACAGTTGCAAGAACAATATGTTGTACTTGCAGGGAAAGATCATTACCTGTGCGGTAAATGGAACTTGAGACTTATTAAAATACGAACATATGAAGAATACCAGCAGATACAAACCCGATGGTCTATCTAGTCTGCTCGAATGTGCAGCTAGCAGTCTGTTACACTGCAGCTGCTCCCCCCACCCACCCACATATCCAGTTTCATGCCCGTACTAGCTGTTACCCCTCCCCCCAGTGCCTCATTGGTGACCTTCCCCTTGACTTTGTTCCATCCCTTCTTAAAACTGCCCACCGTCTTTAAGGATACCACCTCCTCAGGCAGTGCATTCCACTCTTTTATCTTCCTAATTCCCATTTCTATGCTCCATAGAAATGTTTTATGCTGAAATTATTTAGGGAAGTCTGGCTACATCTACATATATCCTTAGCAGGTGACGTGGAGTCCAACCTTGGTCCCCCTTCTGCTGTCAAGTCCACCCTCACCCCACTTTGGTCCTCTACAAAAAGTCTTAAAATTGCACATATGAATATTCGAAGCCTCACTACTAACTCTGCTGACTTGGAAGCTTGGGTCTTCCACTATTCCCCAGACATCCTAGGGCTAACCGAAACCTGGCTCAAGCTCAACATACCTGATGCCCTATGTGCACCGAAGGATACAGACTACTTAGGGCTGGTCGCCCTGCTAAATGGGAAGGTTAAAGGCGCTATACTGTAAGGAAACCACTCCATCACTACCCCGCCAGCCAAGTCTCCTAGTGCCTGTGAAACAATACATGTAGTAATTGCTCTTGGTAATACAAAAAAGTTAAACACAATATGTGTATACAACCCACCAAAGAATGGATTAACAGAAGTCATACAACACCTGTCATCACTGAAAGGGAAAAATTCATTTCTTATCCTGGGAGACTTTAATCTCAAATGACTAGGAAGGAACACGGGGATGTTTGAGTATGTAATAGGTAAGCTTCACCTGTTGCAAATGATCACCTGCCCAGCCAGAGTTGCAGCAAATAACAGCCACCAATCCCTCATTGATTGGATCCTTACTAACAGAAAAGACAGGATTCTAAATGCAGGGCCACTGCAAGACTCAATCAGCGACCACACCCAAGTCTTCTGTACTTGGAGGTTGTGCACCCAGAAGCCCCACTGAAAGAAATTTAATTCTGGGATTTCTCCAAACTCAACTATGGGACCCATGAATTGACTGGCCCCCTTTATACCAGACATCTGACATTGAGAAGGCTTTCAACTTTCTCTCATCCACTCTCTAGGCTCTCCAAGATACACATGTGCCCATTAAGAAGTGTAGAGTCAGAGGTTCTATGACTAGGTGGATTCATAGTAACCTGCTTACATCCATGAAAAGGAGAGACAAAGCTTGGGCAAAAGCTAAACTCTCTGTCACATGTGGACTGGGTTGTATACAAACATCTGAGCAAAGAGTGCAAGAAAGCAATACATGTAGCTAAAAGTGCTTACTTCAAACAACTTCTGCAGTCATGTATTAGTGACTCTTGCAGTTTCTGGAGCCACATCAAAGTTTGTATGGGGCAGGGGACAAACCGGGCCATATAACTGACTTGACACTGCATGGTACCAACTGCAACAACTTGGGCACTATTGCAAATGCCTTAAACGCCCACTACTCAGATCTATCCAATTACGCAAACAGGTCCGGACCGGACCCTGACCATAGCCCTGAAAGACTAGGTGGCCACTCCCCCCTTTTCAACCCAAGGTCTATCAAAAAATCCGAGGTTCTGCGGCTACTGTGGTCCATCTCAAACTGCGGCTCTGCTGGCTCTGACAGGCTATTACCAAGTTTCCTTAAAACTGCCGTGCCGCTCATAGCAGCACTTGTCACTAGACTGTTCAATCTGTCTCTTGCCACAGGGATAGTTCCTATGCTTTGGAAGACTGCTAGAGTGGTGCCCATACATAAAAAAGGGGATATCAGGTGCATGGAAAACTACCATCCTATAGCCATTGTACCCGTGCTTGACAAACTTCGAGAAAATGGTGGCTTCCTAGGTCTCCGAATACCTTCAGCAACACAACCTATTGGGTCCAGCTCAGCATGGTTTCAGGCATGGACACAGCACAGCCACTGCCCTCATAAACCTCACTAATGATGTAAATATGGCTATGGACAAAGGGATGCTCACTGGGGCAGTTTTCATTGATCTAACCAAGGCATTCGGCCTTGCTGACAGCTTGTCACTTGGTAAGCTGAATGCCTTGGGGTTTCCACCTGCTACTTCTACCTGGTTTGAAGGCTACCTCACGAGGAGGTCGCAGTTTGTCAAAATACACAATCAAATCTGGTCTATCCCCTACTGGTGTTGGTGTTCCACAGGGATCCATTCTTGGGTCCCTACTGTTCTCGTTGTTTCTAAACAAGCTACCCAAAATGGCTGTCTCCTGCGACCCCCTTCTATACGCTGATGATATGGTGTTGTACACTAGTGCTGCTGATGTACAGTAGCTGACATCAATACAAAGCTGAATGAGGATTTTGCTATTATCCAATCCTGGATAACACACAACAAACTTACCATAAACTAGAGCACCACTCTGGTTTAATGCATTACCTAGCGATATCACTGCCTTACCTAAATTGGGACCTTTTAAAGGCACTCTTCATCAGCATCTTACAACAATCAGTTCCTGCGACTGTTTCTTTTGACAAGGCAAAACCGCAGCAGTATTGATCCTATCTAGGGCTGCCACCTCCACTCTCTCTACCTCATAGACCAATGTCACCTGTACTGCCCCTTTTCCTTCCCCATTTCCACTCACTTTCTTTCCACCCCACCCCCTCCACCCTATCTTCACTTTCCTTTGCTTACCGTCAACTATCTACACCTACATGACAAAGCCCTTGGGCTGCTTCCTTTTATTAGGCTTATTGGAACTTCTTACCTAGCTGTTATATTTTATTGCATTGCTTGTGATCTTAATTTCACTGCTTGTTGAATCGTCATGTGGTGCCTACCTTTGTATGTCTGTCACCCTTCCCACTGATGTGGAACCTTTGTGGCAGAACTGTTTTGTGCTCCGAGGTGTACTGTAATCTGAGAACAAATAAATAAATAAAAATAAACTCCAAAAGGACACTCACAATGCTGTTTGACTCTGCTCCTAGGCACGAGGCATGTCCCTCCAGTCTAACTACATACGGTCCTGGTGGCTCACAATTTGAGGCTGTTGAAACTGTTAGGTACCTGGGAGTCACTCGAGACCCTTCCCTTAATTTTAACCTTGATATACCTACAATCTGCAAATCTGTTAACATAAAACTTGGCATAATACTGCTCAATGTATTGCATATTCGCTCTAGATCTCCGTGCTTACCTTTGTTTGATGGACTCTGAACTAGTGTAATTTGTGTACAATTTGTATGTAACTATGTCTCTTAACCAGTGTAATCTGTGAACAATGTGTATGAAATTGTTGTTTTTCACTTTGCCTGTAACCCTTACCCGGGTCGTTCCTGAAAATAGGCAATTGTTGTCTAGCGCACCTACCCGGTCAACAAAAACGTAATAAATAAATAAGGTACATAAGTGGAGTATTTTTTCAGAGGAAAAGATGCACAAAAACAAGGGGGCATGCAATGAAGCTGGAAGAGGGAAAATTTAGGAGAGATGCGAGGAACTACTTCTTCACTGACGAGTGCTGGATGCCTGGAACAGTCTTCCAGCAGAAGTGGTGGGGGTGAAAACAGTGATGGACTTCATATATGGGATAGGGACAAGGGAATCTTAGTTGGGAAGCAAGGGGGAGGCGGGAGCCGGAGACCAAGTATGGTCTGCAGTGACAGGATAGGATAGGCTAGGAGAGGCAGGGGAAAATGGGCAGACTGGGTGGGCCAAGCGGTCCTTATCTGCCATCAGACCTAGTACATTACTGGCTGTCCCTTTCAAGGTAGACAAACAACATCCTGCCCATTCTACCAAGGATTTTTATATTACCTAGCCTGTACGTGACTCTGTGATCATAATGCCCATTTGTGAACGGTTCTGGGCTCCCCATCATATGTGCTCTTTTCCCTGACAAAGAATCCAGAAAATTGGACATTATAGGCAAACAAACTTATGTCTCTGCCTCACTGGCCCTTCATATTGCCAACATGATTCAACAACTGTTGGTTATTTGCACTTGTATCCTGTATCTGTTACTACATATTGTTCTTTCAACTGTACTGTCATTGCTGAATATTTTGTATAGCTGTACTGTGACTGATCTCTAGCCTGTTTCTGTACTGGTTCTTGTACACCTGATTTTTCTTTGTATATACTATTTTCTACATGCCCTCTGTTGTAACCTCCCAGGTCATACCTGAAAATAGGCAGCCATCCTGTCTAGTGTACCTATCCAGTCAACAAAAACTAAATAAATAAAATATCATAATAGACTGTGGAAGTCCCAGTATCCCAATCCCTCACTCTGCTCTAACAATTGGGTCCTCTTCGCTTGCGCCCCTATTCCCCACCTCTCCCTACATTATGTGCTTGATATCTTCCATCTTGTATGCCTACCCTCTCCCTAACATTTCCCACTACAAAATGCACACTTGTTTTGGGCTTGGATCCTGCACAAGTTCATTATCCATGACTCCTTGTAGTTCTACGTTCAATGTATATTACCTGTAAATGTGTATTTTTACTAAAATAGCAGCTATTTTACTGTTTGTAATATTGTTAACTTGTTTTTCTGTATTATTACTGTAGGACCGCAGGTCCACCTTGTAAATGAGCTTGCTCAATGGTGCCCGCCTGGATAAATAAAGATATTGATTGATTGATTGATTGAAGTCATCTACTGTGGTGGATACATTGTCTAATGATGTTGCTAAGACTAAAGTCCAGCAGTCCGTTACACACAGATTGGAGGCCAGATGATGGTTCTGATGGTTTTGCTCGTATAGCTGCATCTGTCATCTGCCTTCATTGATACTCATAACTACGTACTAATTTTGCTACTGATGTTAAGTAATCGGTACTTAACTTGCCCTTATGTGACTGGAAATTACTTGGCTGCAATGTGAAACTAACCTTAATAAATGCAATCTTCAGAAATGACTGTTCGCTCCTTGAATTTTCTTTACTTCCCAGCTCTCACGAGCGTGTGGTAGTGGTTCTTATCGCAGGGGCTCATATTCCTGTGTGCGGGGTCCTGGTTGGCCTGCCTTGTGAGCCTCTGCCTTTAATCCTGTGTCCTCAGCTGCCCATTTTAAGACCTCTAAAGGTGCAGGTGCCTGTGGAGCCACCTCCCCCGTCTGACTCCTTTCCACCCCTGCCCCTCTTTCATGGGCATTCAGGTAGATATGGTACTGGGAAGCTCCTTATAGACATCAGTGTCTGGGGCAGGAGAGGTCATAGTCCTGCCGTGGCTGACCCAATTTTCCCTGTTTAGACCTTCCCATTACCCATGCTGTGGTGCTGCCATGCTATACTGTGCCTTACTGTTGCAGGAGGGCAGAGTGATACAGTTTAGTTTAGTTTAGTTTATTGTTCTAGGAATTATTACCTTTGAGCCAATGGCTCTTTTACAAAGGTTCCACGTCAACAAATGTACAGGCAAACAGACATGTTACAATAGAAATGGTCAGCAATTTACAAAGGCTACAATAAGTCAGTATAATACAGTACATCCTTGGGAAAAAAAAAAAAGAGAGAAGGAAATAAAAGAAACTCAGGAACATTTAAGGAAGGGTCAGGTGGTAAAGGTACGAGGAGATTAAGGGAATGGGAGCAGACTTAAGAGTAGTTCAGAGGTACTCAGAATGTCTTTGTCAAGAGAGGGGCCGAGGAGGAGGATAAAAAACTGTCAGAGCGGCCAAGGGGGAAGAGTCATTTGTCAAGGCATTCACAGGAGCTAGAGGCTGAGAGGTGAGCGTAAAGCATAGATTTGAAAGCTCCTAGTGATGTGGAGGATATAGTGGGCGAGCTCGGGGCATTGTACCAGATAGGGGCACGGTAGGCAAAAGGTCTTTGGCCCTGAAGTGGTCCGGCATCTGGGGACCTGGAGAGGCTGATGTTCAGATCTTCTGGTGGGACGGATGCTGGTATTCAGGCAGAGTAGGTCTTGGATACATGGCGGAGTGAGGCCCAAGATTGATTTTTTAGCCATCAAGCAAGTGAGGTACCTTAAGCGATTTGAGAGTTGCAACCAACCAGTTTCTGTGTAGAGCTCACATGTATGAGTCCGTCTTTGCGCTCCAGTGAGAAGTCAACAGGCCTTGTTTAGGGCGGTTGAGACGCGCCTTTGTGCTGTGGTAGTGGCAGAGCCATAGATAATTAGGCCATAGTCTATGATTGAGATGACAGAGCTTTGGATAGCAATCTTCAGTGGAGCTTGGTTAAGGAATTGCCAGTTCCTGAACAAGATTCCAATGCGTTGGTTCACTGTTTTCGCTGTGTTATCAATGTGGGTCGCAAAGGAAGACCTTGATCAAAAGTGATTCCAAGGTATTTAAATGTAGACACTTGTTCAAGTGTATTTCCAGGGTATGTTTTTATTGTGAGTGGAATTTGTCTTTTTCTGTTTTGAGGACTGGAGAAAAGCATGGCTTTTGTTTTTTTGTGATTTAGGACCAGCTTGTGATCTGGGAACCACTTTTCTACATTGGAGAAAGCAAGTTGCAGGCTCTGGAGTAATGGTCTGGGGTCCTTGTGAGAGGAGAGAATTACGGCGTCATCAGCATATAGGATTATTTTTTCCAGGCAGGATTCAGGGAGAGAGTTTAGGAACAGGCTGAAAAGGAGAGGGCCTAGAATAGATCCCTGTGGGACACCTGAGAGGACCGGTTTTGAGTCTGAGAGAACATCAGAGATTTTTACTGATTGTGAGCGTTGTGCCAGGTAACTTTTAACCCAGGCACCTGGTCCTTCAGAGAGCCCAATACAGTGTAGTTGTGTGATAAGTAAGCCATGGTGTACAGTAGCAAATGCTTTTGTAAGGTCAATGAAAACAGCTCCGGTTTGATATCCCTTGTCCAAGGCAGTGTGAATTTCTCCTGAGAATTCCAGTAGGGCCGACGACATACTCTGTCCTTTCCTAAATCCATGTTGCTGCAAGCAGAGTATGTTATACTTATGCAGGTAGTCTGTGAGTTGGTCAGCAATGATGCGTTCAAGGGCCTTGGAGAGGGGTGGAAGTATTGATATTGGTCGACAATTCCCTGGCATGGATTTGTCACCCCCTTTGAACACTGGTGTGACTACAGCAGACTTCCATTTGCTGGGAAACTGACTAAGGCAGAGGGAGAGATTGAGAATTTTGGTGAGAGTGTGGATCACTTCTTCCAAGGTAAGAGACAGAATTTTAAGATCAATAGTATCACTGCTTGTTCTGGATTTAGAGATAGCCTTTTTTATGTATTTGTAGGCTTTATGTGCCTTGACTATTTTAAAGTGAAAAAGTGGTTGGTCAGGTGAGGCAGTAGGGGATACTGGTTTTGGCGAGATCGTGTCAGAGAAGTAGTCTGGCGGGAGGACCCCACTAAGGTCGGTGAAAGTTTTATTTAGGGCCTTTGCCATGCCCATTGGGTCAAGGGTAGTGGTGCCATCAACATTCATTATAGTGGGAGAGGATTTGGACTGCTTTCCCGTAATATTTCGGATGTTGTCCCAGAATGATCTCCCATCACCCCAAGTGCTTGCTAGGGCATTTTTGAAATAGGGGCTCTTCATTAGCCTGATTTGTGTGGTACATTGGTTACGTGCCTGCTTATACTTCTGTATATCCGTCAAGGAGCCTGTGGCTCTGGCTATGGCCCAGAGGTGGTCCCGAGCTTTGAGTTGAGCCAGTAGTTTAGCCGTGACCCAGGGATTTGAGAGCGCTTTGATTTTACACTTTTTTACTGGTGCATAGGTGTCGCCGGAAGTGTTGAAGGTTGTGATAAAATAGTCTAGGGCTACGTCAACATCTAGAGTATTGTATATTGAGGACCAGTCTTGTTGTAAAAGACAAGTCATGAGTTTCGTGAGATTTCCATGGGGGTAGCACTCTGCTTGAGATGGTTTTTGGGGGTGGTTTTTGGAATTTATTTGACCAGGTACAGATCACAGGGGAGTGGTCACTGAGAGAGTCCGGGAGAACAGCTGTGTTTTTTTATGCGGTCCGGGTGACTAGCAAGTATCCAGTCAATGAGAGTGCAAGTTCCAGTCTTGTAATTTTTTCAAGTAGGGGAGCTAACCATCTGCGTTAGGTTAGCTGCTAGGATAGCATCCTTGATGGACCCAACATCAGAGGCGAGCCAATTTATATTGAAGTCACCAAGCAGGAGGAGCTCAGTGTCAGGTGGTTGTGATCTTACAAATTCAAGAACTGTCTGGAGGCCGGACCCAGGATCTTTAGGAAGGATATAGACAGCGGCCACAGTAAGCACTTTATTTTGGCCACCAAGTAGTAGCTTGACAGGGAGAAATTGCACTGGGGTGTTTGTGGAGGAGAATCTGACAGGGTGGCTAGAAAGGTTGTCCTTAATGTAAATAGCATGACCCCCCCCTTTTATTTGACCTGTCGAGTCTGAAAATATTGTAGCCTTGAAGCGAGATGGCATGATCCGGAGTGCTTGGTGACAGCCAGGTTTCAACAATGGCTAGGATGTCAGGATTGTTTTGACTGACAAAGACTCGAAGGGATGCCAGCTTAGGAAGGAGGCTGCAGATATTTAGGGTGGCGATGGTGAGACCCCCTGTTTTTGCTAGATTTGTTAACCTGTTAGAGACAGGGCCAGGGTTTGGATGGACCCCTCCTGACATTAGAAGGAGGAGCAGCAGGAGTTTTAGGGACATCTACCGAAGCTCATGGTATGACATGTTATGCCTCTGTTGCTTATGGGTTTGGGTACAGTGTAGTTGTTTTGGGTCCCAGCATAGGGTGATGGCTAGTGGCAGGTGTCGATTTGTCATCTTTCCAGCGGAGTGTGCTGCCATTTGCACCCAGTCCTTAGTAGGGGGGTGCCACAAGTGAGGGTGGGGAGGATCTGCCATGGTGCCAGGCTGCAGGTAACAAGCTTGGATGGTTAGTGTGTGAGGTTGGGAGGGGTAGGAGGAAGTTGGAAGTTGGCATAGTGGAAGAAAGAGGGAGAGGGCTAGAAGAGACATGAGGAGGTTTCTAAGGAAAGGCATTTTAGGGGAAGACAGCACTGTGATGTGCTCGAGGTAGTGTGACGCAAGGGTAGAAAAGAAAAGAAATAGGAGGAAACTTGAGAATCAGGGGCTTTGTGAGGTATGCTTAGTGCTGTAGGGAAAAAAATCTAACAGGGCAAAGGAGGAGGAGGGGTAGTGTTTAGGCTGAAGGACAGGATGGGAGGCAGGATAGGGGTGGGTCCTTAGGGCAGGGGCAGAACAAAGAGACTATTTAATAAAGGTCAGAGGGGGGAGGGGGGTGGGCGTAAAAATTCAGCACAGAGCAGTGCAAGTGAATGGGCGCCAAGCCCAGCAAAGCACAAGTTCAGCAGCACCAATCGGAAAGCAGTGGCTGGAACCGGTGGCCAATGGGCGTGTGGCTCAGAGCGCGGTCGGCCAATAGCAGCCGATCACAGCTTCCCCAGCCCAGTGGAAGTCCTTACCCAGCTTGAGTGAGGGGTTTTTGCGGCGGCTGGTGGAGGCGTCGGGGGCCCCGAACCATGCCTACGAGGCACACGGCTGGCCAGTCCTGGAGTCAGACCTGGAGTAAAAGGAGAGAGGCAGAGTGAGTATGCAGTTTTAACAGGAATGAATAGAGAGCAAAAACAATAGAGTAGTGATGTAGAAAGATCGTTAAGTCATGGGGCGGGGGAACAGGCAAGCGAGTGCAGTGGGATGCGGAGTCAACAGGAGTTTGAGAGAGAGAGAGAGAGAGAGAAAAAGTAAATAACAAAGGAGTAGCCTAGGAAATAGCGGGGGTAGCAGCCAGAGAACTATCAAGTCTGAGATCCGTGGCACTGGCGCCGGCTGGGTGGGCTGGTTTGGGCAGAACTCAAATCTAATAGGGAGGGAGGAGGGAGAAATGGAAAGAGAGCAGCGTGAGAGTGAGATGGAGGTAATAATAAATGTGAGACAGTGGTGCATAGAGAAACAGAGTTTAGGGGACAGTGGCAGTAGACAGGGTAGGCAGGCAGGGAAAAGGTGGAAGAGAGAGCAAGAGTCTGCAGGAGTCCACCAGCGAGAAGAACCAGGACACATGAGAAATTAAGGCACAGAGAGCAAGGCCTTGACCACAGCACAGAGTTTGAGATACGGTGGAAGGGCAGACCTCAGTAGGAGTGTCCGAGGTGGTAGGTTTGTGCAGGAAAGACCAGGGGCAGATTTTAGTAAACAGTTTGAGAGCAAGTTTGTGCAGGCTATCCGTGCACATAAATAAGGAGAAAAGCAATCAATTTGGACTAAAAGCACTGCATAATAGAAATACGGTAGCTAAAAATACATCAAACTTATACTCTGCTACTGTAGGTACTAAGACAATAATTTAACATTACGGCAATCAGACAACACCAATAAAAGCAGATGCAAGTAATTCACTTAAAAACACTATGGGAACATGTAAATGCTAGTGCAGTGTAACAGATCAGGCAACTTGCTGGAACAATTTGATATATCAGCTGCTACTGAGAGTTCATACAGTAATCAGAGAAATTGTAAAAGCAGAGAAATGTCCAGGCGTAAAATTCAGCACAGAGCAGTGAATGGGCGCCAAGCCCAGCAAAGCACAAGTTCAGCAGCACCAATCGAAAGCAGTGGCTGGAACCGGTGGTTTAGTCACCCATGACATTAAGACTGCTCCACTGTCCCCTCAAAGGAGGCAGCCAAGCAGTGTGGCATACCCTTCTCCAAAAATAAGTAATCTCTGCAGCACACCCTAAACTCCTTTGGTCTGTGGGGGTCAGGCTAGGGACACGAATCCAGTTCCCCATATGGTAGCACAACGCAGCCCCCACTGAACTGGGTGTAGCTTTCCCTTTGACGTTTGTTTTTTATTCTCTTTATGCTGATGTACTGAGCTCAGGTCTGCACCTCTCACCATCTACCCCAGCCTTCACTTAATCTTCTAACCTAGGCTGTACTTCGACTGAATTTTGTATTTTCTGCCTTCTTGTTTATTACATTTCTTTTTATAGCTTTGTGCTCTGGGGGTGCCACCTTGAAAACCTGCATCTCTATAGCCAAGGAGCTTACTCCATCTAAATATTGTTTTTTAACAAAGTAATGGATAACCAACTAAGAAACTTTCTTCTTAAAAATGGGTGGGGGCGGGCCTCCCAGTGGTAGATCACTGGACTGCCATGCCAGTGACACCGGTTTGGGAGTGAGTAGCCGGAGTTAAGGAGTGCTACTGGCAGCACCAGCATGTCCACAACCATCCATGACCAGGGTGGTATGGACATGGAGTGTCCACCCTCTGACCGTAGAGAATGTTTATGTTGGCAAGGGCCCTGAGGCTGTGTGTGTCATTACAGCAGGAGGCCACAAGGTAGAAAAGGTGGGTCTGGCACAGTGCCATCTCTGTGATAAGTACTACCACCATCGTGCCTCTAGAACCCTAGTCAGGGAAGTTGTCAAACTGGGAGGTTGCTGGAAAATAGACTGAGGACTGGTAATGCTGCATGAAAAACAATGAGTGATGATAATACGGGGGATTGTTATTTCTTTATTGTTTTTTGTTAACCCATATTAATAGTACGGTTTTGTTTACGTGTTACAGAAAACAAATTGGCTTATTCAGAAAAGACCGAGAGTAACTTCAGTACCAATCATCTCAAGCAAGTCCCCAGTTTTTGTTTCTAAATATTTCAGGGCAGTCTTCTACCATAAAGCACATCTGTTCATTGCATTTTATGCAAAATGAGGTACCTGTGGTGAAATTTGAGGAAGAATGGTTGGCACTGGAGACAGAAGCCATGTCTAGCATGGTACAGTGCAGACAGACATGGCGCAGACTTCCCCACTGATATATTTAGAACACAAGATCAAAGTAGAAGCTGGTGGGAGGAGATTACGGAGGGGTGTGAGAAAGTTTTATTTTACAGAGACAGTGGCTGAGCCATGGAGCGGTCTGCCAGTGAAAGTGGTGGGCACCAAAACCAATAATGGTTTCAAACAGGGCTGGGACAGAGTTAAGGGCTTAGCTGTTACTCAGGGGTAGTAGAAAAACAGGGAGCAAGGTGGTGGCCAGTGCAGACGTAAACCCCATATGGACAAAAAGGTCTTGGTATATGATAGGGTGTTACAGTCAGACTGGATGGACCATTGATCTTTTTCTGCCGTCACTGTCTTTGTTTCTGTGTTATTTGGGACTACTGTAAGCAGTTGACAGTTCTGAAGACCAAAGCTCCTTGTTTATCAAAGAAGCAGGTGTACTACAGTACAGTGGGAACAGGCATGTTGCTAGAAGTGGCCTCATGTTATCTACCAGTCAGGTGCAGTGGGATGTATTCCACTTTGTCTTGTACTTGACATGGAGTGACTTTCTCTCCTCTCTGGGTAAGCAGCTTGCTGCCTGTTAAAACAAACAGTACGTGTACAGAGCTTGTGCAGTTTAGGTTTTTATATATAATCTTTATTTTTTTGTTTTTATAATTCACGTTTATTGAGATTTTCAGTGTTGTACCATTGACAGACAATGATGGCAAACAACAAACATTTGTCAGTGTGGTCAACAGTATACATGCATTTGATAATTAGGTTACAATTTACAATACTCTGTAAGCAAGTAATACTGCAGGTCGGTCATACACTCCTCTTCAAGCCCTGTGAATACTTGTAAAAAAGAAAATCGCAATAAGCCTCTTCTCTCGAATCAATTCATTTAAGGGGCAAAATTGGGTTCTCTGGCCATCATATAAGTGACCCACCTTGCCCATCTGTTAGTCCCTTTTTCCTGCCTGCTGGTATAGTGAAAATGTCAGCTGCTCCATGTCATAATTTTTCTTCATCACCTGACACCAGTCCTCCAGTGTGGGCGGGTGTTTACAAAGACATTTTTAGTGTGATTTTCCTTGGCTGCTACCAGTATAATAAATGTAAGATATCTTTTTGGCTGCATCCTTCTCTTTATGCAGCCAGGGTACAAACAAGAAAAACTGTTCTGTGAGAGTCAATTGAGGGATAAATATGTCCTATAAATTGCTGCCCAGCACTTGCAGAAAAGGTTTAAGGGATGGGCATAACCACATTATCTGATAGTGGGTAGCTGTCGCTGGAGTCAGGAAGTGACATATGAGACACTTCCAGTTATACTCTCGCCACATCTTGGAGCTTGTGGCCATGGGGTATTTTGGCAGATTCACTGCCATTGCTCTGGTGTAATAGGGAGGTGAGCTCTGTGTTCCAGTTGTCCAGTGCTGGTAGGCTCCCTGTTGGAAAGGTTTGTTGGAGAAAAGGAGTTGAGAGATCAGATGCTCCCCAAGGCTGCCACCCATGGCATCTGGGATCGAAGGGCATTCCCCAGTGGAGTGGAGATTTCTGTAAGATTTGGGAGAGATTTGGGTAGATTGTGGGAGGGCTAACAAGTCTCAAAATGTTTGGAATGTAATAATGTCGCCATTCTTTCAGGAAATTCAGAGAGGCCCTGTCTGAACCATCTTTTATAGCAGGATCCATCTTTGCTGGGCGAAAGTCCGGAAGGGGGGTGGAGCCGTACCAATTTCTTATCTAGCTCACATTTTGAGAGGACCTGGTGCCATGTCCTAAGGACCATATTTACAAATGGAGAGGATTCAGAGATCCAAGAGTTAGGAAGTCCCGGGAGAAATACAATTTCCTGTGGGTACACACACTGAAACGTGGCTCTCTGTAGGTGAACTCGTTGGGATTGGGAATTCTGAAGCCAGTTTAAACAAGCCTACTCTAATGCTGCTTCGTAATAGGTACTTAAATGTGGAAGTCCCAGGCCCCCTCTCCCCTTTAGAAGAGATAAGGCAGAGAATTTGATTATAGAAGATTTATCCTGCCAGAGCAATTGGGAGAACATATGATTCCACACTGTCCAAGTGGCCACAGGGAATGGGATGGATAATGATTAAAAAAGGTAAAGAAATTTGGGTAATATTATTTTTAGAGAAGCAACCCACCATTCTAGGGAGAGTGGCAGCAGGTTCCACCTGTCCAGCTCCTGTTGAATCTTGGTTTGCAATGGAAGGAAATTGCAAATAAGCAAGAGGCTGAATTGGTAAGTTAGACACCCAGATACTTTATGGTGCTGAGGTCTCATCGAAAGGGATATTGCTGCCTAAGATGCACAGAGGGAAGGAAATTTGTGTATATGGCCTCAGTTTTAGTGCTGTTCAGTTTATAGTCAGATAGTTGCCCGAACTGTTAAGAGGTTCCAGACTGCTGGGAGACTGGGTCTGATAAATAAAGGAAGATATCCATGTACAGGGCAAGGCGATGTTTGTCACCATCATCTGCTCTGAACTCTGCATTACTGTGGTCCTGACATATGGCCTGCTCAAGCGGCTCAGTATAAACTACAAATAAGAGAAGCGAAAGAGGGTAGCCCTGCTAGGTGCCTCTTTCCAGAGGGAAGAATTCTGAGAGATGGCCATTTGCCCTTACCAGTGCCTGGGGTCTAGAGTAGACTGAGAACAGTAAATCTGCAAAAGGGAAGAGAAAATCAAACTTCAAGAGTGTGACACGGAGAAAGGCCCAAGAAATCCTATTAAAATACTTTCTCTACATCAAGGTTCAGGGTAAGGAGTGGGGTCGCAGTATGGGCAGCATGATAAAGAAGAGAATGCATTCATCTGATGTTATGCATGGTTTGCAGAGACCATATAAGACTAGTCTGGTCCATATCCAGATGGGTAATGGAGAGAAGATGAACATCCATTCTACGGACCAGGATGGACATAAAAGGTTTGTAATCGGTGTTGAACACTGAAATTGGCTGGTGGGATTCACAACGTTCAGAAGATTTCCCTGGCTTTGGGATTACTGAGAAAACTTTGATATCCGGGGGTAGGAGGGGGTCCCTGCCCAGCAAACAATTAATTCGATAACTGCAGTAAGGGATTCTGGGAAGAAGACTTTCAAAAACTCAGCAGGATACTGATCTGGCCTCGGGCATTTGTCTGATTTAAGGCGTTTTGGGGGCTCCCAGGATCTCTTTCATCATGATAGGAGCCTGCAAAGAAGCAAGGGACTCTGGGGTGAGTGTGGGGAGTTCCAGGGAACTTAGAAACCCCTGAATGGACTGCAGTGAGGCACTACCATCCTGGGCACACTGCTTAGTGTAATAGGAAACAAATGCATCTGAAATGGCACCTATATCCTGGGCCAAATATCCTGTGACAGGATGACAAATTTTCAGAATGGCGACTATATGCCTGTACCCATGGACCCTATGCACCAGAAGGCAAGTGGCCCTGAGGCCTCCATCATAATAATTTTGATGTAAGTATCGGAGGGCCCGTTCAGTTTGTTAGCCACTGGATGATCTGGCATGCCAAGTGGGGTTGGCCAAGGTACCCCACTTGTGTTGTATTTATAGGAAAGAGAGGGATGCTAAAATATAATTTTTATGGGCTTGTCATTCCTTTTGCTTACAGGCCGCATAACTGATTTAATACCCCCAGTACAGTCTTTGTGGTGTACGAAAGCATTGCTGGGGTGCTGTACGGAGAAGTGTTGTGAGCAGTAATATCTTTTGAGTGTGACTGTATATATGGGCACAATTCAGGGTCTTTCAAATAGAATGTGTCAAATGTCACTCCGTTCTCTCCTAAAAGAGTCTAAAGTCCACGGTCCACACCACTGGGGCATGATCCGAATAGGTAATGGGCCTTACGGTACACGTATAGACTCTGTGGACATCCTCTGCCTAGATGAAGGCATAGTCACTTCACCCATACTTACTGTGCAGGTGAGAATAATGAGTATAATCAAGAGAATTAGAGTTGAATTCTCTCCATAAATCCACCCAACCCAGTGAGCCCATTAGCTTGCAGAACATCTTGTGTGCCGATGAGGTGGGAGACGGGACCAGATCTGAATTGTCCCTGTGATGATCTATATAAAGATTAAACACCCTTGCAATGTGTAGAAAGACCCTTTCCTTTGGTTTAATAAAAGCCACATCTGATCTGGAGGCAGATAAACAGAGGCTGTAGTGACCTGGTGTCCCTCCGCCTCTCTGTTTAGAACCACACAGCAGCCATCTTTGTCTTTTGTAATCTGTGACTCCCTAAAGGACAATGTCCAGGAAACTAGATTTGCCACCACTCTCCGCCTCCCATTCCTGTAGGAAGAACAATGAACCTGATCATATCCAAATTTAACCAGCTTTTGATGTTCTTTTGCAAAGAGATGCATCTCCTGTAGGCAAACTTTGGACATTTCCGTTTAATTTCTGCAAACACCATGGCTTTCTTGATGGGGTGTAAGAGACCATTGATCTTCACTGAATATATCTCCAGCTTAATAAGGGCCAACTAAGTGAGGGGAGAAGTAAAGCGAATCTGAGATGTATATCATGCCCCAGTAGCAGTTTCCCTTGGGGAATAAAAATGTTGAGTGAGGGCAGGGAGTCCAGACAGATATGGCTGTATGGTGTGTAAAATGTAACCAAATTCTTGACTAACTCAACACTGATGAACAAATGTGATTCTACATAGACTAGTACCCAGCACACATGCAGTAGTGCAACTATGTACAAAGGGTGATAGGTGATACTTCCAAATTCAGGGCCCCTGATTCTGGGGGCCCCTTCCTATCACAGACATGGTGTCATCTAGTAGGGCCAGAGGAAAGTAAAGTCTAAAAGACCCCAGCCTCCAAGTAGTAATCTTCTGGGAAAATGGGGAAGGGTAACTGCTTAGGAAAAGAGATATGTCAGCAGGAATTATGGAACAGAATAGGAGTGGTCCTCCTTCCGTGAACCTGTGACTGTTGACAAAACAGGTAACTGACTGCCTAACCCATGCAGGAAGGGATACTGGAGTATCTACTTCTCACTATAAAGGGCAACCAGAAAGAACCCTGGCAGGTGGTACATATAATAAAAAGACCCCCCCCCCCACCAAAAGAAAGTTCTCTGTGAAGTGCCAAACAAATCCATTATTCAAGTCTGGCGGGGATGAAGTTACATGAACTGAGCCATGTACCAGCATCTCTCAAGTAGAGCAGAAGGAACTAATAATGAATCCCAATCCAGTAGGCAGTGTAGTCTGTGTGATAACAGAAGAATATGCAGTCTGCTGGTCGAACCCATCTCGATGACTGGTGCGTCTCATATTTGTTTTGTGTTTGATGTTGTTAAAACAGAAGTAGGGTCCCATGGAGGGTTGGGTGACTCTAGAGGTGAGTTAACTGTGACAGTCCCATTCTCCTCACAGGGGGGTAAAGGGATAGGGACCCGACAGTGAGGCAGAGAAAAGACCCAGCCACTGTTAGTACCTCGGAACATGCATAGGGCGACGACAGGAGGTCTCACACTGAAGGCGTCCCCCAAGAGTAGGTGACCAGTAGGAAACTGAGCCTTGGATCTCATGCTAATATAGGTACGGTATGAGATATAAAGCGGAATGTAAACAGAGCTGTAGTGTCACCGACTGTGTTTTACCTGCTCTGGGTTTTAGACCCTGCAGCCGGAAGCTGCCTCTAAAGATTCTTACCCATCTCGTCCCCAGAAGCCGGGACCTGAATCTCTCTCCATGGAGGGGAGACCAAGAAAACCTGGCTTGCATTGCTGGAGTGTGCTGACAGGACGGAGACCACATGGTTCTCTCACTGTCCGTGCAGGTGTGGACTAAGTCCCACCACATGGGGGGGGGGGAGTGCAGGGGCATCACTTAGAAAAAGATCTACAGATAGCAACATGTAACAGGCCAGAGGATGACATCCCAGTTCACAGTTTCCAGCCATAGTTTTTGAGCTGTAACTCAGCTCTGTCAGTACCAGCACCTCTCAAGGGACGGCCCTCCCGGGAACCCCCAAAAAACCATCTTAGCCAGGTCACACAGCGCAGTTGGAGACCTTTACCTAAGTGGCTGTCAAGCCATCCCTGACATTAGTTTCTTCCCCCGTACCATTTTAGTCTTTCCCCCGCAACATGCAGTAGCCATGTCCCATACAAAGCTGCATAACTCTGAAAGGCCAACTGGACTGTTAAGCAACAAAACAGAAGGGATACAATATGAACTGGAAAACAGTCAATAAGTTCACCTCACTGCAGGCTACATGGTATTTTGAAAGGTTTGTAATTGGGCCACAGTGTCTTTCAAGGTGTCAGCAGCACACTTTTTCTTCTCAGAAGCCGAGACCCTCAAGACGTCCTTCTAAACTCGCTGCTTCAGTGTTTTCTATGTGCGGTAGTTAACTGGGATACCATGCTCCTTTGAGTAAGCTGCTGCCTCATCCGCACTTCCAAACTTACAGTGGCCCTATGGAAGAACACTGTCAGGCTGGCAGGATAAACATTAAGAATTTAAGCTATTGTTTACATAGGGCTTGAAGGATAGCGATGTACTGCTGCTACTTTTTCATTGTCAAAGTACAGCCTGATATCCTTGTATTTAACCTTCCTGAGGCTCCATGCCCGTAATAACAAGTGCTGCTTAGTGTTATACTTAAGGAACAGTATGATCATGGCGCAAGGCCATGTGGTTGGGTCTGCTGGCTTGGGACCCAACGCATGGTAAGCCCACTCGATTTCCAGAGCATACATGGGATCCAGCTGTAGGGCCTCCTTTAAAAAAATGTCCAGGAAAGCTTCTAGATCCGAGTCCACAACACTCGCAGGGAGGCCATAGATGCAGATGTTTTTGCGATGGGCTCTGCTGCCCACAACCTCCTCCCTGTCTTGAATTTTCCTTTGTTTCAGCAAGTTGGAGTACAAGCTACTCCAGTTGATCCATGCAGCGGCTGGAGGCAGTGAGTTAGTTGTTGGTCTTGTCAGTCCATCTCTGCAGTGTTTTTATATTTGAACGGACTGCACTGAGTTTACGTAAAACATCGATCCTGAGATCTTGCAGGATTAGGTCAGGTTTTTTGCCCTTTTTGGGTCCTTTCCTTGGTGAAGGTCATTCTGGGCCTAGTGAAGCCAGGGAGTCAGAGGCTTGCGAAGTGCCAGACTCCGCAGAGTTAGAGTGCCATCCCTTGCCATTTATCTTCTCGTAAGCTGTCCGGAGTTGATCCTCCTTCCACATGATGACAGGGCTTCCTCCTGTAGCAGGGTTTGTAAGTATTGGAAAATGTTGGGATTGAAGGAGGTTTTTGAATCCTGGGGAGGAGAACTCTACAACTAAGCCACCATAGCCCTTCTGACATCACCTGAAGTCTCTTTACATATATAACCTTTATTACACATTGCACCTCAGATGGAGAAAAGAAATTATAATCATCTTCAAATTCATGAAAGGAATAACTCAATCTGACCAGATAAAATTACTAAATGTGTCAAAAGATGAGAGAGATAGTTGGGCAGGAAGTTTTAGAAAGAATATTCATATATATTAGTTCACAGAGTGAGTGCTGGATCTGTGGCACAGACATCCATCTAAAGCTATAAGCTGAAACCATCCATATTTTTTTATTATGTCACATTAAATACCCAGAGGAAAAAGAACAATAATGAACATTTATGTGGCACGGTGGTGCTGAGGGTTGAGGAGCTGGATGCCACACCTCATGCCACACTGGCGACCTGGGTTCGGACGCAAGCCCGAGGCACCAGGGAAGGGCGGGGTTGAGCATCTGGAGGACTGCTCTCCCATCCCAGGGAGTGATATGGGGAACCACCGCTCTGTAGCGGCCCCTGGTGATGACCGGGGGCACTACTAGTGTGGTGCAGTAAGGGGTGGAGTGCGATGGACATCGGCGCGCAGCGACATTATTGCACACTCGCACTCCAGGGAGAAAACAGGGAGGAAATATGGCAGCACTAGCCCGTGGCATCTTGATGCCTGCAGCTTCACTGGTCGGCGAATGCCTGGACCAAGGCGTGTGCTGGTAGTGATCCTGGCAGGGCGTGGGAGCATCGGAGGGGGCCCCACTTGACGGTACAGTTGCGTATGCCAGCTGGGCATGTAAGACTCTGGGGTCAGCAGTGAGGAGGAGCGGTGGCTGGAGGTAAGGCAGGACTGTGGCTGAGAAGGATAAAAAATAGAGGATAAAAAAATAATGAACATTTATATGAGGCTTTTCTTACACTTTGTATCCCAAAGTGATTTACAAGCAGTGAGAGGCTGGTAGTGAAGTGACTACGAACATGTGTAGTGGTAGCCATTTTGTATATCAACACCCACACACAGCCTTGGACAATTTCATGAACAGGTTTTATGGGAAGGTGAATGTTGGCCAGGACACCGGTTGGAAATCCTCTACTGTTGCGAAAGTGCCTTGGGTTCTTTTACTTCCACCTGGACACACAGCAGCAGAGCGCCAGAGATGGGCATAAGGGATCTCAGTTTAACATCTCATCCAAAGGATGGCACAACCTGACAGTATAGCAGCCCAGTAGTGCTGCACTTTTGTATCAGATTTTATGGTATGACCCTGATCCTGGTGTGGGACTAGAACCCACAACCGTCTGGCCCAGAGGTGGATGTGCTACCAGCTGAACCACACTGACTGGAAAAAAGGAACAGATGTGTCTTCAGGTTTGATATGGAAATATCTTGATGGACCAAAGGTCCTTTTTCTTTTGTATGTTCAAAGCACATTTACATTGCAGTGTGTTACATTAGGTACTCGTAATGCATGGACTATAGGCATTCATCTGCAGCCTTTAAGTGAATGACACACGGAGACAACGGCAAAAACATTTCAACCTCTTTTATGAATAGGAAGAATGTAATCCAGGACACCGGTGTATTTTGCATGAAAAGCGCTATGTGATCTTTTATTTTCACTTGAACAACCTGGTCGCTGGGACAGGAATTAAACTCAAGCACCAATGTCCTGGACCCATGCTTGATCCTGATACTGCAGTCTGCTAGCAGGATGAGGTGTAGCACAGCTCAAGGTACTGTCCCGGTGATGGGACATTAAACCAAGGTTCCTTCAATCCCTCGCTGATAGTTATCAAGACAGAATCTAAAGATTCCCATGGGCACGTTACGTAAAGGTCAGGAGAGTATCCATGTCCAATCTGCATTCCGTCTAGGTAAAACAGGTTTGACTGTGGTTGTCTGGCTGTGTATGAATTTTATGTGTATGCTTATTTGCTGCTGATGTGTTTATATACATACTGTTCCTGCAACACAAGTATGTTATCCATTGGTACATGGAACACTTCCGGATCTAGTGTGTATGAAATACCCTTTACAAATTGGAGTCTATCCTATGCTGTCATACCCTGTGCTCACTTGAAGCTTTGCATCCCTTCTGTATCTAAATCATGGGGTAACAGTATTCTTCTACACTTGACCATGGTCCAGGAGTGCAAAGATCACACTAATATTGTCAATTATAAGCCTGATTAACGGAGTTCTATGGGTAGAGGTGAAGCCCCAACCACTGCACAGATCGGGGCATCACCTCTTCGAGTGCCCCTGCAGGCACCATATGAAATTAATAGTTTCATTACCTCACTACTCGTGATAATAGCTCAAACCATCAGTGGACCCAGCATTTTAACTATGGCGCTCCTCAGCCCCTGGGGATCTCGCTGGTAACATCGTGAGAAAATTACGCTGCACTGCCCTTCCCTTAATAGTGCCCTTACGTGTGGAGATTTTACAATGTCTATATCTCCAATGCCCAGCACTATTTTGACAGAATTAGGCTACTTCCCATGGGTATGGTACCTGTGGGGGGATTGGAGAGGTGAAACCTTGATCTGTGCAGCAGTCAGGGCTGCACCTCTATCGATAGTTCTCCTTTAATTATTTATGACCTGTTCCAGCTCAGTGATGGGCTACTGGATCGATCATTAATGGCTAGTTCTAGGATCGTGGATATGTTGTTCATCCACACTTACTGGCATGTCCCTTTCTCTTTAAGGAGCCACCAGAAGTCTTCAAGCTGGTTCCTCCCACCCATCTGGGTGGTATATACCTCGGCTCTGCCCCATGATGCCAGATCTTCCTTTCTGCTGGAAGATTCAGGTTGCCTCCCTTGTGCTCACGCATTTCATAGGCCTGGCTTTCAAAACTTCGGTTTTACCGTAATTAAAACTTGCTTGAGTCAGCGATCGCTCCTTTGCACCTTCGATTATGGAAGAAAAATCTTCCCCCGGATTTCGCCGGTGTCCTTGCAGCCAGAAGATTTCCTGCACCGATCCCCATCTCACGTGCGTCTACTGCCTAGGTGTCGGCCATGACACCTCATCCTGCAGCTTTTGCTTGGCCTTCCATCCCAACATTCTGGATGACCACCTGGCGCGTTTAAAGTTGGGGAGACCGGAGAAGAGAAACCCTCCGGTGAAGTCCAAGGAGGCTAAGTGGGCGGTTTCCATGGCTGCGGGCTCTGCTGAATAATTGGAACGCATGCAGGCATTCGAAGAAGAAGCGGCTCGTGCCGCCAACTCTTGGGCTTCTTCGTTCCTCTTAACCTAGACTCTTCTTTCTTGGGCTCCTTCCAGGACATGTGCCAGTCTCTTCCCACCCGGGGAGAGACGACTGCGGGCTCGCACGCCTCCCGATCCCATAAGCAGGAGAAGGAACTGAGTAAACCTTTGTCTTGGTGAAGGCGCTCTTGGGACCGAGAGAGCTCCCAGCCCCAAGATCATGCGGTCTCGACTTCGGTCGAGTTCGCTTCTTCGGTTGCTGGCTTTTCAGACCTTCCGTCGGGCAAGCCGACTGAAGCTGCAGTCGACAAGGTCGAGATTGTCATTGACCCCATTGACCCTCTATCGCTGGCTCTGGCCAAAGACTCCTTGGAAAGGACTCCGGTCCTTATCTTCCCCGATGAGAGACCCAGCCCGCTGGGGTTCACATCGAGGACCCGGTTCCGGATCCCCGGAAGTCACCAGTCCCGCCGGTGTCTCCAGAGCGACCAAGTCGACCCGCCTGATCTCGGTCGAGGTCCAGAACCCCTTCGACTGTACGGCCGAGGTAGAGCCATAAGCGCTCTAAAAAGAGGAGACACCATCAGTCATCCTCATCCTCCTCGGGTGAGGAGAGACTCCGGTGGAAACTCCGGTGGCGCTATGAGGACCTCATGTGGCAACAGCTGTTCTAGCAGCATGGATATGTTGTTCATCCACACTCACTGGCATTGTCCCCTTCCACTTTAGATCTGCCAGAAGTCTTCAAGCTGGCTCCTGCCACCCACCCGGGTGGTATATCCCTCGGCTCCGCCCCATGATGCCAGATCTTCCTTTCCACTGGAAGATACCGGTTGCCTCCCTGGTGCTCTCGCAGTTCGTAGACCCTGGCTTTCAAACTGTCAGCTTTACCGAAGCTCAAACTCATTCGAGTTAGCGATCGCGCTTTTGCAGCATTGATCACGGAGGAGAAATCTTCCATGGGATTTCGTCAGTGTCCCTGCGGCCAGAAGATGTTGCGTACCGATCCCCATCTCACGTGCGTCTACTGCCTAGGTGTCAGCCACAACACCTCGTCCTGCAGGTTTTACGTGGCCTTCCATCACAACGTCCTGGAAGATCGCCTGGCACGCTTAAAGTTGGGGAGACCTGAAAAAACCCTCCGGTGAAGTTGAAAGGAGGCTAGGTGGGCGGTTTCCGTGGCCGCAGGCTCCGCTGAACAGCTGGAACAGATGAAGGTATTCGAGGAGGAAGCCGCTTGTGCTTTAGCCAATTGAAGCTTCTTTGTTCCTCTGAACCTCGGCTCCACCTTTACGGGATCTTTTAAGGAGTTGTGCCAGTCTCTCCCCACTCGGAGTGAGGTGCCCTCTGGCTCGCACTCCTCCCGCTCTCGGAAGAGAGATAAAGACCCGCCATCTTCGTCTTTGTGAAGACGTTCTTGGGACTGAGAAAGGGCAAAGTTCCAGGAACATGTGGTCTCGATCTCGGTCGAGATCGCATCTTCGGACGCCGGCTTCACGGATCTTCCGTCTGGCCTGGGGACCGAGGATGTGGCTGACGAGGTCGAAATTATCCTCGACCCGATTGACCCTTTGTCGCTGGCATGGCCGACGACTCATTAGAACGGACTCTGATCCTAGTATTTCCTGATGAGAAGACCCAGCCCACTGGTGTCCCCATCAAGGATCCAGTTCCAGACCCTTGAGTTTCACCGATCCCCCCGGTGTCTCCCAATCGACCAAGTCGGCCTCCCCGATCTCGGTCGTGGTCTAGGACCCCCTTGGCCGAACGACCGAGGAAGAGCCACAAGCGCTCTAAGAAGAGGCGACGCCACAGGTTGTTCTCATCCTCCTTGGACGAAGAGAGGCTCCGGCGGAAACTCCGTCGGCGCTATGAGGACCTTATGTGGCAGTAGCTAATCTTGACTAGGCAAAAACAGGCTCCGCCGACTACCCCAGCCATTACTTGGCTTTCGCCTCCCAGGCCGAAGCCAACCCCTCCAGAACCGAAGCCTCCGGATTCCTCTGCCCGTGGGGCTGGCCCATCCCCCGGTTCGGCCTATTCCGGTCTCCACACCCACTCGGGTGGAACCGCCGTCTAAGCAGCTTGCGGGAAGGGCTCCCTCGAAAGAGGACCGACAGGACACCGGGCTTCCCCGACGTCTGTTGGTTACTGTCACCCCTGACCACCCTCAGCGGATCGAGGGTGATTTTGGTGGTAGACCACTGTATCCTGACTCCTCGGACTCGGACATTACTGGGCTGCACTCTCATCCTGGGGATGATGAGTCATCCGTTGGCACAGGGATGGAGGAAGGCCCTTCCTCCTTCCAAGGGATTCTCAGTCTCATTTCCAACTCTACTGGAATGCCCCTGAAATCCATCCAGAAAAAGGCGGAGTACCCTCTCACAGACATTCTCAAGAGAGGGGATACCCCGACGGAGGCCTTTCCAGTGGCTGAAGCCATTGTTGGCCCGGCCCTTGAACTTTGGCAGCGCCCTGCCTCATGCCCAGCACCATCTGCCTGCATGGCCCGCAAGTACACAGTGCCCATGGGGTCCCTTACGGGGTTCACAGAGCACCCTTCGGCCGAGAGCCTGGTGACCACCTCTGTGTTCAGGCATACTGGCTGTTCAGCCGACACTGACCGACCTCCGGACAAAGAGTCCAAGAATATGAATCACTCTGCCTGAAAGGTCTTTGCGGCCTCTTCCTTGGGTCTTCGTCAGGCCAGCTTGGCTGTCATTATGGCACACTTCTCTCATGCCCTCCTGGTGTCATTAGATGAAGTCCTCCCTCATCTCCCCGCAGATATTCAGACTACGGTCAAGCAGGTCTGCGACCAGGGCCGTGTTGTCGAAAAACAGCAGCTCCAGACAGCCTTGGACATCAAGGATTCTTGTACCCGCTCTATGGCCGCCGCAGTGGCCTCTCACCGCAGGGCTTGGCTGAGGCTTTCCTCCTTCCCAGCACTCAGCATAAGCTTGCTGACATGCCTTTCCTGGGGACTGACTTGTTCGGTCCTGAAGCCGGTCACCTACAGCGTATAGAGCAGTCCAATGCCACCTTGGATGCCACTTCTGCCAAGGGTTCTTCAGGCAAGAACCAGCAGAAGAAGAAGCCCTTTTGGCACTCTTCCCCTGCGGTCCAGCAGCCCTTCTATCAGGGAGGTCAGCAGCAACAGCAGCAGGCTCCAGCTTGGCACCCTCAGCCCAAGCCTGGGTCCCAACAGGCCCGCAAAGGAGGCAGAGGCTCAGGTCCTGGAGCCTCCTCCTCCTCCTCTAAGCCTGCCCAGGGGCGGGATGGCTGTTGCCACCCCCATCTCTGTCACGCCAGCCCTGAACCCTCCTGTGGGGTGGTTGGCTCCGCCACTTCCTTTCTGCCTGGTCAGCTATCACTTCGAACAAGTGGGTCCTCGAAGTGGTCGGTCGGGGACTACCTCTAGAGCTTGAGCAGTACCCTGCCAGCCAAGCCTCACGGGAGGAACAGATTTCCGCATGCTCATGGTCAGCTCTTCGAGACGACGTAGCACAGCTCCTCTGCAAGGAGGCAGTAGCTCCTGTGCCAGAACCTCTAGCAGACCCAGGCTTTGTCTCCATTTACTTCCTGGTGTCCAAGCGGATGGGGGTTGGCGCCCCATTCTAGATCTCCACGACCTGAATCAGTTTCTCAGGTCTCGCACCTTCTGGATGGTCACTCTGTCCTCGATCATACCATCCCTGGAATGAAACATGTGTTTCTGTTGACTGGATCTGCAGGACGCGTTCTTTCATGTTCCAATCTGTCTGTCCCATCAGTGGTTCCTCTGCTTCAGGGTCGAGAGGACTCTGTACAAGTTCAAAGCCATGCTGTTCGGCCTGTCATGGGCCCCATGGGTCTTCACCAAATGCACTGCAGTGGTGGTCGCCCATCTTCGGCGTCAAGGAGTCAGAATCTACCCTTATCTCGACTTTTGGCTTCTGGCAGGTCCCACCCAACAGGAGGTGGAGATGTCCAGGGATCTGGCCCTCCAGACCTGCTCCCAACTCGGCCTCCTGATCAACGAGGCCAAGTCGGAACTCATGCTTTCCTCAGGTGATGGGCTTCATCGGGGCTGAGCTCGACTCTTGTCAAGCCAGAGCTCGGCTCCTGGCAGACAGGGCAGAGGTTCTCTCCTCTTTTGCCCAATCTTTTCTGGTTGGGCACTTGCGCTCTGCCCAGGACTTTCTGCGCCTTCTGGGTTTCATGGTGGCGTGCATCTCGGTGGTCCATTAGGCCCAGATGCACCCCTCCAATGGGAGCTGGCCACCCAGTAGACTCATCGATATGGTCATTTCGACCAACTGATCAACGTAACCCAGAAGATGTGAGACGCTCTCCAATGGTGGACCACCCCAGACCGGCTGCAGGAAGGGATCCAGTTTGTCCGTCCCGAGCCGACGGTAGTTCTCATGGGCTGGGGAGCCCACATGGGGGACAACAGGGCCCATGGGTTCTGGACCCCCGAGGAGTCCCCATGCCACATCAACCTGTTGGAGCTCAGAGCAGTCAGACTGGCACTGTCAGCTTTCGCTCCTCAGCTCCGGGGTCAAAGTGGTTTAAGTCCAGATGGACAATACCACAGCCATGTACTACCTCAACAAACAGGGCTGAACGCACTCCCGTCTGCTGTGCAAGGAGTTGCTCCGCATCTGGACCCTTGTAAGCCGGTTGGAGGCAGATCTCCTAACCATCCACATGGCAAGAGCCCCGAACCAGCTGGCGGATGCTCTCAGCCACATAGGCCAGACATCCTCTTCAATGTCTTTATAAGCGACATTGCAGAGAGACTGGAAGGAAAAGTATGTCTCTTTGCAGATGATACAAAGATCTGCAACAGAGTTGATGCACAAGGTGGGGTGGAAAGGATGAGAAGGGACTTGGCAAGGTTAGAGGAATGGTCAAATGTATGGCAGCTTAGATTCAATGCTAAAAGGTGCAAGGTTATGCACCTAGGAAACAAAAACCCAAGAAAAGAGTACACAATGGGGAGTGAGATACTAACAACAACAAAAATGGAAAGGGACCTGGGGGTAGTCATATCAGATGACTTAAAGGTGGGCAAGCAATGTGACAGGGCAGTAAGGAGGGCTGGTGGGATACTGGGATGCATAGGGAGAGGCATCACCCGTAGAAAACAGGAAGTTGTTATCCCTCTGTACAGACAGCTAGTGAGACCCCATCTGGAGTACTGTGTGCAGTTCTGGAGACCCAATCTCCACAAGGACATAGACAGGATGGAAGCTGTCCAGAGGAGGGAATTCAAATGGTGCAGGGTCTGCACCGGAAGACATATGAAGAGAGACTAAAGGAGCTTAATATGTATAGCCTCGAGGAAAGGAGGGAGAAGGGAAACATGACAGAAACTTTCAAGTACCTCAAGGAATTAACAAAGTCCAAGAGGTAGCATATTTCAAAAAGAGGTGTGCAAGAACAAGAGGGCACAATTTGAAGATAGAGGAGGGATGGCTCAGAGGTAATGTAAGAAGTATTTTTCACAGAGAGGTTGTGGATGCATGGAACAGCCTTCCTGAGGAGGTTGTGGAGTCAAAAACAGTGGTTGAATTCAAGCATGCATGAGACAGTCATAAGGCAATTCTAGAGGGTGGGGGTATAAAGAAGTAGGCTGCTGGTTAACTAGGATCTGCAGCTTATCCATTAGGTAGGGAAATGGGCAGACTGGGTGGGCCAAGCGGTCCTTATCGGCCGTCAAATTCTATGTTTCTATGTTTCTATCCCACAAGTGGTTTCTCCATCCAGTGGTAGCTTACAGCCTGTTCTCTCGTTGGGGCAAACCGCTGGTGGACCTGTTTTCCTCCAGGGAAAACATCAAGCTGAGGCTGTCTCATGCGTGCCCCCCTCAGTAGGGCTCACTGCAGGGGGATGCCTTCTTGAGGCCGTGGACCCCAGGCCTCCTCTACGCCTTCCTCCATTTCCCTTGATCCACAAGGTGTTACTCAAGGTGAGGAGGGACTAGGCGAAGGTGATTCTGGTAGCCCCAGACTGGCTGTGCCAGTTCTGGTACCCAGATCTCCTCAGCCTCAGCTGCAGGCCCCCGAAGCAGCTGTGTACATGCCTGGACCTGATATCTCTCAACCAGGGGAAGGTCTTCCATCCAGACCTTCAGTCCCTGCACCTCACAGCCCGGTACCAGAGTGGCTAGAGTTCCAGGCTTTGGGTCTTTCCGAAGATGTCTACAGTGTGGTGGAGGCATCTCGAAAGGAATAGACTAGGAAATGTTACGCCTTCAAATGGAAAAGGCTTCCCATTTGGTGTCAGGGTAAGGGTCTGGACCTCTTATCCTGTTCTGTGGCTAATATCCTCGACTACCTTTGGTCTCTTTCCAAAGGGGGTCTACAGTCATCAACCCTTAGGGTGCACCTGGCAGCCATCTCTGCTTACTGGGTGTGGGCCGGTCAGCCGATGTTGGCACAGGAGACAGTGGTCGGGCACTTTTCAAAGGCCTGGATCACATACTGTATACCCTCCAGTATGTGACCCTCCACCTCTGTGGGATCTACTGCTGGTACTGGCAAGCTCATGGGCAAGCCATCTGAACCCACGCACAAGTGTGCACTGCTGCACTTGTCGTGGAAGACGGCCTTCCTGGTGGCTATCATATCAGCCAGAAGGACAGGGGAGCTCCAGGTGCTTACGGTGGACTCCCCTTATCTGGTCTTCCACAGGGACAAAGTTGTCCTGCGCCCTAACCCGAAATCCCTTCCGAAAGTGGTGTCAGAGTTTCACCTTAACCAGGTGTTGACTCTGCCTGTATACTACCCTAATTACCCTTGGACGTCGAGTACAGGCTCCATACCTTGGACCTGAGACGTGCTCTCTCCTATTATAAGGAGAGGACGGCAGAAATTCAGGGAGAGGTTCGCCAGCTGTTTGTCACCTATGCTGAAGCTGCTTCTGGCAGACCTGCAGCCAAATGGACCATAGCAAGATGGATTACATCATGCATAGGTGTGTGCTATGAGTTGGCGGGCAAAAAGCCTCCCAGAGGGATAAGAGCTCATTCTACCTGCCATGCTGCTGCATTGGTGGCTGCTTTCAGGGACATCCCTATCCAGGAAATCTGTCAGGCTGCTACCTGGAAGTCAGAAAACACCTTTATCACCTACTACCACATCAAACTTGAGTCACGCCGGTATGCTGGTTTTGGGGCCTCAGTTCTCCCATCTGTTCCCTAAGTAGGGGGTATGCGCCTAGCCTCCCTCCTCCCGAAGAACTGCAAGGAGTCTTCCAATGAGTGTGGATGAACAACATATCCACGCTCCTGGAAAAACAGGTTACTCACCTGTAACAGTAGTTCTAGGAGTGGTATATGTTGTTCATCCACATGGACCCACTCGACCTCCCCGGCTGTGGACGCACACAACCTTGCTTCCAGTGGGCTAAGATCTGGCGTCATGGGGTGGAGCTGTGGGATATACCACCCGGATGGGTGGGAAGAGCCAGCTTGCAGACTTCCAGTGGATCCTTAAAGGGAAAGGGACATGCCAATAAGTATGGATGAACAACATATACCACTCCTAGAACTACTGTTACAGGTGAGTAACCTGTTCTTAATGACCAATCCAGATGTGCCAACCTCATAAGCTGCCACCTCACAGAAGGGCATTGTAGTAAATCACGGTGCCGGGAAAGTAAACGCACAGAAATTTCCCTGTCACCCACAGTTCGCTGAGACACCTTAGCGCCATACTAAAAGCAATGGAAACCATGGCATGTGACCAGTGCAGCCAAATCCCTAAAGCCTCATTGTTCCTGGAATATTAATATTTCTTAGTTTTACTTACAATTACATTGTTTTGTTTGATCTGGTGGAGTGGGCGCACAACCTTTTGACATGTAAAACAAACAAAAGAAAACTAAACCGGCAGAAAGCATCCACGAAAATCCAACACTTAATTTATCCAAAAACATAACTACACATAGAAATGTAGAGGTATTCCGCACTTAACAGCCGACCTGCTGACAGCCATGCTGCTGCACTACTTCACGGCAGGTTGGCGGATGTGGACATACATCATCATGGTGTGACCTAATGACACTTTAGACATCCAAAAGTCACGCACCTGCTCCGCCAGCTCCGGACCAAAAAAACTATATAACTGTAACTAAAACTAACAAATACTACTATTACAAGAAGAAATATGTTTATAATAGAAATAACGACCTCACTGGCTGTTTTGTAGGGATTAACGACTTTGTGGTGGGTGGTTGCCCGGGATGCACCCCCCACTGGTCATTAATTCCCCAGGAAACGACCACCAGTTAGGGATGTGTCTCATTTTTGCCTCAGAATTTTCTTTGGTCCCTCGTAAAATTTGTGTTTTTGTGACTGAACAATGGGAACACTGAACACAAAATAATGTCAGACATTACAGTTACAGACTTGTTCTTCATCCAAAAATGCATCTTACACTAATCCCCCCTTATTCTGTCAGCTTTCTGAGTGCATTTTGCCAACTTTTAAGATGTGTCCCTGATTTGGGGTCTTTGTCTCTGATTTTTTTAAGCCATGTCCCTGAATCATAAGGTCAGAGGTTGAGAAGTATGGTGGTAACATAGTAATTTAAGGTTGGAAAGGACTCCTGGGTCCATCATGTCTGCCCTGCTTCATAAGCACGTACTGTGCATGTTTGTGCAGCAGCCTTTTCATACTGTACCTGTTTTAAGCCTGAATAAGCATGTTGTTACGAGAAGATATCCTTGAGATGTTCAAAATAACCAGAGATAGTCAGTTAATGTACAGTCTGGGCCTGGAAATAAATAAAATACATTTTAATTTAAGGAGCCACAAATGTCAACTTTAAATTGACATTCCCTAGGAGGATCATGAAGAGAAACTTTGTCTCACAGAGGGTGATAACAGTATGGAATAATATCCCCAAGGAAGTTGTGGAAGTAGATTCCTTCTTCACTTTTAAGAACAGGTTAGAAGAGTATTATTAAACACAACCATCCCCAAGTAGCCCCGCTAACGCAGCACACAGATTACATGAGCAACTGCCTTCTTCTGTCTGATGCACCAAGTATTATACAAAGTATTGTACATGAACTAAGGGTTCCCCCTGGGAGTGTATTCAGAAATACTGGTTTTGTAAACACTCTCAGTTGCTGTCATATCCCATCCAGCTGTGAGAGGTCATTTTTTTTGTTTGTTTGTTTTGACACACAGAATCAGGGTTTAAAAAATTATATTACAGAGTGATTGTCTAAGTTTTGTAATCTGACTACCAAATAAAAAAAGTGTTGCATCTGATTTTAAAACAGTATCAGGACATAAACTGTCATAGCCATAAATCTGAATCGGTGACCATTTTCAAATATAGCAGTGTTATAATCTCCCCTATTCTGAATTTGTAAATTCCAGTTCTTGTTTTTTCAAATATAGCTTATTTAGTTTGAAAAATAAGACACAATGCATATTTTAAATCACGCAGGTATAGTGAAAGATCACAGTAAGAGAAAAAACAATATCTTTCAGTACTATAGTAGGGGATAGCACCAGAGGGGATACAAGACTCCCGGATAGGGGCAGCAGTGGGCACAAGAGAAACCTGGGGGAATGGTGGATGATACAGTATGAAGGTAAAAAGCCTGTGCAGAGGAAAAGGGAGGAGGGGGCAAAGGGAGGACCATCGACCACAGGGATAAGGGCAGTGGGCTTAGAACAAACAAATAGATTTGCCCTGCTGGAGACTAAATGGGGGTCAGAAAGGGAGGAGGTAAAGAGCACCAGGGAAGAAAGAGAGGCAAGCAACGAAGGAAGGCAGAAAATTGGAAAAGGAGGAGGCCATATCAGGTAAGACCAATGGGCAAGCCCAGAAAGGGGGCAGCGTGCTTGGGTTGAGGCGCAAAAGCGGGATGAGGCAGGGAAGGAGGAATATTCCAGGAAAATCAGGCAGGGCACAGGCAGGGGCGGATAAACCGGGAGGAGAAAAGTTAGGAAATGGAGGGGCAGAGGTGGGCAGCTTGACAGACGCTGGGGGCATGGAGCGAGAATAGTACTTCAGGAGGCGAAATGGGCAAAGGGGTATTGAAAATAAGGTTGGAAGTAGGATGCAGGGGTTGAGAGAAGGATGGAAGGGAGATGTGATCAGAAGGAGATGGAGACCAGGGTCCTACTAGTTGGGGACTTCATAATAAAAAGAAATTACGTGGGGGGGGGGCAGGGGAGACAAAAACAGCGTAATGTGGGTGGAGTGTCTGCCGGGCATGACAGCATCGAAGGTCATACATTATATCCCCTCAAGGGGGAGGCAGCAGAATGAGCAAGTGCACTTGCTGTTCCACCTGGGAACGAATGACCTGGCAGGTAGTAGCCTGCTGGAGGTGCAGGCTAGATTCGGAGCTCTAGCTAGATTCTGTAGCAGTCTGGGGTTTAAATCAGTGACTTTCTCAGAGGTGTTACCAGTACCGAGGGCAAGCACTGATAGGAAGTCGAGGATTAGGGAGTTCAATGAGTGGCTGGTGGGGTGGTGTGAGCAAGTGGGGTATGGGTTAGTAGGGGACTGGGGACCTACATGGGGGGATGACAGCCTATCTGCACAAGACAGACTGCACATGAATAGGTAGCAGTGCTGAAATGCAAGCTAGGAGAATACATAGCAGATACCTACAATTTAAACTAGATTGGGGGTGGGTGGGGACAAATCTGCTCCACAAGGAGGAATGTTTCAGGGGCTACCAGCCCCCACAGGATAATGCTACATGGTTGGGCAAGAGTAAGACGGGTAAAGGGGGAAACAAAGGGGGAGACTGGTGGAAGGGATTGTCAGCAAACGCCAGGAGTTTAGGAAATAAGATGGTGGACCTGCAGGCCATCATGAGGGACGAGGGCTTCGATTTAGTGGCAATAAGTGAGACCTGGTGGACAGAGCAAAACACCTGGGAAACAACCATTCCAGGTTATAGACTGTTCAGAAGGGACAGAGAAGGCAAAGGAGGGGGGGTTGCCTTATACGTCATGTAAGGCATCAGGGTTACTGAAGGGTGGGAGGAGGAAGGGGAGACTGAGCTGATGTGGGTAACACTAGATAGGAAGACTGGTGAATCCTTACGGCTGGGGGGTGGTATACAGGGCACCTGCACAAGGAGAGGAGGACGACAGATAGCTAACTCAGACAATCATGAGGCTGGCACGGGAAGGAGAACTGCTACTGGTGGGTGACCTGAACTTCCCAGATGTTGACTGGGAGATCCCGGATGCAGCATCAGCAAGGAGCAGAACCTGCAGGGGGGTATTCCTTAAACAAGCTGGTCAGTGAACCAGCATGGGGAAGCACCCCGTTGGAAGTGGTCCTGACTAATGGGGAGAGTGTGGAGGAGGTGTGGGTGGAGGAAGCCTTGGGCACCAGTGACCACAGCGCAGTATGATTCAGGGTCAGGGCAAGGAGGAAGACAAGTAAGACAAATACAACAGTCATGGACTTCAGGCACACAGACTTTAATAAGATGAGATGAGATGGATAGTCAAGGAGAGAATGGAAGGTACGGAGGAGATAGGGGCAGTGGAGAAACTATGGGAAGCCATCACCAAGGGGTCACAATTTGAAGATAGAAGAGGGACGGCTCAGAGGTAATGTGAGGAAGTATTTTTTCATGGAGAGAGTTGTGGATACATGGAACAGCCTTCCTGAGGAGTTAGTGGAGTCAAAAACAGTGGGGGAATTCAAGAATGCATGGGACAGACATACGGCAATTCTAGTGGGGGGGGTAGAAAGAAGTAGGCTGTTGGTTAACTAGGATCTGCAGTTTATTCAATAGGCAGGGAAATGGGCAAACTAGGTGGGCCAAGCAGTCCTTATCTGCCGTCAAATTCTATGTTTCTATCAGGGGAGGGGTTCAGGAAGCAGCAGAAATGTGCATAAAAATGATCAGGAAGAGCAAGAGGGGGAGGAGACTGCTCTGGTTCACTAGGGAGGTGGCAGGGGTCATCAAGGAAAGGAGGAGGGCTTTCAGAAAATTTAAGAGGACATTTAAAGAGTAAGATAGGGAGAAGTATAGGGAGAAGAGGAGTCTGGCAGGGAGGGAGCGCAGAAGGGCAAATGCAGCCACTGAGGAGAAAATAGTGAAAGGGTGGGGGGATAAAACATTTTTCAGGTATTTCAGGTGACTTGCAGGACAACAGATAGCATGGTTTCACGAAGGGGGGGAGAGACATGCCAGACCAACCAAACTGAGTTCTATAATTGGGTGACTCAGGTAGTCGACCAGAGCAGGAAGGGGCAGGGGACACGGCCTATCTGGACTTCAGCAAGGCTTTCGACACTGTCCCTCACAGGAGGTTGGTGAGCAAGATGGAAAGCATGGGGTTAAAAGGAAAAATAACAAGCTGGGTGGAGGCCTGGTTAGCAGGGAGGACTCAGAAGGTGGTGCTAAACGGGGTGCACTCCAAGATGGCAAGGGTGAGGAGTGGGGTGCCCCAGGGGTCAGTTTTGGGTCCGCTCCTTTTCAACATCTACATCAGTGATACTGCAGAGGGTTTGAGAGGAAGGGTGTGCCTCTTTGCCAATGACACAAAAATCTGCAATTGGGTGGACACCCTGGAGGGGGTGGAGGACATGAGGAGGGACCTTGAGATGCTCGAAGAGTGGGCCAGGAAATGGCAGCTAAAATTTAATGCCAAGAAGCGCACGGTGATGCACCTAGGAAGGAAAAACACACGAGCAGGGTACACGCTGGGTGGGGAGAAAATCAAAGAATCAGAACAGCAAAGGGATTTGGGAATCATAATCTCCTCAAACCTTAAGGTAGATTTCCAATGTAGTAAGGTGGCGGGAAGGGAAAATGGAATGCTGGCATGCATAGGCAGGGGCATTACTAGCAGAAGAAGGCAGGTAATAATGCCCCTATACAAAGCCATGGTCAATCTGCAGTTAGAGTATGGGGTTCAGGCCTGCAGACCACACCTCTACAAGGATATAGATGCATTGGAGCAGGTTCAGAGAAGGGCAACAAAGTTGGTGCAGGGTATGCAGGGGGAAGACATGTGAGCAGAGGTGTAAAGAGCTGAATCTCTGCTCACTGGAAAGAAGAAGGGAAAGGGGGGGACATGATTGAAACCTTTAAATATGTAAAGGGGCTCAATAAAGTAGGTGAAGGGGGACTGCTGAAGAGGAAGCCAGAACTAGAGGGTACAGCATCAGATTGCAAGGAAATATTCAGTGGCAATGTGAGGGGGGCGCTTCCTTACAGAGAGGGAGGTGGAACCCTGGAACAGACTGCCAGATGGAGTGGTGGGGGTTAAAACGGTGGAGGAGTTTAAGAGGGCATGGGACAGGCATATGGGGCTGAGTACTGGGGAGAGGGTGATGGCAGACGGGGAGGGGAGTATGTGAAAGGGGAGGGATGGGCAGACTGGATGGGCTGGAAGGGTCCTTTTCTGCCATCAAATTTCTATGATTCTATGATACATGTTGGGGTTCCATCTAATTTATACAACAGTTTATAACTGTTAGAAATTTGATTTAAGATGAACTTTTGCAACAATGCATTGAACTAAACCACTAAGTAATGTATGTTAACATCCAAGGTAATATAAATCACTACCAAAATGCCACCTTTGCTGTGACGACAGAAAATCCAAAGCAATATAATCAATAATAAAAGGTAATATACCAGTCCTGGTAACTTAATAACATGCCAAGGGGCTCCAAGAGTTACCCCTTTTTTAAAGCATAACAAGTCACTTAAAAGACAGCTCTGCTGTCTGACAGTAATAAACTAACTAAACAAAACCCATAAAATCAAGTGGTACAAAGCTGTTGTCAGAGTAACTTTACATTTTAATCCACTCACAAAGTCTTAAACCTTAATTAGTGGTAGACAGTAAAACAGGAATAGAGTGTAGACAATGTACTAAGAAGCTAAGCATCTCCAAGCCTTTCAGTATTTAAACAGACAATCTGGTCCTGTGTCAACTAGAGAAGATGACAAATTCGGCTAGGTCTGTATTCACAGCTCCCCGAGGCTATAACTGCTATGTATGGATCTGCTGCTCAGTACATATTGTGCCACAATAATAGAGTGAAAGCCATCTTGCCATTTCCGGTTCCCCTCAACGACAAAAAGGTTCCTGCCACACTCCAGCAAAGCAAAGTATTATAACAGTGGGCGGCCACACATATCTGTACCAATGGTACTATCTAGTTAGCCATGGTAATACTGATTCCAAATTAGAGTGATAAAGTAAAAAAAAAAAACATTGCTTGGGACAGGTAATAAAATACTGTACACAGATGTGTACAGTTAGTGTGCCTGGCTACCCCCTTGTTTTCCTTTCCCAGAGCTAGCACTGCTTTCAGTTTTGGTACAAGTATCTTCTGGCACTAGCAGAACATTGTTATTCGCTGTGGAAACCAAATGCAGTGCTTGGATTTGGTGGGGTAGAGATAATTGATGGGTTTCGTCTTGCTGTTTTGCTTGTTGTTCAGTGATCAGATACTGATTTATTGGAGCTTCCTGCTGTTAGCTGTTGCTCTCTTAATTAAAACCTGGACCAGCGTCATAGGGATTAGCTATATTGCAGACATATGTTGCTGGGATGTCATGAGCAGTGTTCGACAGCCAAACATTTCTGCATACTGAAGGCCAGGTACTGACTTTCATATTAGAAAACAAGATTAAAAGGGGCCCTGTCAGATTTGCACCTCGTTTTGTGCTAAATTTCCATCTGACATTCTGCGGCCCGTAACTGTAAAACGATGACTATAGAATTTCTGCAAACAAAACAAAAGGTAAACATCTTACCAATTCTCACAATTTACAAACCCAAATCCCAGAATGCAGAGTGGCGGCTTGGAAAAGATCCCACGCCTGTACGAGAAAGTGTTGCTACTACGCATGCGCGGTATTTGGGCACCAGATTTTAAATGTATTTTGTGCAAGAATGAGCCTCGGTTTTTATTGTAAATACCACCAATGATTTAGAATATCATTCTGTTATGGATTAACAGTTTTCTTTGTGTGCCAGTGTTAAAATGTGCATGTGGACTGCGCTCCCAGTAGATGCGCGTTCTCGGCGTGGAACAGTTTCCGGGAGCATGGAGATTTTAAGTCATGACGCCAGTAATGTAAATAGTGTGTAAATTATGAAAATTGGTAAGTTGCTTACTTTTTCTTTCATTCGGAGGCATTCTACAGTCGCCTCCTTACAGTTACGTGGATGTAGAATGTGAGATGGAAATTTAGCACAAAACGAGGGGCAAAGCTGAGTGCTCATTGGTTCAACAATAGTGCTACTGCTTGTGACACTGGTGACTCGCGTTTGGAAGTGAGCTCGGGGTGTCAGAGGGCCGTCCAGGGGAACAGGTCCGAGTATTTGGACACCTGCTCGGGGGTTTGCAGTGCCTGGGATCTGCCTGGCTCCGGGGGGGGGGGGGGATGAATGGCACCTGGGACTGCCCAGAAGGCAAAGAGAGGTGTGGCAGATGCATGACATGCAGCATGCGGGAGTGTGGGGTGCACATCATGGCATGCCATGCCACTTGAGGTAGCTAAGGGGAAAGAGACCCACCAACAGCAATATGGTGCCCTCACACACGCAAACCCCACACCTGACTAGCTGAGCTTCCAGTCAAGATTATTGGATCCTGTTCCTGACGAGGACTGGGGACCCCATTGACCCCTAACCCTAGGGGTACCGGCTAGCAGGTAAGTCCTGGTGGATGTTGGAGTGACAGGGCTGGGGCAAAGTGGGAGGGGGTGTCCATAGGGAAGTGGGGAGATAACATTAAAAACAATATCAGTGGCTAGACACGTGTATGTAATGTGCTAATTCAAAATAATGCACTATATCTTCAGGTGTCAGGGAGCAGGACCATAACTCATAAGTGACGGAGCCGCAAGTGAGTTACAGAAGTCCTGCCCACTCAACAACTGACGATAAATTGCCTATTTTGAGTCAGACTATTGTATATTTGATATATACTAACACACTAAAAGCCAGCAGAATAGGCCAAATGGTCTGATGAAGCCGATTTGAGCGAGGTGCCGAGGCTGCTGGGCACTGACTCCCAGTGTATGTACCTGACCTGGATGTCTGTAAGCAAATAAAGCAATTTTTATTTGAATCTAATGCTGTGGTCTGAAGTTTAAATTAAGGATTCATTACACCTCTGGAGTGCTGGACTATTTATGTTTGTGGTTAATTGAAGGAGTGCTGTGCCTTGTCCTTTGCACCTCGTTGTTAACTGTGAGCACTGTGGAACCACATTTTTGTTTTCACAAATGGTCTGTCTTGTCTGCTCGAAAGCCAGCAACCTAATGGCTGCTCACCTTACCAGCCCCCAAGAGGATCTTCATTTGTTTCAGTTTTCCCTTGTACCTGTCCCACCCCTTCTTGAAGCCCTCCACTGTACCCTCTTCCACCAGCCTCCCAGGCAGCACATTCCACGGCTCCACCACCCTCTCAGTGAAAAAAAATGCTTCCCCCCTGTAATTCCCCCCCTCCAGCTTCCACCATGGCCCCTGGTTGCCCTCCTTCTTTAACCTAAACAGCTCCTTGGTTCCACTCCTGGTTATTCCTTTTACATACTTGAAAACCTCTATCATGTCTCCCCTATCCCTCCTCTCCTCCAGTGAGTAAAGCCCAAGCTCATTCAGTCTCTCCCCATAAGGCCTCCCCTCCACGCCCTGAATCATCCTGGTTGCTCTCCTCTGAACCCTCTCCAGCAGTACTATATCCTTCTTCAGATGAGGTCTCCAGAACAGTACACAGTACTCAAGCTGCGGCCTGACCAAGGCATTATACAAAGGGACGATCACCTCCCTTCTTCTGGACGTAATACCCCTGGCTATGCAGCCCAGTATCCTGTTTGCTTTAGCTGCTGTTCTTCTACACTTTTCAGAGTTATTCATTTTGACGTCTACCACCACTCCTAAATCCCTTTCTACCAATGTGGCTTGTAGTGTGACGACCCCCCCCCCGGGTGTGTACATGGCGGGGTTTTTACCTCAAATGAAGTACTACATTTCCATCATTAAATTTCAGTCCTCACCTCCTTGACCACCCTCCAGGGTATTCAGACCCCCAAGACTGTCTCCTTCGCTTCTACACAATCCACCAGTGCTCCCAGTTTTGAATCATCCGCAAGAGATTCAACCTTATTTTGATCCCTCCCTATATCCAAGACGTAGGCATTGAACAAGAGTGGCCCCAATACTGAACCTTGAGGGACCCCACTGATTACCTTCCTGGGGAGAAGAGTGTCCTACCCACCATTACCCTCTGTAAATGCCCCGAAAGCCAAGTTTCAACCCAGTTGAGCTCCTGTTCTTCCACCCCCATCTCCCCCATTTTTGCTATCGATCCATTATGGGGCACTGAATCAAACATCTTGCTGGAATCTGAAATATATAGAACAATTGTTTGCAAATTATAGCTTTTAAATCTGCAGTTTGTGTGAAGATTTTGCTGTTTTTCTTTGGTTTTAACAGCTGACTTCAGTGCTGCACTAGGCACTGTGAATGATGTCATCAGCATTGTTAAAGCTGCTCTCTGATGGTCTGATTTGGTTCAGTATTGCACTGTGATGATAAATGTTCCTGGTGTGTGTGTGTGTGTGTGGTGATGTATGTATGTATGTATGTACATTTGTTTGTAACATGGCAAAAAATGTTAGTGTAAAATAAAGTATCCAGATTGGTCAAAGGACAACACATGATACGATAGCAAGCGGGTATTAATTCCCTAGTAATGCCTGCTTGCCATCGGGACCGTGCTTAACAGAAAAGACACAGACAGAGAGAGAAAAACTATTAGTGCGCCTCGCACATGTCTTTCTGGGTTTTTTTTTTCCTCTCTCTCTGTCCTATAGGTGGCGGTAGTACATGCTGAAAGTGAGACTTGGAATGCTGTGCAGTACTACCCACCCACCTGCGGGACCTCGGAGAATATGGTGTGCAGTTTAAGTCTAGCATTCAGTAGAAAATTGAGGTACACAGTAAGAGAGTGCAGAAAGACACATCCACACCAAGAAAACCGATATTCACCGTAAGATGAACGTGATGAGCGGAACTGCAGAACTGTGAGTGTCCAGAGGAAGACATAGAGACAGAGAAATACGTAGTAAGCAGTGTCTCTGTGTCTTTGTCACTGTAACTCTGTATTTTTAAAGTCCAGTGGAACGATCATGAGCCTCGTTATTTTTTTTCAATTCTGTAGTGCAGTAGAAATATTTACATATTTGTAGAGATTCACATGCACAAGCAAGGTGCCACATATGCAAATATTTGTACTGTACCCATAATGCATTAATGAATTACAACAAAAAATAAACGAAACGAGAACACATCACTGTATAAGTACAGAAAAGAAGATGGTTTTGTTATTTTTCTGTTATCTAATGGAAAACGTAACGCTACTAATTGTATTGAAACAGCAGTCACAATATAAACATATATCCAGTGGTCAGTGTGCACACAGTGGGACATTTACACAGCTTACATTTTCAGGTGAAAGTGCTCAGTTGAACAGCATATCATATTGTATTGAGCAAAATTGTGACTTGCTGTTCATTTGTACCCCACATGTAGTTTACTTGTAACAGTATTCACCTTGTACTTGCCATGTTACAAGTGCATTAATCCACTCCAAAGTTGGGCTGTACTAGGGGAATTAATGCCTGGTTGGTGGTTGGAGGCACTCAGCTTCCTCCGCCCCCCCCCCCAAACCAGGCATTAATCCCTAGTAGAGCCCTTCTTTATCGTGAATTAATGCTTACATGTGTGTGTCTGTTGGAATACAGAATTAGTGTTTAAGACCCATAACTCATGAGTGGCAAAGTCACCAGTTAGTTATAAAAGTCTTACCACTTGTGTGGAGATAAATGGTATTTTACTGCAACCCATTATGTATTAGATATATATCACACCATGTGTAATTTATTTAGTTTTTGTTAACCAGGTAGGTGCATTAGCCATGGCAATGACTATTTTCAGGCACGACCAGGAGGTTACAGAAACAATACATTGGATACAAGAAATGCAGTATAGACATTTAAACAGTCCATAATTGTGCAATAGGAATACAGTGCAAGCAGGAGCAAAACAGGTACAATTTGAGTGCATAGCAATGAATAAAGAAGATGTAATAAATCAAGACAACAACAGGGCCGAACAACGGGTACAATTTGAGAGCGTAGTAATGTATAAAGAAGATGTGATAAAGCAGTACAATAAACAGGGCCGAAAGGCAAACATTCAATGACAAAAACTGGTAGGATAATACAGTGATGACTGTAGTACAAGAATAGTCAGAGCAGGAGGGCTATTGGAGGATGGGGAAGTAGAGAGGAGTTGGGATGATAGTATAGGGAATGGTTAGGTGGTGTATGAAATTATAGCAGGACAGGAGAAGAGGCCAGACAAACAAAGGTAGAGCAGTATGGTGACAAGGGGAAGTGCCGAGCGTATTTGATGGGGCAAGATTCTGATATAGGCAATTTGTCAGTGGGTCACAGGACCCAAGGCAGCATGGGTTCACAGTGGGAAGGTCATGTCAGACGAATCTAATTAATTTCTTTGACTGGGTGACCAAAGTAGTAGACCAGGGAGGGGCTGTGGACGTGGCCTACCTAGACTTTAGCAAGGCATTTGACACAGTCCCACACAAAAGATTAATAGTCAAATTAACCAGTCTGGCAGTGGGCCCCAGGGTGGTAGCCTGGGTAAAACATTGGCTGGATAACAGGACACAGAAAGTAATTGTAAATGGAGTCCACTCTGAAGAAAGAGGGGTTACTAGTGGGGTACTGCAGGGTTCAGTACTGGGTCCAGTCCTTTTTAATGTCTTTATAAGTGACATTACAGAGGGACTGGAAGGAAAAGTATGCCTCTTTGCAGATGACACAAAGATCTGCAACAGGGTTGATACACAAGGAGGCGTGGAAAGGATGAGAAGGGACTTGGTAAGGTTGGAGGAATGGTCAAGTATGGCAGCTTGGATTGGTGCAAAGAAGTGCAAATAATGCACCTGGGAAACAAAAACCCAGGGAAGATTATACAATGGGGGGTAGTAACAACAACAAAAATGGAAAGGGACCTTGGAGTAATCATATCAGATGACCTTAAGTTTGGCAAGCAGTGTAAGAGGCGGTAGAGAGGGCTGGGGGGATACTGGGATGTATAGGGAGAGGCATCACCAACAGAAAACAGGAAGTTGTGATCCCCCTGTACAGACAGTTTGTGAGACCCCATCTGGAGTACTGCGTCCAGTTCTGGAGACCCCATCTCCGCAGGGACATAGACAGGATGGAGGCAGTTCAGAGGAGGGCAGCTAAAATGGTGCAGGGTCTGCAAGAGAAGCCATACGAGGAGAGACTAAAGGAGCTTAATATGTATACCCTTGAGGAAAGGAGGGAGAGGGGGGACATGATAGAAACGTTTAAGTACCTCAGTTGAATCAACAAAGTCCAAGAGGGTAGCATCTTTCAGAAAAAGAGATGTGCAAGAACAAGGGGACACAATTTGAAGATAGAAGGAGGACAGCTCAGGGACAATGTGAGGAAGTATTTTTTCACAGAGAGGGTGGTGGATGCATGGAACTGCCTTCCTGAGGAGGTTGGGGTCTAAAACTGTGGGAGAATTCAGAATGCATGGGACAGACATAAGGCAATTTTGTGGTGGGTAGGAAGAAATAGGCTGTTGGTTAATTAGGATCTGCAGCTTATCCTCTAGGTACAAGGGCAGACAGGTGGCCAAGCGCCTTATCTGCTGTCAAAGTCTATGCATCTGTGGTTAGGTGAAGAGGTTGAGAGAGCTGTTGGGGCTAGGAGGTTAAAACAAGTGCAGGTGCAGGATTCAGCAAGATGGTCATGTAGCAGTTTTTGAACAAGGCATGGGATGGTGCTAGGCATATGGTTGGAGGGAGTTCCAGTGTAGTGGGCATGACAGGGAGAAGGCGCCAGCACCTTTGGAAGAAATTGTGCCTAGGAACAAGGACAGGGGCTTTGGCGCGAGCGAAACCATAGTTGGAAGTTTGGTTTAGAAATAGCCCCACAAGGGTTTGGATTCTGATGATGATGTGAGTGATCAAGCCATGGTATAGGCTCTAGAAGCAGATGGAGAAAGCCAGTGTAGTTCGGGTGGGGAGGCAGTGGTGTTTCATCCGATTATTGAAGTGGTGCATAGCGACAGATGTTGTAATGTGATATCCCTTTCCAAATATAGTTTTACCTGCCGAGGCATGGTAGCAACCCCAAAGGTAAGTGATGGGAGGAGTATACCAGGTGCAATGGCAAGCCTAGCTGAGAGGGTGAGCACGTAGCTGGAGCGATAGGCAATGCCAAATTTCATGTTGACCATCTTGCAGGTCTGCTGGATGTGAAGGTCTAAGATAAGAGATGGATCAAGAGCGATACCCAGATATAAGGAGGGTACTACCAAAACAGATGAGCCATTTACATCAGAGACACTGAAATTAGGTTGATAGTGTTTGAGTTTAGCCTTGGAGCCGAAGAGCATGATCTGGGTCTTGGATACGCTTAATACAAGTTTATGATTAAATAATCATTGTTGAATTTGGTGAAATCTTTGAGAGCATGAATTATTTCAACTACATTATTAGCTCTAGCGTACAGAACAGTGTCATCGGTATAATGGGAGGCAGTCTGGTGGAGGTTAGTGGTGATATCGTTAATAAAAATGGTAAAGAGCAGGGGGCCAAGGATAGACCCTCGTGGCACACCAGTGCTAATTGTTATGTCAGATATGGTGTAGTTAAAGTTAACTAGCTGCGTTCTGTCTGAAAGATCACTACCAAACCATGCAGCGACATTCTGTGAGAAGCCTAATGATCTAAAAGACGCTAAGAGGAGGGGGAGGTCGACAAGGTCAAATGCTTTCATCACGTTGATAAAGATTGCCCTCATCAGAAAACCTAAGTCCATAGCCACTAGCGTATGAGACATGAACTTGAGTAAAGCAGTGGTGGTACTAGGACCCTTACGGAATCCATGCTGTGCAGTAGTAAGGAGGTAATTTTTCTGAAGGAAATCTATGGTTTGTGTGGCTACAAGCTTCTCAAGAATTTTGCAGAGAACGGACAGTATGGTTATGGGCCTATAGTTAGTGGTATTTTATGGTCACCTTTTTGAAAACGTGTAATCCTGTCCGCCTTCCATGTGTCGGAACATGACTTTGGCATAGGGAGAGGGTGAAGATTTTAGTGAGAGGCATGGCAATGTATGGGCAGCTAGTTTTAGGAGCTTAGGTTCCAAGATTGTCGGACCCAGCAGCAGTGAACTCAGGAGATGTTGTCAAGCAGTCTTTGTACTTCCTGGCTAGATATAGATCTGAAAAGAAATTTAGGCCGGAGACATCAGGTTGGGCAGTAAGGGACGATTGGCAGGGAAAGAAGAGGTATAATTGGTAAGGTCAGAAAATTGTGTATTAAAAAGTTAGCAATGGTTAAGAGGGATTATTGCAGTGTACACCATTTGGGACATGTCAATAGAGGTAGGGGCCGAATTTGAGTCGAGGAAGCACTTTATATAGGAACAGAATTTCTTGGAGTTACCATAGAATTTAGTTAATAGATCCTTGCAGTAGGAACTCTTGGCCCTTTTTATTTCCTTCTTGCAGGAATTTCGTAGGGTTCTGTAGGAACTGAGGTCGGCTGGTAGCCCTGAGATTTTGTAAAGGAGCCAATTTTTTTCCCTGTGGTGAAGTTTGGAGAGAAGGTCCGACTTAAGCCAGTGGGTGTGCTTGTTTTTTACATGGCGGGTTGTAAGAGAGCAGTGTTGTCCTGAATTGCAATAAGTGAGTCAGAATAGATTTAGAGTGGACTGGGCATTGATAGATTTAAACAGGGGAGTCCAGTCGATAGGAGGCGATGTCTAGTAGGAAGGTCTAGGTTTTCTGCTCAGTATTCACAAAGAGGAGGGAAGTGCCTAATTCAATTAACAGAAGGACTTGATAGGGGGTCGATCCCAGTCCTTTCACAGAAGAAAGGGTTCTGCAAGAACCTGTAAAACTGAAGGTGGACAAAGCAATGGGTCTTGATGGAATTCACCCCAGAATTCTAAAAGAATTAAGGGAGGAACTAGTGAAACCACTGGCTACTCTTTTTAATAAATCATGGGAGGATGGTGTGGTGCCCGAGGACTGGAGGAAGGATGTGATTCCCTTCACAAAAGTGGGACCAAGACAGAGGCAGGAAACTACAGACCTGTCAGTCTGACCTCTGTGGTAGGGAAAGTGATGGAGTCACTTCTGAAGGAAAGAATAGTTGAGTACCTAGAGGCCAGTGGAGCACAGGACCCAAGGCAGCATGGGTTCACAGTGGGAAGGTCATGTCAAACGAATCTAATAGATTTCTTTGACTGGATGACCAAAGTAGTAGACCAGGGAGGGGCTGTGGACATGGCCTACCTAGACTTTAGCAAGGCATTTGACACAGTCCCACACAAAAGATTAATAGTCAAATTAACCAGCCTGGGAGTGGGTCCCAGGGTGGTAGCCTGGGTAAAACATTGGCTGCACAACAGGACAGAAGGTAATTGTAAATGGAGTCCACTCTGAAGAAAGAGGGTTACTAGTGGGCACCGTGAGGTTCAGTATTGGGTCCAGTCCTTTTTAATGTCTTCATCAGTGACATTGCAGAGGGACTGAAGGAAAAGTATGCCTTTTGCAGATGACACAAAGATCTGCAACAGGGTTGATACACAAGGAGGCATGGAAAGGATGAAAAGGGACTTGGCAAGGTTGGAGGAATGGTCAGAAGTATGGCAGCTAGGATTCAATGCAAAGAAGTGCAAAATAATGCACCTGGGAAACAAGAACCCAGGGAAGAATACACAATGGGTGGGAGAGGTAACAACAACAAAAGGAAAGGAACCTGGGGTAATCATATCAGATGACCTTAAGGTTAGCAAGCAATGTGAGAAGGCAGTAGGGAGGGCTGGGGTATACTGGGATGTATAGGGAGGCGTTAGCAGCAGAAAACAGGAACTTGTTATCCCTCTGTACAGACAGTTGGTGAGACCCCATCTGGAGTACTGTGTCCAGTTCTGAGACCCCATCTCCGCAAGGACATAGACAGGATAGAGGTAGTCCAGAGGAGGGCAACTAAATGGTGCAGGGTCTGCAAGAGAAGCCGTATGAGGAGAGACTAAAGGAGCTTAATATGTATACCCTTGAGGAAAGAAGGGAGAGGGGGGACATGATAGAAACTTTTAAGTACCTCAGTGGAATCAACAAAGTCCAAGAGGGTAGCATCTTTCAGAAAAAGAGACTTGCAAGAACAGGGGGACACAATTTAAAGATAGAAGGAGGGGTTCAGGGCAATGTGAGGAAGTATTATTTCACAGAGAGGGTAGTGGATGGATGGAACAGCCTTCCTGAGGAGGTTGTGGGATCTAAAACTGTGGGAGAATTCAAGAATGCATGGGACAGACATAAGGCAATTCTTGTGGGAGGTAGGAAGAAATAGGCTGTTGGTTAACTAGAATCTGCGGCCTATCCTGTGGGTAGGGAAATGGGCAGACTAGATGGGCCTAGCGGTCCTTATCTGCCGTCAAAGTCTATGTTTCTATGTCTCGAGGTCGGGGTGCGAGTAGTTCTGGAATGTGATAAATTGAGGCTTTAACAGAGGTGGCTGGCCCTTGCCCCATACACACAAGGTGGGGGAGTGGTCAGTGATGGTATCAGCTAGAGTGCCAGAGGAGATAATATCTGGGTGATTGATCATTATTGAGTCCAGCAGAGTGCTTGAGGTAGAGTGGTGTACAGTTCTGGTGGGATCAACTGGTGCAGACTGAAACTTTGGATCTTGTTCCGTAATGAGGGTTGTGAGTGTCCCAACCAATTTTAGGTTGAGATCTCCAAGTATGAGAACCTCATTTCTCCCAGAACGAAGAGAGGATTGTTCAAGCAACTCCTCTAGCCTTTTTAGGCCACTAGAAGGGGGGATGTAGGCACCTACAATATGTAGTTTTTTTGGGCCGAGAGTGAGAAGGGCATGTAGAGCTTCACAATGGTAAGAGGAGGTGGGCAAATGGCAGAGAGATGGAGGTGATCCTTAAAATAAATAGTACCACCCCCTCTTTTGGGGACTGTTCTGTCAAATCTTAGAAGAGTGTATGAAGGGAGAGAGCACTGAGAGTCCGGGGTGGAGGGTTTGAGCCAGGTTTCAGTGAGGCAGATATCATCAGGCTTGTGGAGGGAGGGAGGTCCAGGTTTCCAAATCAGTGAAGTTGTGCATGAGGCTCCTGATATTATCGTGCACCACAACGATACCTTTGGCATCAATGAGGGGGCTGGATATGGTACAAGCCGGTCCAGGGTTAGGATGAATATCATCTGAGAGCAATAGAGCTAGTAGTAGGAGATGCCAAAGTTTGTATCAGAAGAAGGGACATATAGCGCACATATGCCGAGGGCAGTATTTTAGGGCATAGGCAACCATGTGGATCCAGGATCTATTTAGTAGTAGAGGGGTGGTGTCACATGTGAGGGTAGGCAGCAAAAGAAGGTTTGAGAAAAGGTAGTCGCGAGGCGCGTAATTTGGGATGGTCGAATAGGCTCAAGGGGCAGTAGTCGGGATAGGTGGAGCAAGGCAAGTGAGGGCACAAGCAAAAACAGTAGCAAGTAAGGTTTCATCATTAGCTGACCTTGGGAGTGTCACATAAGGCAGGTAAGGTCAGAGAGTTTCTGGGAGAAGAGCGGACCTTCAGGTCTGTCCTAGCAGAGATCAAATTAGTTATTGAAGGTTTATGGCAGAAGTGTGAGTGGGTCCTATATCAGAGCCAGATACTTGGTAGTAGGGTTGGTGAGGGGTGGAGCAAAGTGCAAAGGTGAGTGAAATAGAGTGCTCCCCGCAAGACTGACTGAGGTAGGTGAGAGATAATTGGGAGACAGGAAAAATATATCGCTCAGAGCAATGAAAAAAGGGGACCGCTCAGTTATTCATGGGCAGGGAGTGAGATTTTATTTATTTATTTATTTATTTACTAAGTTCTAGGATTACAAGTACCTTTGATCAGGGACTGCTGGTTTACAAAGGAAATATTAGTAGAACTGTTGGCATAGAGCTGATGTGGAGAGCCTAGTCAGCCTGGGGCAGGGAGGAGGAGGGGCAGAGATGCAGAGAGCCAGTGGGGAGCGAGAGCACAGATGGGAGTGTAGCAAACTGTATTTAAAGGAGGCCTGGCGGGGCGGGTGTTGGTTGAAAATATAGAGATTAAGCTGCTAGCGTTTAGACTATGAACAGTAGTGGAGCCTAGGTCAAAGCATTGTTTGCCCAATGCAAAAAGGTGCACCAATCAGATGTATTTAAGAAAGCAGGCAGACCAAACAGATGTAGCTAAGAAAACAGGCAGACCAGTCAGGATCTGCCTTCAAAGACACCACACCAATCGGAGGCCTCTGCTTCCAATGTCCAGATGGTGGCAGTACCTGGGTAGGGATCCGGGCTGAAGAATCATGGGAGTGGGTGAAGAATTTCTTGTGGCCGGGCAGCAGCCGTCGAAATGGCCCCAGTGATCTGCCTCACGTATCTGAAGCGCCACTTCAGGCATGGGTCCCTGGGTAGGAATCCAGGCTGGAGGACCATGGGCGCTGGCAAAGAATTTCCTGTGGCCAGGCGGTGGCTGTCGGTATGGCGCCAGTGATCCACCTCACTGATCTGAAGCGCCGCTTCAGGCATGGGTCCCTGGGTATGGATCCGGGCTGGAGAACCATAGGAGCAGGCAAAGAATTTCTTGTGGCTGGGCGGCTGCCGTCAGTATGGCCCCAGCAATCCGCCTCATGGATCTGAAGCGCCGCTTCAGAAGCGGGTCCCTGGGTAGGGATCCAGGCTGGAGAACCGTGGGAGCGGGTGAAGAATTTCTTGTGGCCAAGGTTTTACCTTGTCATTGCCTTTCTTTCCATTGTAAACTTTCTAGCTAACTATTGTTCTCTGTGTTCTGCTTCTAGAGTCTAAGTGGAAATAACATGTTCTAAGTGAAATAAACTGTGTTCGAAGTGAAAACAAATGGAGGATAATGTATAGTCTTTGGTTAATAACCATGCAGTAAACACTTCTAGAGGTTGCCCTGGTATCAGTGTAAACCTCGAGAAAACAGCTTGAGAGGTTTTTAGATGTCATGGCAATCTTGAAGTGTGTTCAGCGCAGTTGTTAAGCAAAGACCATACCTTATATTTCATAGTGTATGGGCTACCAAGATTGTGTAATCGTGGATTGAATTACTTTATTAATTACTGTACGGAAACATTGATTGTTGTAAGCATTCCGTTTTGTTATATCATTGATATGACGTGCTCAAGAAGGGTAAACAGCAGAGTGATGTCATATTGATGGCATAACAAGGTTGTAATCTGCTGGATTTCAGTTAATAATAAGGGCTCCCCATACATTGTTTAGTTATCAGAAATAACATGATTTATGTACCCAGTTTATTCACCACTGGTGTGTGTGTGTGTGTGTGTGTGTGTGTGTGTGTGTGTGTGATATATATCCATAAACATGCATGTAGTGGATAGTGATGGAATAAGGGAAGTGCAGAGACCTACAAAAAGCTAGAGAGGTGGTCAAAGGTCTGTCAGTTAAAATTCAATGCTAGAAAGTGGAAGGTAATGCACCTAGGGAAAAAGAACCCCAAGACAGAGTACAGGATGGGAGGAGAGGGACTTACTTAGCACTACAGCTGAGGAATGGGATCTGGGAATTGTCATTAGCAACTCATTTAAGCAATCAAATGAGTGCAACAAGGCATATAGCAAGGCTAACAAGATGCAGGGGTGTATCGGGAGGGGTATTGATAGCGGTGAGCCCTCGCCTAGAGTACTGCACCCACTGGAGTCCTCACCTCAGAAAGGATAAGGATAGGTTGGAGACAGTGCAGTGCAGAGTAACAAAACTGATTCAGGGCCAGCAGGACAGATCCTATGAGGAGCGCCTCAAGGCACTAAATAAGTACTCACTGGAGACCTGAAGGGAGAGGGGAGATATGATAGAGACCTTCAAAGTTCCTTAAAGGAATTAACAAAGTGAACTGCAGGGAACTATTTAGCTTGAATTCCAATCCGCGGTCACATGGACATGAATAGAAATTAACAGGAGGTAGGTTCAGGAGAGATGTGAGGAAGTACTACTTTACGGAAAGGGGTGGTGGAAACTTGGAACAGTCCATTGGCTGAAGTGGTGTGTGAAAACAGTCAAAAGATTCAAGCAGGAGCTGGCCTGGTGGCGCTGAGGTTTGGCGCTGGAGGCACACCCTGCGCAGCACGCCCGGCGACCCGAGGTTAGGGAGCGAGGCAGCCTGGGTCGTCGGGGGCTGGGAGGGAGGTCAAGGATCGAGCGTCCGCTGACTGCTGTCCTAATCCTGGATGGGTTGGGGAACACCATCGCACAGCAGCGATCTCTGGGGATACTTGGTGATGTTGGCGTCGCGACAGCTGGGGGGGGGAGTGCGGCGGACGTTGGCATGCTGTGCCTGATGTCATTGCACATCCACATCCCAGAGGGACAGAAAAAACGGAGGAAAAAGTGGCTGGGCACGACCGTGCAGCTTGATGGCCGCGCCCTGCACTACCTGGAGGACTTGCGAGGAGTCCCGTCAGGGAGGATCTGGGGCTGTCCTGGCTAGGAGTGGCAGAGGGGGCCCTCCGGTGGGACAGCAGGACGGCCATCCTGGACCCTCTTGGGTGCGGTATGAGCCACCCAGCTCTCCGGGTGGGCAGGGCCAGCGGCTGGATGCCCTAAGCCGGTCTCACCGCAGAAAGCGATTAAAATGGATGCGATTTTAAAAAGAAAAAGATTCAAGCAGGGCTGGGACATAATGAAGGGAATAGTGATTACCAAGGGCAACAGGACCAGGGAGGAGAATAGAGAGAGAACGGGGAGGGTTGGTACCCTGGAGGAACAGTAGGTTTCAGGGATTATAGGGAACTTGGGCAGTCTGGATGGACCTCTGGTCTTTTACTGCCGTTATTGTTTGTTTCTGTATATAATAGGGGTGCGGTCATGCCCCTCTAGTTACAGTTCAAAGTTCATTTCTATGTTAAACTCGAAATTTTGCACTTTAATAACTTCTCAACCGTTCAACCGATCTGCATGATGTTTTTTGTATGCCATCCGGGACCAAAGATCTCTTGATGTGCCAGGTTTTGTTTTGGTTGGTCGAAGAGTATGGAGATATGGAATGTCAAAAAATGTGAAAATTACCATTTTATGTAAAATTCTTTGTCACACCACTGCGTAAAAGCAACTTGGGATTTCGGCCTGCAGTTTTTAGGGTAGAAAAGTCTTGAGTCACAGATGTGCCTTGTGAAGATTTGGTGAAAAAAAATATTGATCCGTTCAAAAGTTCTAAAACTTTAAAGTTCCCCATTATTTTTAATGGGAAAAGTTAGTTGACCCGCTTGAAAAAGGATTTTTTGTCGCAAATGAATAATTCTTTGCCACAAATGGAGAATCATTTTTCGTGCTTCCACCATTTTGTTTTTTCTTAACAAGGCAAACTAATTCAAAGAAACTGAAAGAAATGTATGGTTTAAGTAACCTACACATGTGTTGTGCTAATTGGTACCCATTTCTGCTGATTCTGGAGTTAGTTTTTGGAAAAATGACTAGTAAAATATATTTTTCAAGATCTTGAAATCCTTTTCCGTGTCCTTTTTCATGCTCAGTAATCCTTTCTCACAAATTGCGAAAAAGGATCCTATTTCGCAGTTTGTGAAAAAATAAATTCCTTTTCTGCAAATTGCAAAAAAGAACACAGAACAGGGTTTCAAAATGTTTCAACTGCACAATCCAGTAAAATGGCCCCAGATTAGCAGAACACATGTTGCTTTATCCCTCCCCCCTTTCACCAATCACTGTCCCTGTATTCAATTATACATTTCCTGGTAGTCCAGTGGTTCCTTCCCCCTTCCTTGTGCTCTGGTCACCGTCCCATATTAAATAAATGATTCCCTGGTAGTCCAGTGGTCCTCCTCCTCCCTTGTTCTCCGGTTGCCGTCCCGATATAAAGAAATGATTCCCTGGTTGTCTAGTGCTCAATCCCCCGCCCAGTCACCAGTCACCATCCTGGGAATCCATGGAATGACCTACCTGGTGGTCCAGTGGTCCCTCTACCTCTCTCTCTCTGGTCGCCGCCCTCAGATAACAAAAATATTTCCCTGGTAGTCCAGTGGTACCTCTCCAGTCTCTGATCACCATCCCTACATACAGAAATGATTCCTGATTGTGTGATGCTTCTTCCCTCATCGCCGATCACTGTCCCGGGAATCCATAGAATACTCTTCCTGGTGGTCCAGTGGTCCCTTCCCCAGTCTCCGATCGTCATCCCCATAGAAATAATTGATTCCATCATAGTCCAGTGGTCCCTCACCCATTCTCCAGTCGCCATCCCAAGTATGTAAAACTGTTTTGCCTGGTAGTCTAGTGGTCCCTCCCTACTCCCCTGTTCTCTGATCGCCATCCCCATATAACAAAAATATATTCCCTATTAGTCTAGTGGTCCCTCCTTCAGTCTCTGATCACCATCCTGATATAAAAAAAAATATATTTCCCTGGTAGTGCAGTGGTCCTTTCCCCGGTCTCCGATCACTGTCCCCGTATACATAAATTATTCCCCGGTAGTCCAGCGGTTCCTTCAGCCACCCCCGTTCTGTGGTTGCCGTCCCTGTTTTTCCATTATATGTCCCTGGTGTATATTGGCACCGCGCCCGGAGTCTCCAGCTGAAATAAAGAAAACCGTCCCTTGATTTTATTTTTTTTATTCCTGCAAAACAGAAAACAATCCCTCGCAAATCAGCCCCCCAACCCCACTCAGCAGCCACCACCCCACACTCCCCATTACACCCTCACTCACCTGAACAGGTCTCAGATTCGAGATGCACTCTGTGATCCAAGACACGTCTTGCTGCTGGAAACAGCGACTGCAATATGAATATATGCGGTTCAATGTATTTTAGTGGGGTTTTCAACTTTGATGCATAACTCTGCCATTTTATTGAAATTTCACACTAAAATTTTCAACATGGCCTTTGGGGACCCCACCTCATGAACAATATTACTGACATTACGCAGCTCCTGCCCAATAGGTGATTTCACGGTCGCTTGGCGAAATCACCTTTCTGGTGTTATTTGAAACTTTTCACTGCCTTTCTTCATGAGCTGGGGTCATAAGAAAGGTATGTTGAAAATGTGGGATCAGCATATATAAAAATGGTGAAGTTATGCACATGCGTTTAAATTTAACTATGCTCTCTTATAACTTCGGTAATTTTCACCCCAAAGTTTCAACATAGCCATTTTTTTTTTTTAACTTCACCTCAAATCCTGGCCAAAATCTAGTTTCTCACCTATGGCATGGAATGACGACATGGTGGTTTAATGATGTTTTGGTGCGGATTTGAAAATTCTCAGCCCAGCTGCTCATGAGGTGGGCTCATAACAAGGCTATATGTTGACAGTTTGGTTGCTGTTTTGGCTGCAGTGCTTCCACGGCAACATATGTGCATCTATGGAGGGATGGGAGCGCAGGGCCCAGAGGGCCCTGCCCTTCCACACGCAAATAAGGATGCGATTATGGATTGATGGGACAAGGAAATAAGGACACAATTACATTATCTCAAAAATGATGCATGGCTGGCAGCGCAGGGCCCTGTGCTGGTATCCAGTGATAGTAGTGACCGAATATGGGTGACTGTCAAAACGGCGACTCCATATTCGGCGCTTTCGGGATGGACTACCCACAAGGGTAGCGACTACTTCTGCCACGAGGGTAGGGGAAGGCAACCGGAAAAATGGATTTGGGAGGAATAGGGAAAAAGGGATTGGTACGTGGCAGGATAGGGAAGAAGGTTAGCAGGAGGGACTGTGCCTGCTGTCGCTGAGCCAGCCGTGTGGTGTGGTGGTGACGGAGGCTGGCTCCGGCACAGCAGGTACTGGTTTCAGGGCTGGGGACGGGAGGGTCTAAATTTAGCTGATGTCTGTGGCTCCCAGACTTTATTTTTTTGTCAATTGGCCCCCCGACATAGGAATCCTAATTAAGGGTGTGTGGGGCAAAGTCACCAACAGAAACACTTTAGGTTGCCAGGTGTTGGTTCGCCGGTAAGTGTATATCACCAGTTTGCTTTTCGGCGATATACACACGCCATAACAGTGATCGCCGTCCCGCATTCGCTGTTATGACACAGAACCCCCTGCGGTCCCACAGACATATAAGAATATGATTATACTATCTGAAACAGTAAGGAAATTCTTTGCAAAAAACTTAATTAATGCACTAGTTAGGGTTCTGGCAACAAAAAATAGGGAAAAGTGCTGTTTGGGTTTGCAACAGGAGTGAAGATCTTTCCCATATCACACGAGTGCCCATCATGTATCCGATTTATACAATGGGGGCCTCATTGTTGCAAAAGTTACCATTTGCGCGGCTTGTGCAGGTGTAATAAATGGATTTATTCTCACTGCTCTGATGTCAGAAGCATTTATCTCACTGTAGTGAGAATATATCCTTTTATTACACTGGAATAGCTCTCCCCCATGGTATAAATTTTATATATAAAATACAGGCGTCGCACCTGTATATTGGGTTTGTGTAACACTCCATATTAAACCCAGATTTTTGCACATTAATAACATTGCTCTGCTCAACCGATTTTACATGAAATATGGAAAGCACAGCTTCTGTGCCAGGATCTCTTGATCCTGTAAATTTCATATAGATCGGTTTGGGGGAGGCAAAGTTACAGAGGTGCAAAAGACTGCAAGAGTCTCAGTTTTTGAAAATTTTAAGACTTTTTTTTTTTTTTGCCACCCGATAACTATAAAAATAGGAGACTTTGAAATCTGAAACTTTCAGGTTTCATAGAGGTTAGTCCAAGGTGTGTGCTTTTGTGTTTTTTAGGTCCCACTGTTAATTAGTTTTTAAATTATTTAATAAAAATGTTCTGCATCTGAGCATGCGCAGTTCAAAAAATCAACATTCTATTCATAACAGAATTTTTGCGAAAGCAGCAGTTTGCACTATACGACACAGCTGTCTTTAATAAATGACAGCTGTGTCATATAGTGCAACCCCTGCTGCTGTTGTCACTCATAGGTCAGGGACAGGGCTACTGTCATTGTAGCCTTGCCAGCCTGACTGTTCCTTCAACTGTATCTGCACACCGGGGGACCCAATCCCAGGTGGCAGTGTATTTAATTATTTGTACAATCCGACACTGGGATGCCCATCCCTGATGTCGGACACACGCGCAGCCCATTGTTTCATGTATTCCCCCCCCCACACACAGCTGAGTGGAACACTAGGGAACCCACCCCCAGTGTCCCGAGATAGATTAATTTTTATATGTATACCTGCAAAGAAGAAAACCGTCCCCCATCGTTGTGTTTTTTTTTTTTTTTTAATTTAAACCAGAAAATAGTCCCTTGTCGTTGTCACAACCCCACTCCTGGGGCCAGGTCCACTGAGCTCACAGTGCCCACCCCTAAATGCAGTCCGTGACAGGGCGGAACAGGAACACCCTTCATATGTCCATCTAGGGTGCTCACTGACTTCACAACTGCACAGCCGCCACAAGGTCCCAGGGCTTCCTCTGTCTAATCTGTGTAAGGATATAGTACAGTCTCAAGTCTGTGGCCAGGTGAGAAATCTCCTCGGTTGCTGTACTGGGGGAACACCCAGGCTATAAGTTCGCTAGGGTTTGCCTCATAAACCTGATTGTGTCCTTCCCATGGGGTGTGCAACACCTATTTCCCCCTTTACAGACTCCTCCCTAGACCTGTGTAGCTCCTTTTACTTAAGGCACTCGAATATTCCCTTTTTGGGATCCTAAACTTGGTAGGAAATGGTGGCACTTTGCATTAACCAGGTTGGTCTCAGCATTTAATAAACCTTTTTACCTTTACCCAAAGATCACTCACAGGCAGTTTTAAAAGCAAAAATGTTTTTACTAAACCTAAATAATTATCATACAAAATTTTGCAAACAGATTTTTTACAGAATAACAAAAATAAAGGTGGAAATATATATGCAAAAACACACTGTAAAAATTAACTGGCTAGTTTCTACCTTGTTTATGGAAAATCAGACGCCCAGAAAACAAAATAAATTTGCAAAAGATTCGGTCCTTCTGTAGCATTCATTGGTTCTTAGGCAGTCTTGCTTCTCTTGTGTGTGTGTGTGTCAGAAGAGTGTCCAAAATGCAATGCAAAAGCAAAATGCTCTGAACTTCTGTTTGGATGGCCTTTTTATACCCTTCCAGTCTGTAAACATCCTCTGTGGTTTATAGCTGATGGCCTTATCTTTTAGGCCACCAGGGGTCTCTCTTGCTCTTTCCCAAACTTTGAGGGAATAATCATGATTCATATTTCAGGTGTGTCCCCCCACCCTAACTTCCTGGCACTTATAAAAAAAAATAATAATAATTAGACTGTGGTAACCTTGCTGACACCTCCTGCCTAAAACCATGTCTCCTTTGATCTTAATTTTATGACAAGAGACCAAGAATCTCATCTCATGAGTTTTATGACATTCCTTGATTAGTTAACCAGGGAAATCCCCCTTTGAAAATGGACTCTTGGTTTCCTGACTAAGCAGCCTGTTCTGGGGTCACAGAGGAATGTCAAATATTTTGCAAGACCTTCTCTCTTTCCTGTGATTCTTTTTCAGTAAAACTATGTACCCCTTAAAAAAAAAAAAAAAAGACACATGGGTATCTTTCTGTCCTGTTTGGGAATTTAACATAACCAAGTTCCTCTGCATGTAACCCTTTTGAAGTATAAACGGAAATCACAGTTAAAAAAAAAAAATGTTGCACAGCAGTGGCCAAACTCGCCACAATTGTTGCCGCTGTACCCTCCCCCCCCATCCCCACCTTCCCACTGAACGCCCACCACCCACACACACACCCTTACCCTATACTTACTTGCTGGGGTCTGTGCTGTCATCTTCTGTGGACCAGGACACATCTGCACTCTTCAAAGCCAAACCGCAAACTGAGGAATAAAACTTTAGACCGTATCATGTATTTGGCGTATAGAAGATGGTTGCACTATACGACACAGACGTCATTTAATAAACGACAGCTGTGTCGTATAGTGCAACCGTTCCTATCTGCCAAATTCATTATATGGCACTAAGTTAAGATGTCAGACCCCCCAGCCAGTTGTTTAATAAATGGTTGCCAATATCAGAGGGCCCAAGTCCCGTGTTGTGCGCTTATTAGATCCCACCCCACAGTGTGGGACACCTGGGGAGCCCACCCCAGTGTCCCAAAATAGTTTATTTAAAAAATTAAAATATTCAAAACTAGGATGCCCATCCCAGGTGTCGAACCCTCTGTCCCTTGTTTAATATCACCTTTCTGTCATCAGGGTCCCAATCCCCTAGTCTGAATTCTGTATATTACTCCCCATCAGTATGGGACACTGGGGAGCCCACGCCCAGTGTCCCGATATAGATCTCTATGTATGGTACCCGTTTAAATAAAAAAAAAAAAAAACAGTCCCCCGGTGACTTATTTTTTTGTTTCTTTTACCTTCAAAAGAAAAAGGTCCCTCATTGTCCC